>WACJ01000282.1:0-448259 GCA_008973525.1 Stenopsyche tienmushanensis | reverse complement strand
GTTTGATAAAGAAGAAAATATATGGAGATGTAAATGCTTCATCAACGAATCAAATGTATTTACGGAGACTGGAGAAACGCAGAAATTAGCGAAAGAAAAAACAGCAGAGATTGCTTGGAAGGTGGGTATTTTTAAGGACTTGTACGCAAACATTTACTTGCAATATTTCATCATGTTTTATTTTTTTGATATTCAAGGTTCTTCAAAAACACTGTTACACAATTATTAGAGTGCAAAAACATTTCAGCAAAGATGATAAAAAAATAACCAAAGAAGTTGCAGATGATAAGTCAAAAATTGATCCATTTGAAACTAAAGTTGAAAGTACAGTCGCTTCGAGGTATTTTTATCATAATTTTTAAAATGTATTTAACCTTTTCGTTAGTGAGCAAATTTAAAATCGATGAAGTTGTTGTTGTCATAATCGCTTTACACCGATTACTTTCTGTCAGCTCCTAATCAGCGTAGGACAATCTTCAGTTCGAGGCAGGGTCAATTATAAATAAACACTACATACATACAAGAGCACTTCCTTTCTTTACATAAACAATGCACAAAAAATCGATTCATTTGCTCCTCCTTTAGAAGGAAATGATAATTGAACAAAGACTCATTCAACACGCAGCGAAGAACGGCAAGCAGTTAAAAAAACAAACATTATCGATAGGACACAATATTTGGTCATTTCTTTGCGTAAACAAATAACACACTTGAAATCGAATTCATTATAAGTCGATAAATTTGGGCTTAACGATCTATACAATCATGAGATGCATGCGAGAAAGCTCTCCGTCTCAGTCTCCCGAACTGCACTAAGTTCTCTCCGTCTCTGTCCGCCTCGGAGCTTCAATGCACAAGAGTGCCCTTTCTGAATAGTGAAGGTCAAAACGGATATTTCCGTGAGTACTCATGAAACGGTTAAAATTAATAACCCAAGCATTTAATTTATTTTTATATATCCCAGGAAATGTCATATATTGTTCAGGAATGTTGTAAGATTACGTTGTTTTTATACATGTCCGCATCTAATCTTTAACTTACTTGATTCAAAATGGCTCCTATAAAGTATATAAAAGTCCCGGCCGCTGCGTTTCGCCATTTCTGTTTGTCCTGAGCCTCTTCCCTTTAATTGTCCAGGCCCAGATGTGTGGCGTCTTTTACAACTTGCCCAGGATGGGTGAAGTCTTCCATCGGGTCTATTGCTATTCAGTCCCAAACCTAATATGGCTCGAGGGACACTCATGGAGGTGTATACCCTTGATACCACCATTTATTTTCATATGAAAATTAGTAGCAGCTCTGTCAATAAGCGATGTAAGCGCTGCCAAAGCTTTGGATCTCGATTTAGCCTAGCATGTCCTGATCTGCTAGCCTCCCTCTTAATTGCTTCCAACACAATATTAAAAAGTAATGGGGAAAGAGCATCCCCTTGTTTGACTTTCGTTATCACCTCGAAAAACTCCGACAAGGCACCGTTGGCGCGAATTACACTAACAGATTCAGACACGCACATCCTCAACAGTCACACCAGCATACAGGTTTATACTCACAAGAGAAACTTTAAAACATATCCTTACTACTCAACAAACTGACGGAGATTATTTTGAAGACGGTGCATCGAAAAAACGACATTACTTATGGGAACATCTAATATTATGCATGTCATAGTAAAACAATTTTTGTTACGATTGAATTTATATGTTTTTTTTTTACAATTGATCAACTTTTCTATAAGGATGATGAAGTTGATGGGATGGAAAGGCGGTTCTTTGGGAGCGACGGAAGGCGGAATAAGTGAACCAATTATGCCTAATTTAAAACAGGTAAACGCTATTGACCTTCAAAAACTAATATTTGTTTGTACATCTTATCTTAATAGCATGAACATCTATAATTTTTCACAACCTTCGTTCAGAATAGTCAATATTTTATTTACAGTTTAGGTTTTTATTGTGTAAACATCCGCTAAAAGAATAGTATTATTCTTATTAAACTTGTTACAGACTGTTGTTTTAAACCTGAGAATCATGATTTTGTAGTTTATTCCTTTTAATATAATGTTTGCTCTTTAGATTCACAGAGCAGGACTTGGCAGCCAACATATGGGAAAACCTATAAGATTTGCGTTGACTAATGTTATTAGAGATTTTAAAGACACGAGCAGTGCTGATTTTGATCTTGTATTTGCAAATGATTTCACTAAAGAAGAGAGAGCAGAAATGCATCAAATTGCCTTGAAATGTGGACTTAAATCCAGGAGTTATGGTCTAGAAGACGAGAGGTAGTTAATCTTGTATTACTATTTTTTTAAACTTGATTTTTTGTAATAATTATGCGGTAAACAACCTAATCAGTTTAAAACATCATGAATGATTTAAAATGTTTTTTTAAGCTTTACTGTATGCATTTAAGTCCCCTACTATTAACACTTTATAGTCCGGGTGTTCCGTGCTAAACTGCCCCTAAAGTCTGAGTGATTTCGCAAGAAATTCATGAAACTCTTTTGAAAAATTGATAAAATTCTTAAACCAGCTGATAAAAAATCTATAAATTGGCATCTCATTAAGTACGAGCCACCTACATAAATTAGTCTCTAGATGGGATACCATGATTGTACAGATAGAAGGTCCTAGATACACATTTAATGCCGAAAATTATGCAAAAAGCCCTTAAAGAGGACAGAGTGGTTACTAGGTCTGTGTGTCCAACTGGTCCACTTCTCGAACCGCTGACGTGATGAATGAACGTTTGATGATCAGACATTGGATCTCCAGATCCAAAGGCAGGACCCCAGCCAGCACAGAGAGACCATCAGTGGGCGCCGTGTGGAACACTTTAGATATGAGTATAGCTGGTCCTGTAACGAAATTCTCTTGATGAACTGGATGCTGATCCTGTGCGCCCACACGCTCGCTGCATAAGCTGAGGTGGCTAAAAAAATACCTTTGTAGGCAGGGAGACAAAGGAACAGCTAAAACAATGGACTGTAAGGGGAGAATCGGATTCCAAAGAAGATGAAAACAGTTCCGTTTGCAGGCAAAGTCATTGTGTTAGATTTTTGGGATGCGCATGGGATAATTGTCATTGATTATTTTCAAAAAGGAAAAACGAGTATTATGCGAACCTTTTGCAAAGTTTGAGTGATGGAATCAAGAAAAGCAGCCGCATTTGGCTAAAAAGAAGTGTTGTTTCATCAAGATAATGCACCCTACTCGTCAGATTTAGTTCCCTTGGACTATTTCATTTTTCCAAACTTCTTGGATTGTCCTCGTATAATGTGAAAATATATAAATTATTAATTTCAAATTTATTTAAATTTTAGGTACTTGGTGATCAGCAAATGTTTAACACCTGCTCAGTTGGTGCAGACTCTCTTGGATTCTGGAGGATCTAATGACAAATTTCAACTCGTTTATCCAAATAGCGAAACCGAGTGATTTAAATAGCATACATCATAAAATACCTTTTATGTATTTTAGTGATGATACTTTTACAAATGTACTATAATAATAATAAATCTAAACGAAGCCAATTGTAGCTTAAAATTCAAGTATAAATTAATTTACTCCTGCTGTTTTATCCCAGATCCCAAAATGTAACTCGATAAATGTGTATGTATTTGGAATATTAAATAAAATGTAAACATAATTCAACATAATGATTTATCTTAAAGATGTTGTTGTACAGTATTAAAGTTACAACAAATTCTAATAAAAATCATTCCGGGATATAAATAAATAAAAACAATCAATAAGGATTAATTGCATTAATACTCCACGAAATGAACTCGACTAATAACTGCGTTTAAATGGGGGTTTTTATTACTTAATCATTAAGCCAGTAGAATCGAGTGCCGTATTTAGCCGGAATTTTTTCAGCGTCTGGAGGCAATTCGGCTGGAATATCGGAATAGACCGCCTTTGGTGTGCGCGGTGGTTTTGGTCTATCAGAATCATGGATACGCGCTCTGCAATAATATCCATAGCCGGGACGCTCTATGTTCATTTTTTCTAATACGCAAGCATCGTAAACAGATTGAGTCTTGCGGCAGCTGTAAAAACAAAAAATATAAGCTATTTTATATGCGAATTTTGGCATTATTTCGAATTTAATATTAAATAATGATATATTTACGGTTTGAACGAATAATCGTTAGAGCTTTGATCCACGCAGTGGGCGTATTGATTGAACTCGGATTTGCAATTATTTTTCAAGAGTCGAAAGAATTCTAGCGAGCATGCCGTCACTTCTTTGCCTTCTTTGATGCACTTCCTGGGATCTTTTAATTCATTACGACAAAGCATAAATTCCTGCAATGGTAAAATATATTATAAAAGTTTCTGGAAACAAATCAATATTGAATTACAAAGGAATTGCACTAAATATAGATGAAATAGAGGCGTCACACAATTATTCGGTGCCCTTTATTTTTCAACTTCGTCTTGACATGTCAAAAAATATTTGATCTTCTTCAAAAAATCTTGTGATTATTATTTCGGATTAGGACTTATATCACGTGAATACATATTTCTTATTAGAATATTAAATGATTCGAATAAAAATATCATCATCATCATCATCATAGTGCAGCCACTGACAGTCCACTACAGAACTATGGGCCTCTTCAATATCCATTCATAGGAAGGGGTTACATCCATTTCGTCTGTATCATACATTCACCTCCTCATTCGCTCGATATTGAAGGTAGCATTACCACCGAGTTTTATTTAATATAAAAAAATATATATTGTTCATCTTTATACTATGTAAGTGAGCTATTTTCATATATGATTTTTAATTTAAATTCAATTGTCAATACTAATAATTATTTATATTCAAAGCATTGTGTTTTTGATGCTGTATAGCACCGGGTGGTAAACATCGATATAATGTGTTTAAATCCATGAAAGAATTTGAAATCAGTTTCACAGGTTAAACAAAAACATTGGCAGTTATGCAATCAACGAGTGCGAATTAATACAATGAGGGAGATAAATATGAAGCATGGATGTGACAGTAGGAGATGGTTGGAATAAAAGGGATCATTTAAAAAGGGGAAGAGCAAAGGAATTATTAGAGGGCAGAGCGCCACTGACATTGTTCTTAGCCTCGCAATATTTCCCAAGATGGAAACCGGCGGCGCGTAAAGTGGCAGATGACAGATTCACTTCTTGGACCGTCAGTTCTTCAACTGTCGGTAAATTAAAATCCTCCGTGAAAACCATTTTTGCTTACGACCGCCGTCGCCGTCGCTGTCAGGCGACGTAACCTACTTTTTCTTCGATCTTAGGTCTTGTCAGACTTAACGCACTGTTTGACGGCCATGACTTTTTTGCTTTTTATTACCCTTTTGCATGCACGGCAATCCGTGGTAATGATTAAAAATATTTCAGTTGTATATCATTTAATTGGTTGCGTGAATCAAAATGTTCTGTCGTTGACAGTATGGTCGGCTTTAAGCTGGCCATACTTTTTGTAATTAAGACCCGCCCGGATTAACCGGAAGGCGGGCACAAATAACTTGGTCGAAGCGAAGCTTTAGCGTTGAGACGTGGTTGACGTACATTTTGGCCCCGCAACAGTTCGCCACCTCGGATGAAGGCCACGTGCCTCGAGATCGTCGCCAGTTTGTGACATAGAAGGCAATTATCAACAGTTTGGTCGGCTTTAAGCTGGCCATACTTTTTGTTGTTAAGACCCGCCACGGACTAACCGTTAGGCGGGCAACCAAATAAAAGTCTTAGCGAAGCGTTAGCCTTGGGAGGTAGTTGACGGACATTTTGGCCCGCGGAGATCGCCATCGCATGGAGGCCACGTGCCTCGCAATCGTCGACATTGTGTTGAATGAAGACTTTTAATTGATCCCTGATCCTCGCCATGGAGCTTTCCCTTGTCGCCGCTCGACACCCTGACAGTCGTCGATCCCCGGACCAAAGAACTCTGCGCCCCCTCGCCTTGTTAGGGGGCGCGTCCGCCGCTGTTCGGGCTTCGACGCGGGCGCTGCGGCCGGCGCGTTGCGCCCCGCAGCGCGGCCGTCTGGGTCGTCCGAGATACGCCGCGGCGGTTGGCAGCCGTGGCGGCAGCGGCGATGGTGCGGCAGCGGGGGCTCGCGAAGCGCGGCGCCCCCTTTCCCCGCAACAATACATTTTATAAAAATAAACGTGTCTATATTACACGAAAATTTACATTTACAAACTTGAATTTAGGTTTTGGATTCGCATTCTTATCCTAATTACAAGCAAAATTTTAGCATCTAATATATTTTAATCATCGTAAGAATAATTAATAATAGTATAACAAAGAAAAATGGCTTGAAACACCTCTTTGCAAGATAAGTTCCTTAGACTAGCTTATAAACTAAATAAATAAATACTTGATACTACTCATTCGACCGTTTATTCTTACATCATACATTCACGCCACCTTGCACACATGTCGCTCAATAATGAGGACTCGTTTACTTTACATTTTTAAGTAAGATGTCTTTGGGCATCTTGTGCACATATCTGAAATGTTTGCCGTCGTTGCCAGGGCCGTAACTAGCCCCGACTCTGACCCGAGAGCGCCCCCGCTCCAACGCTTCACATCAGAGTCGTAACTAGGGTATGATGCGCCCGTGGCAAGAATCTAAATTGCGCCCCCCTCCTCCTCCCATAAAAAAAAGTAAAACTAATATATGCATGTATCTCTTTAGACGCCCGAAAATGAGACATTTTTCATATTTTTTTAAAGGTGATAAAATAATTATTAATATTTTGACATTATTAAAAACTAAATAGGCTTTTTAGTTAAACTTTCATACACTCTTAACAAAATTTTATTACCAATCATTTATTACCAGACGCTAGGCACCACACAAAAAATGTTGTGTATTCAAAAACACTTCATTAGCACAGCATGAGCACGATCTTTGGGATGAGAAAAAAGTTAGGAAATCTCCTGCCTAACAAAAAGAACAAAATGAAAAACAAAAATCGAAGAACTATTGAATGGATTATTGAAACTGAACTTTTGAAAGAACTATTGAATATAAAAATGGGCTATTTCCTCCCGCAATGGAAAGTGGCTAAGATTATTCTAATCCCCAAGCCCGGTAAGGATATACATGACGTCAAATCATACAGACCCATCAGCTTACTTCCAATAATTTCCAAACTTTTTGAAAAACTACTACTGAAGAGACTCAAGCCATTGATCGAGAAAAAAAATCTAATATCCAATCATCAATTTGGATTTCGTCAACAACATGCGACTGTGGAACAAATACACAGGATCTTCAATAGAATACACAAGGACTTAGAAGACAGAAAATATTGTTCGGCAGCATTCCTGAACGTAACTCAGGCTTTTGACAAAGTGTGGCATCCAGGGTTGCTATATAAAATCGGAAAACAACTGCCCATAAACTACTTTTCCATATTCAAATCATACCTGACCAGCAGAACATTCTACGTCAAATACGAAGATGAAGCCACCACGCTCCATGATATAAAATCCGGCGTCCCACAAGGCAGCATACTTAGCCCAGTATTGTCTTCTAATATATAAAAATAAGTTGCGTTTGCCGGCTTATGTCCCATCGACATGCGTTGATATGCACGTTCATCGGATTGAGATAAAACTTGGTCCACTTATTGCCAAGGATTCAGGGAGTGACATAGGCATAGTACAATTAACTTACAGTAGATTTTTAATTTAAAACTTAATGTGTGAATGTTGTTTATTCTGACGTGTTTGAGATTATGCGTTGCTAAGGCTATAGGTATATAGTACCTTAGGGACGGTGGACTCATGAATTAATACCATCAATAAAGGCATGGAATGTCAGGAAACATGGTCAATTAAACTACCACCTAACTCAGGTTCTCACCGGGCATGGATGCTTCGGGAGCTACCTAAAGAGAATAAGAAAGGAAGCAGGCCCGGAGTGCCATCACTGTGATGATAATAACGATGACGCCAAGCATACGATATTCGTCTGCCCGGCATGGCATAATGAAAGGGACAACCTTCGAAATGAATTAGGGTCTGACTGCGACCATCTCTCATCGGATAATATGATTTCCACAATGGTCAAGGATGACAGGGCATGGAATTCTTGGAATAGATACATAAAGTGCGTTATGCAGCAAAAAGAAGACGCTGAGCGTATAAGAAGAAGAAATAGGCAGACGGATATAACTGCAATTGTGAATAATCACGGCCTGACCGAATGACAAGGAGTCCGAAAGGGACACATTGATGAAGAAGACAAAGGAGGATCCCAGAAAGGGACACTCTGCTACCACTCTCGAGCAATACTTAATCAGTAGCCGAGTGGTAGGCAAGAGACCATGGGGGCGGTTTAGTGAGTAGGCGCGTCTGGCCTTTTTGTGTTTATGCAACTTCCCTTATGGAAGTTGTATAAATATTGTCAGTCATGAATCTCACACTCAGTCTTAGGAAGATTCCGCGCCCACAGGAAAAAAAAAAAAGGTATATAGTACTCACAAGTTGCAGTAGGAGGCGTCGTGTCGTCACGTACGCCTGCATTCAAAGAGTAAACGTCAAACGTACTCACGTACGCCTGGCGGTACTGGTAAAACGTTTCTCATCAGCTTACTATTGGCTCACATTCGATTTCAAAATAGAATTGCTTTAGCTCTTGCTTCATTAGGTATTGCGGCAACATTATTAGATGGTGGACGAACAGCGCATTCGGCATTCAAATTGCCATTAGATATGCATTTATTGGAAGCTCCGACATGTAACATTCCTAAAGTTTCTGACATAGCTAAAGTTTTAAAAATTTGCAAGGGGATTATCTGGGACGAATGCAATGCTTGATCGAACTCTTAAAGACTTACGATCAAATGCAAGACCGTTTGGTGGCGCTCTAATTTTATTATGTGGCGACTTTCGACAACCTCTTCCAGTGATGCTTTCATCGACACCAGCTGATGCTTGCCTCAAAGCATCGCATCTTTGGAAAGACGTGCGAAAACTGACATTAAAGACAAATATGCGCGTACATTTGTAGCGTGATGCGTCGGCAGCCACATTTTTAAAACGACTATTGAACATGGGTGAAGGAAAAGTGCATGTTGATGCTACCAAGTTTATTTCATTTCCATCGAACTTTTGCGCTGTTGTGCCATCCATCGATTTACTCATTCAGAAAGTTTTTCCGTAGATTTTTAGTAATTATAAAAATCATTATTGGCTTTGCGAACATGCTATTTTGGCAGCAGAAAACACCGACGTCAATACAATCAACCACACAATACAATAACAAATTGCAAACGATTCTATTACCTACAAATCGATTGATAGCGCCATGAATGCAGACCAAGTTATTAACTATCCAATCGAGTTTTTAAATTCGTCGGATCTTCCTGATGTGCCACCTTACAAATTGGAACAAGACTCACTATGAAGAAACTGATGCCAAATATTATCGAGACAACTATATATTCTTAATGGAAAGTCGAAAGGAGAAGATGTGCTCATTCCCACCAACGTGCAATTTGATAAGAGACGACTGCAGCTCCCCGTTGGACTTGCATTCTCAATGACTATCAACAAGGCACTTCAAGTGTGCGGAAGAATCTAGAAAATCCACGTTGGACAGCCGAGAAATTTATTTGTATTTGTTAAAGACGGAAAAGCCAAAACTATTCTTTACCCTAAAGCACTTAGAAGAACAATTAAGTAAGCAAAATGTATGCTTTTAATAATTATTCAATATCAATAAATGTATTCATTGTCGGAAAAAATGTCATTATTTATATCATTGCTAATTAAACAAGATAACTCTTTCAAATTTCAAATGGTATTTTTAGAACTATTTCTTCTGTGGCAGCAACGCGCCGGGTACCAGCTAGTATATTATAATATCTTTTATTCAGCCGACATTCCGACAACGGCCACCTTCGCGGACGACACAGCTCTTCTAACCTCGCACAACGACCCGGCAATTCAGTTTCTCCCTAAAGGATAGATTGTTCAAAAAAAAAAAATGAACTCTCCGATATTTTCGCTAATTCTTAAATTGAATTGTCTAGTTTATCTGATGAGGAAGGTGATTTCGAACAAGTTGTGAAGAAAATGGTTAGAATGATGGAAGACAACAGCGAAAATGTGCAATTGAAATAAAAACAATATTATGTTAAATATTACATGTACCTACTACAATTTCGAAAAAAAAAAAAAAATTAATATAACAAACTGTGGTCTTTTTAACGCGAATTTTTCAGAACGAATTTAAAAATTTAATATGAACGTATCTTATATTTTTGTATGAATTCCTTGTTTTTTTACGCGGTTTCTATTTACGCTGGTTTCTGAAGAACGTATTTACCGCGTAAATCAGGGTGAACATAATTGATGAGGTGATCAATTATGTTCACCCTGATTGTTTTCACCAAAATTGAAGTGAAAAAATGATCACTTGTACCTATATATGATGTATACAATAAAGTGTTCTATTGCACAATATTTCTATTGCATTCTAAAATAAACATTATCATTTAGCTAAATCTACTGTTTTCTGTATCACTTCTTAAAAAAATTCCAATATCCGAATTATAACGGCGATAAAAAGATTTGCAGGTGATAAATATATAATAGTACGAGTGTACTGAAACTTTTTATTTATATCAAATCTGTTAGCATTTGTATCTAATATATTTAAATCCAGATAAAATTTTAATTAATTTTGGTTGCAATCGAAAACGTCTGAGAGAAACAAAATAAAAGTATTTAAATTGTTTGTTACAAAACTATTATGTTGAAATCAAAAGCAAAATATTCAAGAATGTCACATCTTCGCCCTATAATATCTAGTTTTTCATATTTTTGATATATACATTTAGGTCTGCATTTATGCGATAGATACGATCCATGGGAAGCCGCATATAAAAAAACCACATAAAAAAACTGAACTACATAGAAAAATGATGGATAGGTTTCATTATTTTTAAAAAACGCATAACTTCAAATTCGCATAAAAAAGATCCAAGTGTATTAGGTTTTGTATTACCAAGTGTTGCTATAGTGATTAATATCTTTTGGATGTTCGGAAATACTAATATTTCCATTGATTATCTCGATCCCCAGGTTTACCCTGATTTTTCCCTGATTTGAAAAAGTAAATATAGAAGCGATTAATAAAGTTGTGCAGGGACGTATGTGAGTAATTTAATTTACAACAATAATTAAATTATCATTTAAAATATTGATAATATCGCTACTCACTCATAGATTCTCTCCTCTCCTACCTTTCCAAATAATAATATCCTTACTTTACTCCACGTGAAAGGCCAACATGAAAAATCTTTTCTCTAGTAAGGTCCATAATAAAAAGTTTGCGATCTAAACCACCACTTAGTATGTAAAAACTGAATGTTAACCTGTAAAAATATTCCTTAAGCTATTTTTGAAGACTTTTTATTTAATGACAAAATAATACACTCTCATAAAAAACCCTATTAGATTAAATTCGTATAAAAAAGATCCGCATAAAAACAGACCCAAATGTACTATTTATTTAATGATATATTTTTTTCTTCGAATGAGTGGAATCTTCAAAAAGACACCTCATTCTGAGGTAGTGTGATGTTTGACTAAGCATTGTTAATGCGTCTCGCTAGTTATTTGACTGAGCATCGCCAGACTCACTAAATCCCTCCTCCGGTTCCACCGCCACCCGGCTACCGTGAAATATTGCTCTAGGGTGGCGGTATGTGTCCCTCTAGGGCCTCGTGTTATCGTGAATTCTTCAAGATTCTTCTATTCTTGATCTATTATCTGCTGGGTTTTCTCGCTCATGGGTTGAGGAGGAGGAGAATACTTCGGTGTGCGTCCAACGTCTTAGTCGTTCAGCATCCTCCTTCTGCAGCATAACCCTCGCGATGTATCCGGTCAACGTGTTCCATGCCCTGGCGTTGGTTAGCATCGTAGGGCCAGATTGCTGGGAGTGAGTGAATTGACTTCAAGCTCCTCCCGCAGTGTGTCCCTCTCTGAGCTTCAAGACGGGCAGTCGAACAGCGTATGCGCGGCATCGTCCATCGCCGCTCCGCAGTAGTGACATACCGTACTGGCTTCCTTGCGGATCTTGTATAGGTAATTACCAAAGCATCCATGTTCAGTAAGTGCCTGTGTAAGATGGTAGCACAACTGGCCGTGCTTCCTGGATGTCCTGGACTTTAAATCCGGGATGAGCCGATGGGTCCATCGGCATTTGGCGGAGCTGTCCCATCGGGACTGCCATTCCGTCATGGTAACCTGCCTAGCTCTCTGTGTGGATTCTCCGGTGCGTATAGCCTTCCTTTCTTTTGCGAGCAGGTCGATTGGCGGAATGGCAGTCAGTGCCAGAACTGCATCTTCTGACACTGTGCGGTATGCTGCTGCGACTCTGATCGCGCTTCTACTCTGCACTCTAGCCAGATTGAGCCTGGCCCTTTCGAAGTGTAGTGCCTCGGCCCATATCGGAGCTCCGAACAAAAGTACCGAGTGCACCACCTCGTTGTATAGTCTTCTACGATTTGTTTTAGGGCCTCCGATGTTAGGCATCAGCCTGGCTAGATCTTCCGCAATACTAGCCGCCTTTGTTGGTGCCTTCTCTGTATGAGTGACAAAACGGAGCTTGTCGTCGATTTTGACCCCCAAGTATCGGATGGATCTTGAGAACTTGATCTCGCAGTTCTCGATACTCAGGGCTGGAGGCGCAAGCTTTCTACGCCTGGTGAAGAAAATGGCCTCTGTCTTCTGGGTGGCAAGCTGTAATCCAGCCCCTGTCAGCCAGTTTCTGACTCTCGTTAGCGTGTCTTCGCAATTTATTTTTAATGATCCCGTTTTGGCAGTGACTAATATTGCGACATCGTCGGTGAAGACGACTATTTTGGCGCCCTCCATGAGCGGTGTCCTCAATAAGTCATCGTACATTACGTTTCACAGGGCGGGTCCGAGCACCGAACCTGTGGGATTCCCGCGGTGACTGGTCTCTGCTTGCTCATCCCGTCGGCTTCTGTGTATATTAATGTCCTCTCGTGCAGGTAGCTCTCCACCATTCTAGTTAGCTATGATGGGACGTCAATTTCCTTCAAGACCCTGTTTATCAAGTTCCATCTTGCGGAGTTGAAGGCATTCTTCACGTACAGGGCTATCATGACCACGTTTTTGCTTGCCTTGACATTGCCACTCCACGCATGTCTCACCGTGTCGACGACCTCAGTGACAGCGTCAAATGTGGAGCGACCTGCACGAAAGCCGTATTGTTGCGGGGATAACGCAGGTTCGATAAACTGCTGGAGTTGCTGGAGCAATAGTCTCTCCAGTAGTTTCCCTAGTCCGTCCAACATGCACAGCGGTCTGTAAGCCGACGGTCCCGATGTTGATTTCCCTTTGGGGATGAGCACTAGCTTCTGGCGCTTCCAAGGTGCCGGAAAAACCCCTCCCGCCAAACAGGTAGTGAATACGGTTAGCAAGAGCAGTGGCGTAGCTAGGTAACCAAGGGCCCTGGGGCAAATTAAAAAATGGGGCCCCACTGCTATGTAAACTGATTAGGTTTTATCAAATAAAAATATGAAATATACAAATACTTTAAAAATGCTAAGCTACTTAAGCTCTTTTTTGTGATTGACAACACTGCCAACCTACAGAAAGAATTTAGGGGAATTCCCTTGGCATAACTTATGAATTTCTCTCAACTGAGTTGTCATGATTAAAGTGGGGTTGCAACCTGTCAAATTTATTTTGAAAATGGGAGAAATTTCCAAAAGTTCAGTTCGATCGAGATTTCTGGTAAGGATTCGAGGGCCCCCTGAGCTTGAGGGCCCCGGGGCACTGCCCCGCCTAGCCCCTTGGTAGCTACGCCACTGAGCAAGAGGTCCGGGTCTATGCCGGCGACCACGCCGATGGCTATATTGGGTACTCTATCCAGTCTGGGGGCTTTGTTTGTCGCCAGACGCTTTGTAGTCTTGGCGAGCTCTCCCACGGTGAAGGGGGGTCCCGTCTCCTCAGGTGCTCTGTAGGATGTGGGCACCGTGACCACTGGTGGTGGGCTCGGAAAGAGCGTGTCTATCGTGGTTTCCAGGTTATCGAGGCTGCTCAGGAACGGGTCTATATACGCAGGTCGGAGTTCACAGATTCACATAGCTCGTCCCAACACTGCGCTTTGCTTTGCCTGGTGGCATCGTGCAGTGCTTTCCTTGCGTTCCTATATCCTAGGTGCAACTCGTCAGAGTTCGGGTGTCGCTGTGTCCGGCGATGCCAGGCGGTGCACTACTTCCGTAGTTTAGCGATGTTGTCATTCCACCAGTAGACCGGCGCTCTTCTTGCTCGCGTAGAACGCCTAGGCATTGCAGCGTCGCAGGTGAAGTGGAGGAGTTTGTTGACTAAAGTCGTGATCTCCTCTGCTCCAGCTCCACTAGACGCTGCATCCAATGATAAATTAAGGCTAGTTATGATGCATATTTCAACAATTTGAAAAAAATACATAACTAAAACAGATTTGCTAGAAATTGTCGATGCTTCATCGATGATTATGCAAAGTTTCAAATTTGTTTCAACAATCTCAGAGAAAACATTTATTTTTATCTCCTCTGCGATGTGTTCGATCGGTTTGCAGAATATCTTGAACGTAGTCCATCTTTTTTAATCTATAGCTCAACTTCATTTTCCATACCAGCAAGTGATCGATTTATTTTCGCCAAATTATAATCAGTTCTCGATTTACGACCATTCGGATTTACGATGGAGAGCAAAATTTTAAAAATCCCAGGATCGTAATAGGGGGATGGCAAAGAACGGGATGGGGCGCAAAACGTAGAATATCGACCCAGTTGCACATAGTTTTTATTTTACTTGACCATTCTATTTTACATGAATCAATACTGATTGACTGCCCGTTTTTATAATATATACTGAGTTGTCTCATTCCTATTTTCTTCGTTATCATTTAAACATTGGGCCGATTTGGCCGGCATAAGCCCGCAATAAAATAAGCACAACAATATTTTCGACCAATTGTTAAATTTAAACAACCCACCCGATCAGTCTTATTCGGACAACTTCTTTTTGTAATGACATTTCGTATTCGTTCTGTAGACATATTCAGGTGTGGCGTCCGATCGTGCGGCACTCATTTGTCATATCAGCGGTCCGAAAAGCGGACCGATTGAATACACAGACCTTGTGTATATTCCGTCCTCTTTTAAGGCTTTTTACGGCATTTTCTATATGTGTGATCACGGAAGCTCCCTCATAGGCTAGTTTACAAAGGTGGTTCGCCCCAAATGAGATCGTGAACGAGTTTAGACTATATATTTATTATAACCCATAAAAACCATATATTTATTTATATTACTAATTTATGTTGCTATCTTGGCTAGTTTTTAGTTTTTTTAAGTTACAAAATCTAACTAATTTCTTCCCTGCGCTTAGACGCTGTTTTTGTCTCATTGTGAGCAACCGTGGTACCTATCCTGCGCACAGTCTTCTCATGTCCAAATTTTCAATCAACACTTATTAAACCAGCATGCATGGAAATTGTTCGACTTATGCTTGGGCCAAATGAAGTTAAGGAAGTGAATAAAGTTTTTTTGTCTGCCAATACTGTTAAAAGACTTATTTACGACATGTTAAGTGATATTTCAGAAATACTGATTAGAAGTTTGGTTGAAAAATTTGCACTTCAAATTAACGAATCAATTGATATTAAAAACAAAGCACAACTGATAAATATTGTACGTTTTATTGACGAGGACTTTATTAAAAGAACTGTATTTATTTTGTAAGGAGGTTCTAGAGCAGGGGTGGCCAACCCAAATGATCTTGCGGGCCACTTTAGCAATGCATCATAACTCCGCGGGCCGCATATAAAATTATATATCCCCATATTAGATTTAGATATACTATAGACATTTTTTTTCGAGTAAAATTGAAACATGATGAGTTGTTATCATTGGGTTTACTATTATTCTTAAATGTAAACATAAATAATATAATAATAATGATACTCAACGCCAGAGCCGTAACGAGGGTATGAAGCACCCGTGGCAAGTATCTAACTTGCGCCCCCCTCCCTCCAATTTAAAAAAGTTAGCCACTAAGGGATCATCCGTCATCGTATCGATCATAGAAAATGTCGCAAAAAGTCCTGAAAGAGGACGAAGTGGCCATAAGGTCTGTGTGCCCAAACGGTCAGCTTTTCGGACCGTTGACATGACGAATGAGCACCTCGCGATTAGATGCCATACTCGAACATGCCTACAAAGTGATTACGAACTCTCATTACAAAACGAAGTTGTGCGAAGAAGACTGATCAGATGCGTTGTTTAAATCTTACAAACGGTCAAAAATATTTTTGTCTTTATTTTATTGCGGCTGGGTCGGCACAATGTTTGAGTGATAACGAAGAAAATAGGGATTAGATAACTTAGTAAATATTATAAAAACGGTCAGTCAATCAGTATTGGTTCATTGGTTCTGTGTTTTGCGCCCCAAGTCCAGTTGCGCCCGTGGCGAGCGCTTGCTTTGCCACCCCCTTGTCATGGCCCTGCTCAACGTACATTGTAAAGAAATATATAACACTAAAAATTAAATATAAGAAATATATAAATAAAATTATTAAAAATTATTTTACTAGTGCGATATTTGTTTCTCCACTCACTTAGCTTTTGCAAATCGATCTCAGTTTGGTTATTTGAGTTTATTTTTGGGTGGTGGTCAACCAGTTCTATTTGGAGATATTCTGGGGTCGATTCGAATTCAACATGAACAGGAGAAGAACATATTTCAAAAAAGTTGTTGTGTTTGTCTAACTGTAAATTATTGAATTGGCTTTCAAAAGCAGCTGTAAGTTTTCTTGTTTCTTTTGCATATTTGATGTAATTGTTTCATTTTGATGTCTTAAATTCTTTCAACAATGGAAAGTGCTGAGCGTAAATACTTTTCTATTGCGATTTCTTTGGCCATTATAAAATAAATATATTTTCTAAAAGTGTGATGAATCTCGCGGGCCGAAAAAATGTTCAAGGCGGGCCGCATGCGGCCCGCGGGCCGCAGGTTGGCCCTTCCCTGTTTTAGAGCGAACTACCTGAATGAAATTTCCAAAGTAATGATTTCTTCAAAATACATAATATTCAATGGAGAAATTGTATTGCTGTTTACATGGATGACACTGTGGCAATGACGGGTAGTTAAAAAGGTTTTTTCTCTTGTGAAAAAACAAAAAATCCGATAATAAAATTTACACACTGCTGCGTACATCAAGAAGCATTGATGGTCAAGAATTTGCCAGAGGAAGTTTTGAACGCGATGAATGAATGCATTAAAATCATTAACATAATTAAATCGAGAGCCCTAAATTCGCGAATCTTTGGAATACTCTGTGCTGAAACGGAAGCTGAATATGAATCCTTATTGTTTTATACTGAAATTCGTTGATTATCCTGAGGCAAAGTTTTGGTTAGATTGTTTGAGCTTCGCTACGAGGTGCGCGAATTTCTTTTAGATCAAAATATGCCCGAACTATACCAGCACCTTAATGATGATTACTGGATAGTTAAATTTGCATATATGGCTGATATATTCAAGCATCTCAATGAACTTAATAAAAAATGCAAGATCGGAATGAGAATATATTGACGAGCTTCGACAAATTACAAGGGTTCAAAAAAAAAATTGAAGTTTGGCAGGAAAAGTTGCAAAAACGATGTTTAGAAATGTACCACAGGACCAACCATAGTACGATTGAAAACAAGCAATTAATTGTGAATCTGGCCCAACAACACTTAAGTATGCTTCAGCAGAAATTTGATTATTTTTTTAATTTTATTATTAATGAACAATACGATAGGTTTCTAAATCCTTTTGCAAACATTGCATTAAATTCTATAAAAGTACTGTCTCTGCAAATTCGAGAATAATTAATAGAATTAAGTAATGACGTTAAAACTTCACTTTGCCGAAATTCCATTAAATGTTTTCTGGATTTCCGCTAAGAAAAAATATTCTTGCATTTCCGACAAAGCCATCCTAACATTACTTCCATTTTCAACGACATATTCATGTGAGCAAATTTTTTCAACTCTTATATTAATTAAAAAAAAAAAAAAATTATTTTTTATTTTTTTTTATTTTTTGGAGGTTGTGACCTTAGGGCCAATGCCTTCCTGAATTTACAGGTTGGTCATTAATGACCATACTTGTTATTTTATACATGGTACAGATAAAAGTTATATAATATAGCATCTTAAAGGTTTTACAAAAAAATATACAAAGGAAATATTAAATAAATAAAATATGCATCTAAAGAATATATAAACATAAAATAGACTAGTAAAAATAAGAACATATGTGTAAAGATAATAAAAGATTATAAAAGATTACAAGAAAAATTATAAAAGATTACAAGAATAAAATTATTTAAAATTATAGTTTAGATTAACCGATACCCTTTTTTGGGTATCGGAATCTGCGTATGTTCCTTGTGACCTTAAGACCTATTATCGCCTTCGGGCGGCGATTCAAGCTGCTCGAGTAGGAAGATAGGGAATTTATGATGGGATTTGGTACCTTTTTTAGGGAATCAAAGAAATTGGTAGAAAGGTACTCAATGTGATCTTTGATGGGAGGGATGTTTGCTTCGTATTGAAGTTGGGAGTTCCGGAGATACCAGGGAGCTCCAAACGCTCGTCTTATGGCAATGCTTTGTAATGTTTTTAATTTGCGATTGTCGCTCTGCCAGTATCCCCAGACTGGAGAGGCGTAGGTCATGATGGGACGTATGAGGGATTTGTATAAGAGCAATTTGTTCCTGATGGACCACTTGCTCTTAATACATATGATGGGCTTTAAGGCGGCTAAGGCTCCGCGAGCTTTTTTGGTGACACTGTCAATGTGCGGAGCCCAGGTGAGTCTTGAATCGAAAATTGCTCCGAGGTATTTGGTCTGTTTGACCCATGGGATGGTTCCTGATGGGAGGGTGAGAGGAATTTGATGGGATTTTTTCTTCTTCGACAACCCCATGGCGAACAGCACCGCCGCGCTCTTTTTGGCATTTACCTTGATTCTCCACCTAGAGTTCCAGACGCTTAGCAAGTCTAATTGAGATTGCAAGCGCCTGCAAATCAAGTTCATATCGGTCGACTGCGACATTATGGCGGTGTCGTCTGCGTAGAGAGCGATCGAATCAGAAGGATGATCGGATTTGGGAATATCGCTGGTGTATATGGAAAATAATATAGGAGCGAGAATGGATCCTTGGGGGACACCCGCGGATATGGGACGGATATTTGAAAGGATGGAGACATTTTTGGCGCGAAAAGAACGTTCGGAGAGGTAACTATCAATTATGCGGATTGTGGAGTCGCGGAATCCGGCGGAGAGGAGTTTGTACAGCAGTCCTTCGTGCCAGACCTTATCGAAAGCTTTGGCAACGTCTAGGAAGACGATACCCGTACCCATTTTCGTCTCCATGCCCTCGTGTATGAATTCGGTGACGCGGAGGAGCTGGTGTACGGAGGAGTGAGCCCTGCGGAAGCCGAATTGTTCGCAGGGGAGGACATTGAGGGATTTTGCTTCAGATTCAATGCGTGACAGAATTGTAGCTTCGAGGATTTTGCCTGGAATGGACAACAGACTAATGGGTCGGTAGGAGGTTGGATCATAATCACACGAATGTGGCTTGCGTATAAAAATTGTATTGGCAGTCTTCCAGCCGGTCGGGAAGTGATTAAATCGTAGGCAAGAGTTGATTATCCTAAGCAGTGCGGAGAAGCCGGTATTGGGGAGAAGTTTAACTGCTAAAGGGGGAATATTATCTGGGCCAGGGGATTTTTTATTATTTAGTGTTTTTATAAATCGCGCAAGCTCCCCGGGGGAGGAATAAGGAATTTGTGTAAATAGAGGGGAGAATCGGAAGGAGCGAACCGTCTCGTAGACGACACGATCAGTATCCGGGTCCGTCGGCGAATCTAGTGGTGAGCACTGCGCTTGCAGACTATCCGCGAAGACGTTCGCAATGTCTTGCTCAGAGTAAACAAAGTTACCTTGCGGATCTTTGAGAGGAGCAATTTTGCTATGTGGTCTTTTGAGGGACTTAGCGAGTTTCCAGATGGAGTTGTCATGGGTGGACAGTCGGGAGATTTTTTTATCCCATCTGGCATTCCTGAAGTTGAGAACAGCCGTTTTGACTTTAAATTCTAAGTTATTGAGCAGAACTTTAGACTGAGGGTCACGATATATTTGCCAAATTTTTCTAGCTCTGTTTTTTTCCCTGATAAGGGCTTTTATGTTATGTGGGAGATCTAGACGGTCCCTATAGTTTGGGGTGGAATCATGTGAAGCACTTTGAATGGCGGAATTAATTTGATAAGTGAATTTATTAACTGCAGTCTCAATATCTGATATTGAGTGCAATGCTTCAGGAAGTTTGATGGTTGTAGATATAGCCTTTTTATATGTTTCCCAATTGATGGATTTTTTAGGTTCCATAAAGAAGATATTTGCGTCTAAAGAGATATCAATAATGATAGGGTCGTGGTCTGAGGAGAGATCGCTGACAACTTGAATATTGTAGTTCCATTTATTTTTGAAATTTTTAACTATAGCTATGTCTAAGATATCATGGACTCCACGGTGTCCGAAATGAGTGGGGGCGCCAGGATCCCAGATTTCTATTGCGGGATTACTTTGCACGTAGTCGTATAAGATTTTGCCGTTGGAGTTTTCGCGTATGCAATTCCAGCTGTGATGTTTGGCGTTCATATCTCCCGCAATGATCGTGGGGATTTGGGGGTCATTGAAGAGAATGTCTAGATCACCTGTGGGCAATTTGAGCCTATTTGGGGGATGATAGACCGATATTATTCTGAGTAGCGCAGTATTTCCCAGCACCAGATCCGCCGCGGATGCTTCGACGTTGATAAGCTGTGGAATGTTAATTTTGTAGTGTTTTATGTTATTTTTAATGTAGATGAGAGTCCCTCCATGACTGCCGTAGTGTCGGTTGGAGTGAATGTGTGAGAAGTTAATAATTTTTGGGGGCTCAAATTTTAAATGTGTTTCACCAACGCAGACGACATCTGCGTCGTATCGTTTTATAAAATTAATGAGCTCGCCAATTTTACCCTTTACACCGTTAGCATTCCACGCGACGATTCTTATATTGGATATGTTGCGGAGAGCAGACCGAGGGGTGACGTTAGCCATTACTAGTTTGTGGCGTTGAGTTGGGCGATTATAGAAGGAAGCAGATGAGCTATAATCGCTGTGATTTGACTTACCTGATTCCCCTGTGAAGCAGAGGGAGCTGGCGCTGTCATTACGGGAGGAGCTGGACCCCAGGAAGGGGCTTGGGTTGGATTTGAGGGAGGTGAAGCTTTCCTGTTTAATGAAGGGAAGTTTCGGTGGTCACGGGGGCTGGGAGCGCGAGCCGATGAACGTTCCGTTTTAGCCGCTAGTGCTGCGGCTCTTTGTTCAGCCAGTTTTCTCGGAAATGAAGGGCAGCCGTGATAGTTGGCTGGGTGTGGTCCTCTGCAGTTTGCACAGGTAGCCGGTGTGTCCGGGGGCTTAGAACATTCGCTGGTCAGATGATCTTGTCCGCATTTGACGCAGTGTGCCTGTATGTTACAGTTTCTACTGGCATGGTGGAAACCTTGGCATCGGAAACATTGACCCCCACTTGGCTTTCGCTTTAGGGGTTCAATTTCGATATTAACGTCTAACAAGCTGTCGAGTTGATAAAACCGCTTGTTTGAATCGGTGCGGGCTAGAGTGATTAGAAATAGTGGTATTTTTTTCTTTCCCGTTTCGCTCATCTGTGCGACTCTGGTGGGAGAGAAACCGTTAGCTTCAATGGCGGCGGTCAACTCGTCAATTGAAGTGTCTTGATGGAGACCACGGATCACGGCCTTTAAGGCCTTGTCCTCGGGGAGATCGAATGATATGAATCCGATATTGGAGGCCTTAAGAAGTTTTGAGGCAGTACGGTAACAGTCACTTGACTCCACCTTAATTACAATATTATTCCCTTTAATAACGGTTGAGGTTATGCGGACCTTAGCATCACGCAATAGTTTGATAAGATTTTGATAACCTGACATATAGGGAATAATTAATGGAGGCGGCAGTTTTCCAGCAGCTCCCGGGAACTGTGGAAAAGAAGAAGTTAATGGTGTGATTCCGTTTCCTGTCGGAAGATCGGCAGACGGTGTTGTTTTTTTTTCCTGCTCGAAACCAGAGTGAATTTATCGGCAGCTTGTTCAGAATTTTTATGTGTGCTTAGTGTCTTTTGTTTTTTGGCGGGGATAGGGATGGGAGCGGGAGCAGCTTTGATCACCGCGCGAAGGGCTTGGTTTTCATGTAATAGTTTGATTATATTTGAATCATTCCCAACCGGGGGGGGATGAGAATCGGGGCTGCGGCTTGGGCTTCCTTTCCTCTGGCTCTGGGTGGGGGAAAGCTCCTTCTGCAGTTGCTTCAGTTGGAACTCAAAGGTCGCACGGAGATTTTCCATCTCCGTGCGTAGAGCTTCGTAAATGATGAAGCGTTGTTGTTGCATAATGTTTTTTATGTGTTTTTGAGAGTCTACGTGGATTAGTTTACCCTCGTCCGACTCGAAAAATTTTTGCTCCTGATTGATGAGTTGTTTTTCCAAGTCTAGATTATCTCGGTTGAGTTTGTTTTTGTTAGTGGAGCTGTTGCTCGAGTCCGAGAGGTTACTTGCGAGCGAGTCCATGCTGTCTGTCCTCATTAAGTTAATGTTGTTTGATGATTGTGCAGTATTTGCTCGATGAGGGCCCATAGAACTCAGCCTGAGGGGGGGCGGGGGGGCTTCTAATGAGGCGATATTAGTTGCATCGGCTAAATTCATTGCATTTTTTAATTGCAGTCTTGTGATTGGTCGTCGCCCGGACAAAGGTGATTCATTGATATTACGCGGAGACTGCATAAACGTGCTAATGATTCCAGCACGGTAATCACTAATTAATGATATTGATCGAGTCGACCAACCTGCGTTTATTGTTGTATGGAGTTTGATTGTGATGATCCCGGATGGTGGATCCGGGGAGGCTGTGACTGCTCGCGGCTATGACCGCGGCTAGCCTTTGGTTGTAGGGATCGAAGCGATGTCGCAATTCGATCGTCTTTGGAAGTTTTCACAAAATATGAACAGCTCTAATGACGCACGTCTATTGCTAACGAGCGCCAATTTGAGAATGGATAATTAAAAATGAAAAGCGGTCATGCTTAAAGTGTCTTGATCAAGAGCTTCAAGTTGCGCTGTCAAATATCGAGCCGAATATAAAACTTTTGCGTTCATCGAAAAAAGCGTAGGTATCATTAATTGGGCATTATTTTATAATAACTATTAGGGTTGCATAAAAGTAAATATAGTATAGTTTTTATGTATGTGTACTTGGGAAATAAAAAATAAAATTTATTGTAAAATTGGTGTATCAAATATTTAGGCCCCCCTGAATGTTTGGTTTTGTAATTGTTATTCTTCTTATTCGTATTCTTATTATGTATTTTTTAATTGTTTGTGTGCCTTCTTTTCCTTTTCTTTATGTACAATGGCGAAATATAAACTAAATAAATCAATATCTATTATTTTTGGCTTTTGGTGTGCCGCGAAATTTATAGAAGAGCTTTGGTGTGCCGTAGGTGAGAAAATGTTGTGGAGCACTGCCATAAAGTATAAGCATTCAAGGCAGCTATGTCAATCATCTCCATAAAAACTCTAAATGTTTGTGCTGTTATTGCTTGTACTGGAAATCCTGGTGATTAATCGCAAAAGCTTTGGCTAGTAGATTTGCCTTACCTACATTATCGCCATTTTAAAATAGTACAGAAGAACCTCTATTAACCGAATTAACGTACATTACAAGAGATATCAGCTAAAATAGGATATTCAGCACCTACTTTTTACCAGAATGTACAGAGGTCATAGTTTTGAAATTCCACTTCTCTGAAAGTGCTATTCTCGATTAGTCCGAGAAATTCTACTTTGGCTGACACATCTTCGTCTTTAAAAATTTCATCATCAGTGGAAAATGGTCCTAATATTCAAGAATTGAACTGACAGTTTTCCATGTTCGGTAAATGTTGCTTCAGTGAGTCTATTACCGCAGATAAATGGTGAAATACAGAATTTTAAACGTGATTTTTTCAGAATTGTCATTTGCCAATTGCTAACACAGTTATGTAAACATCGATATATCGCCAACTTAAACTCTGCGTTGGTAAAGTTCTAATTTATGCAGAAAACTCGCATCTTAATACTGTGCTGTCAAGATATTCATCATATTTTCTTGTCATCAGACTGTTAATTTCACTGAAAAAATCAGCAAGATACGTCAGCATTTTGATAAATAATTTATCTTTTATTTTTGATTACAACTTTATTTCTTTTTGTGTTCTTTAGTTTTCGACAAACAATCCTATTTCTTCACGGAACTCATAAACCCTGTTTAAAATTCTCCCTCTTGACAGCCTGGGTACCTCTGTGTGGTACAAAAGACCATTAAATTTGGCTCCAACTTCGTTGCACAAAACTTTGAATAATCTGGAATTTATTAACTGAAGTTAAATAACTGAAGACACGATTCAGTTACCTTTTGTGCATTTCTTGTGGAATCCAATTGCGAACACTCTCTTTTCAGAAATCAAAAATCGAATTCTTTACCTGCCAAACGCCTTGTGAACATTCTTGAAATGTTCTTTTAGTTTTCTCAGCTTCTTGCTCTCTGTACCAAGAACTTTATTACATATAACGCACTGAGGCTTTTCCATATTTCTGTCAACAATATTCGTGAAACCCCATTGTAGAAATGCTTCTTTATAAAAGCGCTTTTTTTCCTGAAGCAGAAGACATTTCACTTAAAATACTGTCACAAATGCGAAACGTGCAAAGTAGTGCTCGAGTAAATTGAAACTGAATCGTCTCCGTCTCTCGTCTCTTCATCTCTCTTCTTGCGAGAAGGATTACTAAAAAGGTATTAGAACAGTGAGAGACTTCTTGGAAGAGAGTGCAAGCCACATGAGGCACATCTGTCATTTTATTATTATATCTACATACCAAAAATGAATATCGTCATTACCCCCGCAGAAAAGCCGTTTTACCCCTCGGGGGGTAATTCCCCCCAGGTTAGGAACCACTGCTCTAGAACATTTCCGACCAAGGTTAAAGCGTAATTCGTCAGCAATAAGGGCGAAGCGCATTTCATTTTATTTACACCAACTCGATTTCGTCACATCTGTGAAATACTCAGCTTTAATTTTAAACCGCCTCGATTTATTATGATTAAATCGATTCAAATATTGATGTAATGTGTCGGTCTTTGATTCAAGTCAAATCATTTTACAATAACATCAATATATTCCTTAAGATAATTTGGCTCATACCATCCTTTCGAATCAAACGACAATCAGTTAGGTTTTAGCTT
This sequence comes from Stenopsyche tienmushanensis, assembly GCA_008973525.1. Lineage (NCBI taxonomy): Eukaryota > Metazoa > Arthropoda > Insecta > Trichoptera > Stenopsychidae > Stenopsyche > Stenopsyche tienmushanensis. The sequence goes on along the minus strand of WACJ01000282.1, from coordinate 422,826 downwards.
TAGTCCTAAGCAGTAGTGTTAGTTAGCTTAAATTTTATTAGAAATAAGTCTTCGAGCTTTCTCTCTTTGTGTTAAGTCTTTTGTAACGTGGGGGGAAAATCACAAGAAAATTTCGAGAAAAAGGAGTGATGATTTTCAACCAACGGCACACTCTAGAACGTCCTGATCAAGGTTAAAGCGTAATTCGTCAGAAATAAGGGCGATGCGCATTTGGTTTTATTTACATCAACTTGATTTCGTCACATCTGTAAAATACTTAGCTTTGATTTTAAACCGCTCGATTTATTATGATTAAATCGATTCAAATATTGCCGATGCCGGTCTTTGATTCAAGCCAGATCATATTTTTCTAATAACATCAACAAATATGATTTGGCTTACGCCATCCTTCCGAATCAAATGACGATCAGTTAGGTTTAAGTTTTAGTCGTAAGCAGTAGTGTTAGTTAGCTTAAGTTTTATTGGAAATAAGTCTACGAGTTTAAGTCTTTGTGTTAAGTCTTTGTTTTAAGTATGGTTCCGTATTCCAATACAATATAAGTGTAGCAAATAAATTAGTTATAAGAAGACATCGTCTTTGAAATACATCAATCGCTTCCGTTCCCCACTCATCCACCCATCTCTCTTCCTTCTCCACCACCGCTATTATTGAGTCCTTCTCGCCGACGTTACGAATCTCATTCGGGGCAGTCGTGGGTCATCGGAAACTCACGTTTCTTGAGAATACCGTCGCTTAACAGAGGGGTTGCTGCTGCTGCTTGAAAGAAGAGGAGTGCAGAACCGGCGCGACGAAGATAACTGGGCCCCGATTTCGGCTGAGGGGTTGCGACCACGTTACACTTTGTTCTAAGTTTCATTTAAGTTGAACCAAATCTTACAGATTATTTTAAGCAGTTAATATTATGTGTAGAAAATAAATTAGTTTTAAGAAGACCAGCGTTTTGAAATCCATTCATTCATCCACCCATCTCTTCCTTCCTTCACCACCATATTGAGTCCTTCTCGCCGACGTTACGAATTTCATTCGGGGCAATCGTGGGTCATTGGAAACTCGCGTTCTTGAGAATACCGTCGCTTAACCAGAAGGGTTGATGCTGCTGCTCGTCAGAAGAGGAGTGCAGAACCCAGCGAGCGACGAAGATAACGTGGCCCCGATATTCGGCTGAGGGGTTGTTCTCTACCACGTTACAATTGTATGGTGCATTTGTTCTAATATCATCGTGTGTATAGTAAATATAATAATACTTTATAAAAATAGTTTTGCAATAGTCTAGCAATTCATATATTAAAGTCTTTATTTTAAGCTATAGACAGGCAGACAGAAATGTCTATAGTTTTTGGGATGGATCATTTTTTTGGCTGATTTTGGAATCACAATTACCTTTGCAAATTTCCATAAAGTGGGATAATAACTGATTCGTTAAAACAATAAGTATTATTGAATATTCATGTAACGTGGTTGCAACCCCTCAGCCGAAATCGGGGCCCAGTTATCTTCGTCGCGCGCGCTGGATTCTGCACTCCTCTTCTGACGAGCCAGCAGCAGAAGCAACTCTTCTGTTATGCGACGGTATTCTCAAGAAACGCGAGTTTCCAATGACCCACGACTGCCCAATACATTTATAACGTCGGCGAGAAGGACTCCAGAAGGTGGTGAATTTGAAAGACGAGATCTTTTAGCATGTTTATTGATCCCCCTCGGATTGACTGCGGTTACGAGACATGAACGACTCTCATGATGGATGATGTTTCCACTTAAATTAGATGTGAAAACTTAAGCTGAACTCCGACTGATCTCGGAGGAAAAACTAAGACTACCGGCTTGAATTAAGGCCAATTCCCAGCTGGTCGTCGTTTGATTCGAAAGAATGACGTGAGCCAAATCATCTTAAGAAATATATTGATGTCATTGGAAAAATATAATTTGACTTGAATCAAAGACCGACACATTACGTCAATATTTGAATCGATTTAATCATAATAAATCGACGAGGTTTAAAAATTAAAGCTGAGTATTTAACAGATGTGACGAAATCGAGTTGGTGTAAATAAAATGGATTAGGATATGCGTATTGCTAGAGATACGTGTTTTTAGCATCTATTTTCAAAAAAAATAGCGTTTATATTCTTGAATTTAGCGTTTTGGAGCAAATAAAATAACACATTTTAGCATCTATTTAGCGTCTATTTATTGTACACAAATTTGAAGTTAAATAGTCTAATTTAAACATAATTTGCAAAAGATATACATACATATATTGTAAAAAACATTTGAAATTATTTAAAAATAGAAAAACATCAATTAAATTTACATAATTATTAAAATTTATCATCGAGCATGTTTCTATTGACGATTCTTTCAATCTAGTACGTTGATCGTTCACAATTAAATTATATGAACTGAAAAACCTTTCTACATCAACACTATTTGCAGGACACCAAATTGATTGAATGGCTGCATTGCCGAATTCTTCGTGGTTATCCCACTAAACTAATTTTGTGAGCCCAGCATTTAAAATGTAGCATTTTATTTCCAATTAAAACACTGAGACTTTTATGGCACGCAATCATATAGGGCGCCAACTCCGAGACAAATCCTAATATGTCCGAATATGAAATTTCATATTCTTTGAGAGTATCTACTATTGTTTGCGAACATGTAGTAGCATTTGCCACATCCAAAAAATTACATGATGCCAAGTAGACATTTTGTTTACTGGCAGGTAGCACTGTTTTAAATAAAACAGCAAAAACACAGCGCCCCATCTTGTCTGAAGTTTCATCGACCACTATTACGATAGGTATGTTTTTAATTTTCTCCCAGACTTCTTTCTTCATATCTGCTCCACATAATGGAACATACGTTCTTCTTAATTGATCTGCACATGGCAAATCACTCGATCCCTGCATATATTTTCAAAAATATTCTTTCACCGCAGGGTGGTTCAACTTTTCTAGGGGTATATTGGCTTTGAGACACGTGCTAACCGTATTTTTAATGAATATCGGTTTTTCTTGTCATCTATCTATTATATTTGCTATTGTCGATTGATGAGTCTTACTTGTGGCAGGTGTCGAAGCTTTCTTCTTGTGTCCATTTGATTGGATATGTTTTGTTAAATTGTTTTTCTTTTTCCAATCTAATTGACAATTGCAATGCCTGCACATTAAAATATTTTTATCATTTATATAAAATCCATCTGCCTTGTAAGCTGTAGCTCTCTCTTTAACTGGTTGACACACACGTCTGTAATAAAGATTTACGTAATTTATGAACGTAAAATTGGAGTTAAACCATCGCTAAAACACACAATTATTGTTGTTTTGAATCAATGACAATAGCGTTATCTGCTTCATTTCAATTCTCTGAGAAGTTTGAGAGTTATTGAGCCGCTTACGTTTGTTTTTGGTTTGAAGTATCCACGAAGACGGTATGCATTGACTTATCTGGCGCAAAAAGCAAGTATTATCTGCTGACGCATGACGGGATTTGATGGCTGTGTACGTCAAAGTGTTAATACCGACATTTACTCGACCCATGTTCTTGAGACTAAAACATATATTTTATTAATTAACAAACGTTGGAAAATTTTTAAAACGTAACATTATTTAAATTGTGAAAAAAAACTCACCAAGTTGAACAATGTTATGAATGATTACGACACGTGCGTTAACCTCACAACCACGCAAATGACACAAAACAAGTACCAACCTAAGTGTGACATCACAGATCATGGACAAGAGTTGAGCATAGAGTCTGGGAAGATTATCTTAGTTATTTTTCAAGATAAACGATATTTGGAAAAAATATTTATCAGTTTTAATAAAATTTCGCATCTATTCGCATATTTTAACAATTTCGCATTTATCGCTTCTATTTCGCATTTATCGCAAAACGCGATAATCACGTATCTCTACGTATTGCCCTTATTGCTGACGAATTACGCTTTAACCTTGATCTGGACGTTCTAGAGTGTGCCGTTGGTCGAAAATCAACACTCCTTTTTCCCGAAATTTTCTTGTGATTTTCCCCCACGTTACACTCATATATTTTTTTTTGTTTAATATTGTTGGGAATGTATACATTTATATTAAATTAATATTACGTCGATTTGAATTACGCCCGTTTTTGCGGGAACGGAATTGCGGTGACATTCACTGAGGGATATTTAATGTCGCATCAATATGCGATTTTCTTGCAATCAATAAAGTTTCAACTGTTTCCACCTGGCCTTTTTCTGATGCTTTTGTCAAAGGTGAGTCATTGTATTTGTTGATAACGTTTATATTGGAACCTTTTTCAATTAATCTTCTAATGATGTCAGAGTGACCCTTTGAAGGTGCCCAATGTAGAGGTGTATAATCGTAAACATCGCGATCATCAAGAGGATGTCCTGATGAGAGCAGCAAGTCCACGACTTGAAAATGATTATTTTTAACAGCGCAATGCATAGGAGTCTTTGATGGTGATGCGTGCACATCAGCTTTATATTGCAATAAAGTTTTAACTGCTTCCAAATGGCCATTTTCTGATGCTTTTGTCAAAGGTGTGTCATTGTATTTATTGATAGCGTTTATATTGGAACCCTTTTCAATTAAACTTCTAATGATGTCAGAGTGACCGTTTGAAGCTGCCCTATGTAGAGGAGTCGAATCCCATATATCGCGATCATCAATAGGATGTCCTGACGAGAGCAGAAGGTCTACGACTTCGAGGTGGTTTTCTTGCGCTGCGCAATGCAAAGGAGTCTTTGATGGTGTTGCGTGCACATCAGCTTTATATCGCAATAAAGTTTTAACTGCTTCCAAATTACCATTTTGTGATGCTCTTGTCAAAGGTGTGTGATTGTACTCGTTGATAGCGTTTATATTGGAACCCTTTTCAATTAATCTTCTAATGATGTCAGAGTGATCGTTTGAAGCTGCCCAATGTAAAGGCATATAATCGTATTTATCGCGACCATCAAGAGGATATCCTAAAGAGAGCAGCAAGTCCACGACCTGGAAATGATTGTTTTTAACAGCGCAAAGTAAAGGAGTCTTTGATGGTGTTACGTGCACATCAGCTTTATATTGCAATAAAGTTTTAACTGCTTCCAAATGGCCATTTTCTGATGCTTTTGTCAAAGGTGTGTCATTGTATTTATTGATAGCGTTTACATTGGAACCCTTTTTAATTAATCTTCTAATGATGTCAGAGTGACCCTTTGAAGCTGCCCTATATAGAGGAGTCGAATCCCATATATCGCGATCATCAATAGGATGTCCTGACGAGAGCAGAAGGTCTACGACTTCGAGGTGATTTTCTTGCGCTGCGCAATGCAAAGGAGTCTTTGATGGTGTTGCGTGCAAATCAGCTTTATATCGCAATAAAGTTTTAACTGCTTCCAAATGGCCATTTTCTGACGCTTTTGTCAAAGGTGTGTCATTGTCTTCGTTGATAGCGTTTATATTGGAACCCTTTTTAATTAATCTTCTAATGATGTTAGAGTGACCCTTTGAAGCTGCCCTATATAGAGGAGTCGAATCCCATGTATCGCGATCATCAATAGGATGTCCTGACGAGAGCAGAAGGTCTACGACTTCGAGGTGATTTTCTTGCGCTGCGCAATGCAAAGGAGTCTTTGATGGTGTTGCGTGCAAATCAGCTTTATATCGCAATAAAGTTTTAACTGCTTCCAAATGGCCATTTTCTGACGCTTTTGTCAAAGGCGTGTCATTGTCTTCGTTGATAGCGTTTATATTGGAACCATTTTCAATTAATTTTCTAATGATGTCAGAGTGACCGTTTGAAGCTGCCCCGTGTAGAGGAGTCGAATCCCATATATCGCGATCATCAATAGGATGTCCTGACGAGAGCAGAAGGTCTACGACTTCGAGGTGATTTTCTTGCGCTGCGCAATGCAAAGGAGTCTTTGATGGTGTTGCGTGCAAATCAGCTTTATATTGCAATAAAGTTTTAACTGCTTCCAAATGGCCATTTTCTGATGCTTTTGTCAAAGGCGTGTCATTGTCTTCGTTGATAGCGTTTATATTGGAACCCTTTTCAATTAATTTTCTGATGATGTCAGAGTGACCGATTGAAGCTGCCCAATGTAAAGGCATATAATCGTATTTATCGCGATCATCAAGAGAATATCCTGACGAAAGCAACAAGTCCACGATTTGGAAATGATTATTTTTAACAGCGCAATATAAAGGAGTCTTTGATGGTGTTGTGTGCACATCAGCTTTATATCGCAATAAAGTTTTAACTGCTTCCAAATGGCCATTTTGTGATGCTCTTGTCAAAGGTGTGTCATTGTCTTCGTTGATAGCGTTTATATTGGAACCATTTTCAATTAATTTTCTAATGATGTCAGAGTGACCGTTTGAAGCTGCCCTGTGTAGAGGAGTCGAATCCCATGTATCGCGATCATCAATAGGATGTCCTGACGAGAGCAGAAGGTCGACGACTTCGAGGTGATTTTCTTGCGCTGCGCAATGCAAAGGAGTCTTTGATGGTGTTGCGTGCAAATCAGCTTTATATCGCAATAAAGTTTTAACTGCTTCCAAATGGCCATTTTCTGACGCTTTTGTCAAAGGTGTGTCATTGTCTTCGTTGATAGCGTTTATATTGGAACCCTTTTCAAATAATCTTCTAATGATCTCAGAGTGACCGTTTGAAGCCGCCCAATGTAGAGGCATATAATCGTATTTATCGCGACCATCAAGAGGATATCCTAAAGAGAGCAGCAAGTCCACGACTTGGAAATGATTATTTTTGACAGCGCAATACAAAGGAGTCTTTGATGTTGTTGCGTGCACATCAGCTTTATATTGCAATAAAGTTTTAACTGCTTCCAAATGGCCATTTTCTGACGCTTTTGTCAAAGGTGTGTCATTGTATTTATTGATAGCGTTTATATTGGAACCCTTTTCAATTAATCTTCTAATGATGTCAGAGTGACCGTTTGAAGCTGCCCTATGTAAAGGCGTTGAATTGACTTCGTCGCGATCATCAAGAGGGTGTCCCGACGAGACCAGCAAGTCCACGACTTGGAAATGATTATTTTTGACAGCGCAATACAAAGGAGTCTTTGATGTTGTTGCGTGCACATCAGCTTTATATTGCAATAAAGTTTTAACTGCTTCCAAATGGCCATTTTCTGACGCTTTTGTCAAAGGCGTGTCATTGTCTTCGTTGATAGCGTTTATATTGGAACCCTTTTCAATTAATCTTCTAATGATGTCAGAGTGACCGTTTGAAGCTGCCCTATGTAAAGGCGTCGAATTGACTTCGTCGCGATCATCAAGAGGGTGTCCCGACGAGACCAGCAAGTCCACGATTTCGAGATGATTTTCTTGCGCTGCGCAATGCAAAGGAGTCTTTGATGGTGTTGCGTGCACATCAGCTTTATATTGCAATAAAATTTTAACTTCTTCCAAATGGCCATTTTCTGACGCTTTTGTCAACGGTGTGTCATTGTCTTCGTTGATAGCGTTTATATTGGAACCCTTTTCAATTAATCTTCTAATGATGTCAGAGTGACCTTTTGAAGATGCCCAATGTAGAGGTATATAATCGTATTCATCGCGATCATCAAGAGGATGTCCTGAAGAGAGCAGCAAGTCCACGACTTGGAGATGATTTTTTTGCGCTGCGCAATGTAAAGGAGTCTTTGATGGTGTTGCGTGCACATCGGCTTTATATTTCAATAAAGTTTTAACTGCTTCCAAATGGCCATTTTCTGATGCTGTTATCAAAGGTGTGTCATTGTCTTCGTTGATAACGTTTATATTGGAACCTTTTTCAATTAATCTTCTAATGATGTCAGAGTGACCTTTTGAAGCTGCCCAATGTAGAGGCGTTGCATGGTCTTCATCTCGATCATCAAGAGGATGTCCTGACGAGAGCAGCAAGTCCACGATTTCGAGATGATTTTCTTGCGCTGCGCAATGCAAAGGAGTCTTTGATGGTGTTGCGTGCACATCAGCTTTATATTGCAATAAAGTTTTAACTGCTTCCAAACGACCATATTTTGATGCTGCTGTCAAAGGTGTGTCATTGTCTTCGTTGATAGCATTTATATTGGAACCCTTTTCAATTAATCTTCGAATGATGTCAGAGTGACCTTTTGAAGCTGCCCAATGTAAAGGCGTATCATCGTATTCGTCGCGATCATCAAGAGGATGTCCTGACGAGATGAGCCAGTCCACGATTTCGAGATGATTTTCTTGCGCTGCGCAATGTAAAGGAGTCTTTGATGGTGTTGCGTGCACATCAGCTTTATATTTTAATAAAGTTTTAACTGCTTCCAAATGGCCATTTTCTGATGCTTTTGTTAAAGGTGTGTCGTTGTTTTTGTTGATAGCGTTTATATTGCTGCCCTTTTCAATTAATCTTTTAATGACGTCAGAGTTACCCTTCTCAGCTGCCTTATGTAAAGGCGTTGAATAATAATTATCGCGATCATTAAAAGGATTTCCTGACGAGAGCAGCAAATCCACAATTTTTATATGATTATTTTCTATAGCATAATGCAAAGGTGGCCCCGGTGCTATTATGTGCTCATCGACTTCATTTTGTAATAACACTTGAAGAGCCTCAAAATGGTCATATTCAGTCGCCATCTTAATAAGTGTGGTTTTAATTTTACTGATTGCGTTAATATTTGAACCCTTTTTAAGTAATATTTTTATGATATCAGAGTGACCCTCCATAGATGCCCAGTGTAAGGGCGTTAGATTGTTCTCGTCGAGATCATCAAGAGGATGTCCTGACGAGATCAGCAAGTCCACGACATCGAGATGATTTTTTTGCGCTGCGCGATGTAAAGGAGTTCCTGACCCGGTTGCATGCATATTAGCTTTATACCGCAATAATAATCGAACTGTCTCCAAATGGCCGTACAAGGATGCCAAGGTCAAAGAAGTATTGTTGTATTTATTGATAGCATTTACGTTGGAACCCTTTTCAATTAACCTTCTAATGATGTCAGAATGACCGTTAGAAGCTGCCCTATGCAGAGGCGTTGCATGGTCTTCATCCCTATCATCAAGAGGATGTCCTGAAGAGAGCAGCAATTCCACGACTTCGAGTTGATTTTCTTGAGCTGCGCAATGCAAAGGAGTCTTTGATGGTGTAGCGTGCACATCAGCTTTATTTTGCAATAAAATTTTAACTGCTTCCAAATGGCCATTTTCTGATGCTTTTGTCAAAGGTGTGTCATTGTATTTGTTGATAGCGTTTATATTGGAACCCTTTTCAATTAATTTTCTAATGATGTCAGAGTGGCCGTTGAAAGCTGCCCAATGTAATGACGTCGAATCATCTTCATCGCGATCATCAAGAGGATGTCCTGACGAGAGCAGCAAATCCACGACTTGGAGATGATCTTCTTGCGCTGCGCAATGCAAAGGAGTCTTTGATGGTGTTGCGTGCACATCAGCTTTATATTGCAATAAAATTTTAACTGCTTCGAAATGACCATTTTCTGAAGCTGCGGTCAATGGTGTGTCATTGTATACGTCAATAGCGTTTATATTGGAACCCTTTTCAATTAATCTTCTAATGATGTCAGAGTGGCCGTTGAAAGCTGCCCAATGTAAAGGCGTCGAATTGACTTCGTCGCGATCATCAAGAGGATGTCCTGACGAGAGCAGCAAATCCACGACTTTGAGATGATTTTCTTGCGCTGCGCAATGCAAAGGAGTCTTTGATGGTGTTGCATGCTCATCAGCTTTATATTGCAATAAAGTTTTAACTGATTCCAAATGGCCATTAAAAGAAGCTTCTATCAAAGGTGTAATATTGTATTTCCTTAAAGCGTTTATATTGGAACCCTTTTCAATTAATATTCTAATGATGTCAGAGTGACCGTTTGAAGCTGCCCTATGTAGAGGAGTCGAATCCCATATATCGCGATCATCAATAGGATGTCCTGACGAGAGCAGAAGGTCTACGACTTCGAGGTGATTTTCTTGCGCTGCGCAATGCAAAGGAGTCCTTGATGGTGATGCGTGCACATCAGCTTTATATTGCAATAAAGTTTTAACTGCTTCCAAATTACCATTTTGTGATGCTCTTGTCAAAGGTGTGTGATTGTATTCGTTGATAGCGTTTATATTGGAACCCTTTTCAATTAATTTTCTGATGATGTCAGAGTGACCGTTTGAAGCTGCCCAATGTAAAGGCATATAATCGTATTTATCGCGACCATCAAGAGAATATCCTGACGAGAGCAACAAATCCACGACTTGGAAATGATTATTTTTAACAGCGCAATGTAAAGGAGTCTTTGATGGTTTTGCTCGCACATCAGCTTTATATTGCAATAAAGTTTTAACTGCTTCCAAGCGGCCATATTTTGATGCTGCTATTAAAGGTGTGTCATTGTATTCGTTGATAGCGTTTATATTGGAACCTTTTTCAATTAATCTTCTAATGATATCAGAGTGACCCTCTGAAGCTGCCCTATGTAGAGGTGTCGAATTAAATTTATCGCGATCATCAAGAGGATGTCCTGACGAGAGCAGCAAGTCCACGATTTCGAGATGATTTTCTTGCGCTGCGCAATGCAAAGGAGTCTTTGATGGTGTTGCGTGCACATCAGCTTTATATTGCAATAAAGTTTTAACTGCTTCCAAACGACCATATTTTGATGCTGCTGTCAAAGGTGTGTCATTGTCTTCGTTGATAGCATTTATATTGGAACCCTTTTCAATTAATCTTCGAATGATGTCAGAGTGACCTTTTGAAGCTGCCCAATGTAAAGGCGTATCATCGTATTCGTCGCGATCATCAAGAGGATGTCCTGACGAGATGAGCCAGTCCACGATTTCGAGATGATTTTCTTGCGCTGCGCAATGTAAAGGAGTCTTTGATGGTGTTGCGTGCACATCAGCTTTATATTTTAATAAAGTTTTAACTGCTTCCAAATGGCCATTTTCTGATGCTTTTGTTAAAGGTGTGTCGTTGTTTTTGTTGATAGCGTTTATATTGCTGCCCTTTTCAATTAATCTTCTAATGATGTCAGAGTGACCGTTTGAAGCTGCCCTATGTAGAGGTGTATAATCGTATTCATCGCGACCATCAAGTGGATGTCCTGAAGAGAGCAGCAAGTCCACGACTTGGAAATGATTATTTTTACCAGCGCAATGCAAAGGAGTCTTTGATGGTGTTGCGTGCACATCAGCTTTATATTGCAATAAAGTTTTAACTGCTTCCAAACGACCATATTTTGATGCTGCTGTCAAAGGTGTGTCATTGTATTTGTTGATAGTGTTTATATTGGAACCCTTTTCAATTAATCTTCTAATGATGTCAGAGTGGCCCTTTGAAGCTGCCCAATGTAGAGGTGTATAATCGTAAACATCGCGATCATCAAGAGGATGTCCTGATGAGAGCAGCAAGTCCACGACTTGGAAATGATTATTTTTAACAGCGCAATGCAAAGGAGTCTTTGATGGTGTTGCGTGCACATCAGCTTTATATTGCAATAAAGTTTTAACTGCTTCCAAACGACCATATTTTGATGCTGCTGTCAAAGGTGTGTCATTGTATTTGTTGATAGTGTTTATATTGGAACCCTTTTCAATTAATCTTCTAATGATGTCAGAGTGACCGTTTGAAGCTGCCCTATGTAGAGGTGTATAATCGTATTCATCGCGACCATCAAGAGGATGTCCTGATGAGAGCAGCAAGTCCACGACTTGGAAATGATTATTTTTAACAGCGCAATACAAAGGAGTCTTTGATGGTGTTGCGTGCACATAAGCTTTATATTGCAATAAAGTTTTAACTGCTTCCAAACGACCATATTTTGATGCTGCTGTCAAAGGTGTGTCATTGTATTTGTTGATAGCGTTTATATTGGAACCCTTTTCAATTAATCTTCTAATGATGTAAGAGTGGCCCTTTGAAGCTGCCCAATGTAGAGGTGTATAATCGTAAACATCGCGATCATCAAGAGGATGTCCTGAAGAGAGCAGCAAGTCCACGACTTGGAAATGATTATTTTTAACAGCGCAATGCAAAGGAGTCTTTGATGGTGTTGCGTGAACATCAGCTTTATATTGCAATAAAGTTTTAACTGCTTTCAAATGGCCATTTTCTGATGCTTTTGTCAAAGGCGTGTCATTGTCTTCGTTGATAGCGTTTATATTGGAACCCTTTTCAATTAATCTTTTAATGATGTGAGAGTGACCGTTTGAAGCTGCCCAATGTAAAGGCATATAATCGCATTTATCGCGACCATCAAGAGGATGTCCTGAAGAGAGCAACAAGTCCACGACTTGGAAATTATTATTTTTAACAGCGCAATGTAAAGGAGTCTTTGATGGTGTTGCGTGCACATCAGCTTTATATTTCAATAAAGTTTTAACTGCTTCCAAATGGCCATTTTCTGATGCTTTTGTCAAAGGCGTGTCATTGTCTTCGTTGATAGCGTTTATATTGGAACCCTTTTCAATTAATCTTCTAATGATGTAAGAGTGGCCCTTTGAAGCTGCCCAATGTAGAGGTGTATAATCGTAAACATCGCGATCATCAAGAGGATGTCCTGAAGAGAGCAGAAGGTCTACGACTTCGAGGTGGTTTTCTTGCGCTGCGCAATGCAAAGGAGTCTTTGATGGTGTTGCGTGCACATCAGCTTTATATTTCAATAAAGTTTTAACTGCTTTCAAACGGCCATTTTCTGATGCTTTTGTCAAAGGCGTGTCATTGTCTTCGTTGATAGCGTTTATATTGGAACCCTTTTCAATTAATCTTTTAATGATGTCAGAGTGACCGTTTGAAGCTGCCCAATGTAGAGGTGTATAATCGTAAACATCGCGATCATCAAGAGGATGTCCTGAAGAGAGCAGCAAGTCCACGACTTGGAAATGATTATTTTTAACAGCGCAATGCAAAGGAGTCTTTGATGGTGTTGCGTGCACATCAGCTTTATATTTCAATAAAGTTTTAACTGCTTCCAAATGGCCATTTTCTGATGCTTTTGTCAAAGGCGTGTCATTGTCTTCGTTGATAGCGTTTATATTGGAACCCTTTTCAATTAATCTTCTAATGATGTGAGAGTGACCGTTTGAAGCTGCCCAATGTAAAGGCATATAATCGCATTTATCGCGACTATCAAGAGGATGTCCTGAAGAGAGCAGCAAGTCCACGACTTGGAAATGATTATTTTTAACAGCGCAATGCAAAGGAGTCTTTGATGGTGTTGCGTGCACATCAGCTTTATATTTCAATAAAGTTTTAACTGCTTTCAAACGGCCATTTTCTGATGCTTTTGTCAAAGGCGTGTCATTGTCTTCGTTGATAGCGTTTATATTGGAACCCTTTTCAATTAATCTTCTAATGATGTCAGAGTGACCGTTTGAAGCTGCCCAATGTAGAGGTGTATAATCGTAAACATCGCGATCATCAAGAGGATGTCCTGAAGAGAGCAGCAAGTCCACGACTTGGAAATGATTATTTTTAACAGCGCAATGCAAAGGAGTCTTTGATGGTGTTGCGTGCACATCAGCTTTATATTTCAATAAAGTTTTAACTGCTTTCAAATGGCCATTTTCTGATGCTTTTGTCAAAGGCGTGTCATTGTCTTCGTTGATAGCGTTTATATTGGAACCCTTTTCAATTAATCTTCTAATGATGTCAGAGTGACCCTTTGAAGCTGCCTTATGTAAAGACATTTGATGTTTTCTTTCACTATCACCATGAGATCGTCTAGATGACACAAGTCCGTCCATAATTAAGTCGTCTTATTGTTTACTAGCGTAATATTACATATACTGGCACACGACACTGCTTAGACAAAACTATATTTTTAGCGCGAAATCGCTCTTATATAAGACTTATAATGGTAATCTTATCTCTAATTTAAATTTTTTCTTTATCTTATTTTTAATATTGATTGTGTCTTCAGTCAATTTTTCGTATATTTTATAGAAGAATGATGAATGATTATATAAAAGATTATTTACAACTTTATTTATGATTTTTAAAAGAATAGACGTTTGGAAACTTATGGCGGTTTTTTGTCGAGGTTCGCCCAAATTCAGGTACACGGTGTGTTCGGATTAGGAATTCTGATCTATTCCCCTGGAAAAGTTGAACCACCCTGCGGTGAAAGAATGTTTTTGGAAATATGTGCAGGGATCCAGTGATTTGCCATGTGCAGATCAATTAAGAAGAACGTATGTTCCATTATGTGGAGCAGATATGAAGAAAGAAGTCTGGGAGAAAATTAAAAACATACCTATCGTAATAGTGGTCGATGAAACTTCAGACAAGATGGGGCGCTGTGTTTTTGCTGTTTTATTTAAAACAGTGCTACCTGCCAGTAAACAAAATGTCTACTTGGCATCATGTAATTTTTTGGATGTGGCAAATGCTACTACATGTTCGCAAACAATAGTAGATACTCTCAAAGAATATGAAATTTCATATTCGGACATATTAGGATTTGTCTCGGAGTTGGCGCCCTATATGATTGCGTGCCATAAAAGTCTCAGTGTTTTAATTGGAAATAAAATGCTACATTTTAAATGCTGGGCTCACAAAATTAGTTTAGTGGGATAACCACGAAGAATTCGGCAATGCAGCCATTCAATCAATTTGGTGTCCTGCAAATAGTGTTGATGTAGAAAGGTTTTTCAGTTCATATAATTTAATTGTGAACGATCGACAATCTCAGATAGAGCTAACGAGGTTACTTAGCTTAGCTCACTTTCGCACCCAAAAAATTCGTCGGGATTATGTCAAAAGGCCCAAAAGGGCTACGCGCGCCTTCTATCAAACTGGACGATGATGTGGTGCCATTCAAAAAGCACACCACCTATCTGGGCGTCACGCTAAGTGAGGGATGCCAGTTTAAGCAAAATATTGCTAACGCGACGGCCAAAGCAGCAAGGGCGTTTGGCAAAATGTCCAGACTTGCTGGAGAAAACTGGGGCCTTAGCAGGGAAAATATACGCATCGCCTACGATGCTATTTACGTCAGTATTGCGCTATATGGAGCCGGAGCATGGTCCGAAAGACTGGGCCAATACGGCATGTGCAAAACCAGCCATCGACGTCTAACCAGTGCATAAAGATTGCCGCTGCTCCGCATTACCGGGGCCTATCAGACAGTTTCAACGGACAGCCTTCCTTCATTGGCTGGCATCTTACCCCTCGATCTGAAAACTTCAGCTCAGCGCCTGCAAATTTCGATGGGAAAACGGACGAGAAATTAGAGTTGGCAACCAAGTCCTCAATCCAGAGGATGTGACGATTATGGGTTTGAGAGATCTGAAAAAGTGGGCACAGAAGGCTTTTTTTTTCTGTGGGAGCGTAAATCTTCATAAGACGCCCAGATAACGTTGCCATTATCCGGGGAGTGTGAGACTTACGTCTGTTAATATGAGTTTCCATAAGGGAAACCCACCAGACGCACAACCCAACTAAATCGCTCCCTTTGGTCTCCTCTGTCCCCCTGGTATTGTTTTACACATTGCTTCAGGGGTGACAGGTAGTCTAGTCATTTGTTGGCTCTATTCTATTGTTGTAGAGGCGCTCTGCGCCTCACTCTTTCACTATCTTCTTTGGCGCTCATGATCTCCTCTACGAAGTCGCGCCAAAGGTCCCAGTTTTCCTTCTTTTCCATCATGCTGTGGACCATGTTGTCGATGTTTAGCTCGACCACCCCGAGTGCTTGTTTCAGCAGTTCTCTCTGGGGTGCCCAAGCCTCACAGTCTGTGATGGTGTGTTCCGCGTCGTCCACTACCGCTTCGCAGTGGTGGCATTTTGGAGTTTCTTCCTTGCCAATCCACCTCAGATACGCACCGAAGCATCCGTGCCCGGTGAGCACCTGGATTAGGCGGTACGTGGTTTCGCCGTATTTTCTGGCCCTCCACCGACTTACGACCGGTATAAGCCGATGGGTCCATCTTCCTTTTGTGGACTCGTCCCATCTGCGCTGCCAGGCTTCCCTCAGTTTCTGGTCGTTTTCTCCGCGCTTTTTGGGATCTTCGTGGTCCAAGGCCCTCTTTCTTACAATGAGGTCCAGTGGGGGGGTTCCCGCGATCACGAGTACCGCTTCTTCCGATACCGTTCTGTATGCGGCGGTTACTCGGAGCGCGCCCTGCCGCTGAACCCTGGCCATTTTCTTTCTGTAACTTTCTTTTTGGAGCGCCTCGTGCCATATCGGGGCTCCGTACAGAAGGATGGAGTTTATGACTTCGTTGATGATTCTCCTTCTGCACGGCTTTGGCCCTCCGATATTGGGCATGAGTCGTCCTATCTCATTGGCCGCTTTCTGCGCCTTCTGCGCAGCTTCCTCTATGTGATGTCGGAAGGTCAGCTTGCTGTCGAGGACGATCCCGAGATATCTCAACGTTTTACTATATCTCACCTCGTGGCCGTCCACGACGAGCCTGCTGACCCTCGGTCTTCTCCTTCTGCTGAAGATCACAGCTTCCGTTTTTTCCGCCGCTAGCTGAAGGTGATTTTCCCGCATCCAGTCACTTTTTCTGGCGAGGGCTTCATTGCCCATCGCTTCCATCTCGAACTGGTGCTTGGCTGTCACCAACAGTGCAACGTCGTCCGCGAAGGCTACGACCTCAGCTCCTTCCGGGAGTGCCATTTCCAGCAGGCTGTTATATAGGACGTTCCACAGGGTAGGTCCTATGACGGATCCCCGCGGAACGCCCATTTCCATTCTCCTGATTATTCCCGTGCCTTCGTGGCGCACTGTCCGCTCGCTAAGGTAATCTGATATGAGTGCCTCAGCGTACTCGGGCAGTTTAAAGTTTTCGCTGGCGGCTCTCTTGATGAGTTCCCAGGATGCCGTGTTGAATGCGTTTTTAATATCTAATGTGATCAACACGACATCCCGGCTCTTCCTGACTGTGCCGCTCCACGCCTTGCGGGTTTTGTCTATCACAATTTGTATCGCTCCAAGCGTGGAGCGACCCGGTCTGAAACCATGTTGTTTTGGCGACAATCCTTCCTCCACCGCCGGTCGTATTCTTTTGAGCAGGAGCTTCTCCATTATTTTGGCCAGCCCGTCCAGCATGCACAGCGGTCGCATGGTGGCCTTGCCCGGTTTGGGTATCAGGGGCATAGAAGGCTGCATTAGAAGAATGGGAGCGTAGGTGGTCATCTTCGACCACTGGGCGTCATCTTTATTTATTTTTCGACTCCGTTCAACGGAGGAATAAATTTCCTTGGATGTGCCCAAATCATTGGACATCACAGTTCCTCACGGAACATGGCCGTTTTAGCGCTCACTTAATGGGACTTGGCCTCGCGAACACCTCGGAATGTCCATGCGATGATCGGTACATGGACGCAGATCATATTCTATGGTCATGTACTGGGATGGCTTCTGAAAGAGAGGAGCTTTTATGCCGAGTGCGCGCGTCACGTGAAGGGCCTGTGGGGCACAAGGATTTGGTAGCTCGCCCTGGTACCTTCAACGCATTTTGCGCAAGTTTCGGCGCTAAAGGCGCTCCAGGCGAATTCTACGAGGTACATCGGACTAATCCAAGAACCCTCGTGGTGGACGCTGTAAATTAACGCACTAGTCTTCTGCCTCCAACTTTCACGTTCTTTCACTCTTTTGTAATCCGCACAGTGGCCGTGTAATTGCCTCCATTCCCTCTTTTAATTAATTAATTTATTTTTACTTATTTTATTAATCTATTTTAGTTATTTTATTTATTTATTATCAATTATTGAATTATTTTATTTATTTATTTACCTATTTTATGTATTTAATTTATTTGCTTATTTAATTAATTAGTCTATCTATTTATATATTGATGTTTTTTTCATTATTATTATTTTTATCTTATTATTGTTTATTTTTATTATTTATCTATTTATTTTTCTATTTTATTATTATTTATGTTTATTATTATTTATTTACCTATTTTTTCACTAGCGTATTACGCTAGATCATCTGATTGATATCGGCTTGCTTTCCCAAGTTGAGCTTGGTAATGTTAGCGAGTGCTGGTATAGGTCGAATCTCGACCTGGGTACATGCACGCTTTCCAAGAAAAAAAAGAGTAAAGGAAATGTACAAAATACTTTGTAATATTGTACTTATGTAAAATACTTTTGCAATGTGTCTTGTAAAATGCAAATTTGTTGTAATTATTACTATTGTTATTATTTTTTTTTCTTTTCAATAAAGCTTATTACATTCTCCAACTACCTGAAGGGGCGTTAGAGATAGAAAGGAACCAGGTAAAAAAGTGAAAGTATTGCGAGGGCTGCAGCAGATGACGGACTACAGGGGCTCTCCCTTCCCTATGGTATCTAGACAACGGAGACGAGTCGCCGTTTGAGCAGCCGGAGCTATTCTCCCCTGGGTGTTATAGGTTCTTAAATATAGTATTGTGGCCTTTTGCACAGATTCCTCCTATTCTTCTTTTAAACAGCGGGTGCGCGACACAAGGTGAGCCGCACACCCAACTCATGTTACCCCAGCAGCTTTTGATGAGTAAACCAACGAGGCTGCTTTCGCCCATCTTTATTTTTTATGAGCAGGCACCGTAGAGTGAAATGCCCACCCGAGAATTCAGTTACATTAAGACCTTTTCAGTTTCAATATTACGCGATAGTATTGGAATAGCCCTGAAATCGCACGCAGATTTGATATTTCTCGAAATCTCGCACAATTTTGTTGCTTCGACATGTGCATGCAGCCTTATTATGTTTGATGTTATATAATTCCTATAAATTTTGGTGTATTTATATAATGTGACTTGTATATATTTAGTAGCATAAATTTAAATTATTTTTACAAAGTTAACCGCGTAATATTCTCTCGCTATAATATAGTATTACAACATATAACTTTCATCGTTCAATATTATCTCTCTCTATCTATAGGGCAACATTTTATTGCCTCTGCCTTAAAACATCATGGACATTGAACAAAAATATTTTGTAAGTCCATCATTGATCTTGTCGTTAATTTTGTAATCTTTCCCATCCAAATAATGCTGCATAAATCAAAAAAGATAAAAATTCAACAAAGCGATCTGACTGAATTTGTAGAATGGTGTTCGTTGTACATATTATCTTTATCAATTGTTTACGGTTTATGCGCATAGACATGCGATTTAAGATAGACCCAGAGGAAGAAATATAAAGGCAAAGAAATAAGAAGACGTTAAATTGCACGATAGATATAACCTTCATCGATAATGAGTAACACTTAATAAAATAAACATTGATATCATAATGGATCAACAGGATTAGGTGATTAAAGTATTTTATACTAATCACTAGTGATTAATACTTTTAAAAAACACGTTATATAAGTGCATGCGAAAATAAAGTGACACAATGCTGATATACGTTAATCTATAAGCTGAGGATTTGAAATAAACATTGATATCATAACGGATTATCAGGATTTGGTGATTAAAGTATTTTATACTAATCGCTAATGATTAATTCTTTTAAAAAACACGTTATATAAGTGCATGCGAAAATAAAGTGACACAATGCTGATATACGTTAATCTATAAGCTGAGGATTTGAAATAAACATTGATATCATAACGGATCATCAGGATTTGGTGATTAAAGTATTTTATACTAATCGCTAATGAGTACAGGCGAACCTCAACTTTCGCACATGATTGGTTCCTGAAAATGTGCGTGAAAGTTAAATGTTCGAAAGTAGAGGGATGTAAAAAAAAAACATCAAAAATAGTACTTTTTATTTATTAAAAATTACTTAGTATACTAATATACTAAATAAAAATTATATTCTCTTAATGAACTTGTCAAGAGTTAGTTGTATTTTACTACTTTTTTTTCTCCATTGGGATCACATTCTTCCATAATATTCAAATGACAAAAAAAATCAAATAATGACAAAATAAAGTACACCCATCCCTCGCTTAACACGATACTCGTTTAACACGGTTTCAGTTTTGGTGAAAAAAAATATATTTCGACGTTTCGTAGATGTGCACACAGCTGTGCGAAATTCTAAGAATAACGGTAAGGGTAAACAGGAATAGAACTGCGCATTTCAAACAATAAATAGTACTTAGAATATATAGACAGTACATCAGACATTTAGTTTCGCTTAACACGGCGATCTGGCAGAACCTATCTTCCGTGTTAAGCGAGGGATGGGTGTATTTTACAGAATCTTCATCCGCATCAGCTGACTCTTCTGTGAATTTAACATTGTGTAAAGAAGTATTTTATACTAATTGCGAATGAGCAATACGTTTAAAAAACATGTTACATAAGAGAATGCCAAAATAACGTGATACATTTCTGCGAATTGATATAATCAAAGATCATAAGGATTTGGTGTTTAATCGTATTTATAAGATAAAACTTGAAAAATAAAATTATCTATGTCATCGGTCGGCAACATGTGGTTCGCGGACCACCTGTGGTCCGTGAGAAAGTTTGGTGGTCCACAGAGAAATCTGGCTTTATTGTGTAGCATAGAAGGAAAATAAAACTGATTGATGTTAACTCGGCTGAGTGATTTCTTTTAAGTGTCCACCGATCAAGTATCCTCAGAGATGATAAGGGCAATGCTCATATCTTAACCATCGTAATAACTGCTTCTTCTCAAAGCAACGCAAATTATCCAGTTTTCTGGAAACGTGACAAGCCCGACAGAGATGGGGCTCTTGTAGCTCCAGTCGCCAAATCACGACTCCCGCGTCCATACTGTCTTTACTTTCTAATTTTATTCAAGTTTACGTTCAAACAGAGTCTTAACTAGGGTTCGTAACACCCCCCCCCCCCTAAAAAAAAGTAAAATGTATCTCTTAGTAGTAAAAAAGAGATACATGCATAGTATATGCATGTCTCTCTTTAGACGCCCGAAAATGAGACATTTTTCATATTTTTTTAAAGGTGATAAAATGATTATTAATATTTTGACATTATTAAAAACTAAGTAGGCTTTTTAGTTAAACTTTCATATATTCTTGACAAATTTTTATTATCAATCATTTATTACCAGACGCTAGGCACCACATGAAAAAAAATTGTGTATCCAAAAACACTTCATTAGCACGGCATGAGCACGATCTTTGGGATGGGAAAAAAGTTAGGAAATCTCCTGCCTGACAAAACAGGATCGCTTCTTGTTTGCTTGCAGGATTGCTTCTTGTTGTTCTTGTGCACTGTTGCCGGTTGGATGGTGACGCGTAGGAAGCAGAAAAGTCGGGAGGAGTCGTCGCATAACCTTGACTGCGGGAGGACGTCTTTTCTGCAGCCAGATTTCTCTCTCTCGTCTATTATAGAGGTTATCAAAGCAGTATTTCTGTTCGACGTCCGTCTACCTCATCCCATCCGCCCGGTTACATAACGGTCTTTATTATTTTTTTTAGATCGACCACGTACCACCATGCCCGCACAGTAATTGGTACACCAATTATCGCGGACACACGCTTGCAAAATAAAAAAAACACTCACAGCGTTGAAGTTATGAACGCAGGGCATGATGTAGGGCAGCGGTTCTTAAACAGGAAAGTTCCCGCCAAGACGGACCAATCAGCGGGCGGCACCCTGCTATAAAAGGGGCTGCCGGGGCCCGAAAAAGGAATATCACACTATCCCTATTCGCAGACGACACAGCCATTCTAGCAAAATCACACAACCACGACGTTATCTCAAGACACCTACAGACATACCTCTTCCATTTCGAAAAATGGTGCAACAGATGGCGCATAACTATCAACCCGGACAAAACACAGCTCACCTTCTTCACAATCAACAAAAACAGAAAACGGAACGACCTAAACACGATCACACTTCAAAACCAAAACTCAAATCAGATTAACTAATTCAAGACCATGGAGTAAGGGGACAGAGTCCCAATTCCACATCAACCACCACATGCAATGCAATGCAATGCCGAAAAAGGACACTTGAGATTCGGACTTCAACGCTGGAGGAACACATCGACTTGGGACGGCGCTTTCTCTCAACTTGTCGGCGAAACTTGGAGATGTCTATGGAAGAGCTCAAGGACAAGAAGAAGAAACTTGGGATGGACGTCGAACACCAACCATACTGAACCATCAACGAAAGATCTAGCCGCCGCCTCGCTCGCCTCGCTGTACGCCGCCGTCACCGCACCTCCTTTCCCGATGCGAGAAAGATCGCTCGCCAAGTTGCCAGCGGTTCTCCAAGTTGGGTAATCAAATAAAGAGAAATGCACTCCGAACTCCTGGAATTTAATTAATCCTCCTCACGGCACTCCTTTCCGGCTAATATTTTTCCACCGTCACCTTGACCAACAATTTTCCGTCGTCCGCGAACCCCGACTCCGGAGGGTCGCGACGACGAAGGCTACTCGGGTCCCGCCGTCATCCAGGCCCCGCACGCAACAGTTTGTTTGTTTGAAAAATTAAGCCACAAAGGGTTGGGATGAGGTTCACCAAAAAAAAATTTGCTCAAGAGGGGGTCCGCGAAGGAAATTTTGCTCCAAGAGGGGGTCCGCGGACTACATATGTTTAAGAAGCGCTGATGTAGGGAGCAATTTCCTACTCCACCGTGGCTGCTGCATTTAATGCGTGAAATTGGATCACCGTAAAAGTGGAGAAAAAGCATCGCTAACCAATTATTATTTCATATTTTTTGAATCAATGATATCGATTATCTGTCCAGTGGCATTATCTACATCGAGTCAATTTTCAAAGTAACGGGAATTAGAAGTACTTATTTTGTGGCGCTGAGCAAATATCATCTGCAAACGAAGACGCAGGTGTACCCTATGCAAGGTATCAAAAATGACTGCATAATAGCATCAATGCTTTAATACATTTAGAGTTAAATGATCAAGTAAAATAAAAACCGCGTGCAACTCTCGATCGGTACTTATTTGCTTATCTCAATAAGCCCGCACATCTAACAACACAAAAAATTAGTGTAAAACTAATGTAACGTCCCCCTGGAGGAATCAACTTCTGCTCAACCTGGTGACCGAGCGCAATGCAATGCGCGAAACCATATAAATTAAAAGGGAATGTAATAAAAAAAGAGGGGGGGGGGGTCAGCCGCGCGGCTGCACGCTGTAAGTGTAGAACGCTAGAAACGCTTCAGCAGAAGGCTGCAGCTGGAGACGCATTTACTGTGTCACCGACAACGAATGTCGTGTAAGTGTATGGCTCTATCTTAAAATATGAGTGTGGCTCTACTCTACTCGGCGGTATCAACCTCGACTGCCTCTGGAGCGGACCAGTGCTTGGCGTAGTAGCTGCCATCGACGCATTTCGCGCCAAAGCTTTGGCAAAACGTGTTGAAGGCGCTGAGGGCGCCGAGACGGGTCACCAGATCTTTGTGTCCCATTGGCCCCTCACATAGCCCACGGACACAGCACAGAAGCGCCTCCCGCTCAGCCCCCATGCCTTCACACGACCACAGAACATGTTCTGCGTCCATGGTCGGTGCAGTGCACGGGCAATCTGAGAGATCCGACAGCCCAAGTCCCATTAAGTGGGCAATAAAATGGCCGTGACCCGTGAGGAATTGCGCCATTCAATGATTGGGCGCGACCCCCTTGTTTTTAAGCCTCCTCTCGACGGAATCGAAGAACCGGGACAAGTGGTGGCCACTTATTGAATTGAACCATCTGCCCTGCCACGTTCTTGTAGCCGCGTCCTCAGCCCAACTCCTCAGAGACGTCTTGTCAATAATCTCCGCCGCCTCTTCCGCCGTGAGGAGTGAGTCGCCGACCATTACTGCGTGGCCCTTCCGCGATCTGTACACTGCAGCCATTACCTGAAGTTTCAAGTCTATCGGGAGGATTCCCGCCAAGACCGGTAGGCTGTCCGTCGCCACCGTTCGATATGCTTTCGTCAGCCGCAGCAACGGCGAGCGCTGTGCCGAGTTGAGTCTCCGCGATGAGGTAAGCGTGAGGCCAGACTGACCTGATCGCCCCAGTTTGTGGGCCCATGCACCAGCACCGTATGTCACGATGCTAACGTACAGGGCCTGGTATGCTGTGCGCATGCTGCGCCCGCTGAGGCCCCAATCGGCGCCAGCTAGTCGCGACATTCTCCCGAAGACGTTAAGGGCCTTTTTTGAGGCTTCGCTGACATGTTGCCCGAATCTGAATCCTCTCTCAATGGTGACTCCCAAGTAGATGACAGATTCCTTGAATGGAATCCGTGTTCCACCCATGTTGATTCTTGGAACCGAGTTCTTCTTGAGTCTGTTACCTCTAGACCCCCCCCCCTCTCTAAAGCAAAGGCCAGTTTATTCAGGACGCTCCAGTCCCAGAGCGTCCGTACCGCCTCGTTTCCTCTTCTACCCGCCTCTCTTGCTGAGCTGCCGGCAATTGTTAAGGTGAGGTCGTCGGCGTAGGCGATCAGTTCGCATCCGCTCGGTGGTAGTTGCAGCTCGAAGATGTCGTTTAGCAGAACGTTCCATAGTAGTGGTCCAAGTACGGAGCCCTGGGGGGCAGCCTTTCGTCAAACCTCTGTGGACCAGCTCTCCCCCCGCCTGCGCGATTATCTGTCTATCAGAGAAGTAACTCCATATAAGGCCGATGATGTTAGGCTGCACGCCATCTCTCCGCAGCTTGAGTAGGACCATCGGCCACCACGCGTTATCTAAAGCTCCCTGAAAGTCCAGAAACAGAGCGAAAACGTATTTATTCTTCTCCCTGTTCTCTTCGGCCGTTCCCAGAACCCTGCCGATAGCGTCCACTGTTCAGTCGGTTTGCTATTCCCCTGACAAGGTTCAGCCGGTCTGTTATTATTCTTTCGAATATCTTGCTGAGGATCGGCAGCAGTACAATGATCCTATAGGCCTTCGGGTCCCACGGTGGTTTGTCTGATTTGGTTTTTGGAAGTGCAATTGCCAGCCCGATCTTCCAGCATTTGGGGAAGACCCCGCTTCTGAAGCACTCTTAAAAGATGTGGCATAGGTCCAAGTTGATTTTCTCTCCTGATAATTCTGCCATCCAACCTATCGGATCCTGGGGTTTTCTTCGGATTGAGGTGTCGGACGATGTCCCCGATTTCCTCTGCGTCGGGGATGGCCGCCTCCAGGGCCTCGGGGGCGATCTCGGACTCTCTTCTGATCAGCTTATGTATTGGAAGGTCTTCACTTGGCACGTCGTGCGGGAGGAGCGCGTCCAGTAGAAATCGCATTGACTGCAGGAGGGTTGTCGCTGTGGTGCCGCTTCGAGGGTCACGGATGTCCGCGCACACTGACTTACATTCCATTGTGACGGCCTTGTAAGCGGGGGCAAATGGTCCAGTTTTGCTTTGGTCGTTGACAAACTCTCGCCAAGATTTTAGTTTTGCCGCTCCTATGCTTTTCCGGTAATCGGCCGCCAGCCGAGCTCTCTCCTTCCGCAGGTGCATCACCTCCAACGAGCTCTTCCTCTTGGTCTCTTGCCATTTGCGTCGAGCCCTTCGGAGGAGTGCTCTCCGGAGTAAAATTTCCGCGTTCCACCAGGGAGGCTGCGCCATTCTCGACTTGGCCGAACGACCCAGTCCGGACTCTGCCGCCTCAATGAGGGCGACGTTTAGCGTCTCCACGGCGTGGTTGGCCCCATGATTCCTGCCGATTTCTAGACAGTCGATAGTTGCCATTTTAGCTGCAAGTGGCTCGTCGATTTCTTCTATGTCCTTTCTGGATCGGAACCGTCTGGGCAAAGCTGGGTACGGGCCATGGTCGCTCCTTGCCGCACTGATGAGATTGTGGTCGGAGCTGACAGCGTGCTCCACCACTCTCCATTTGGAGATGTTTCTAGCGATATCGGAACTTGCCAGTGTCGCGTCTATGTGACACTCTCTGCCCGATCCGGAGAACGTAGGAGGGCTGTGTGGGTCGTTAATTACTACCAGGCCCTACCCGGTGACGAACTCCTCCACAACCTTGACCCTCTTATTGTTGTATCCTCATGCTGGGGGAAGGCCCCAAAGTACGGACCTGGCGTTTGTGTCAGGTGCAGGCTGTCGATTATTTCATCTGGCTCGTCGGAATACTCTGGAAAGTAGCTAGAAATCATGTGTACGGAGAGGGCCCTGCGTCTGATCTCCGCGCACACGTGGTTTTTGCCAGATATCTGCTCCAGTAGCATGGCCTCAATATTCCGGTTGAAGATTATGATTGCCGCACCAGGCCGCGGATCCGCCAGGATAGCCCTCGCACCCGTTCCGATTCCGGGGATGGTGCCTTTAAAAAAGGGAGGTTCCTGCACCAGTACAAGGTCTAGCTAAAGCTGAAGCTAAAGCTCCATCGCAACTTTCTTTAGCTCTAATATGACTGCTCTGGATCGATGCAGGTTCACCTGCCCGCAACAAATCAAGGAGCGGCGACCGAGATTGTGACCACCGGACGAGATTTTGGGAGAGACGTGGGGTGACCTATCCATAGTTAATTCGACCTAGATCTCGCTTGACATTTGCCTTGTAGATCGGGCACAACCTTGCCAGATCTAGGACTGCCACCGCTGAACTGCGGAAGGTGGCTCTGGACTTGCGTCTGGACGTGGTGCTGGTACAGGAACCGTACACGTGGCGCGGTGGCATACATGGGATGGGAGAGAGTGCAAAGGTTGCTCTAGTCGGCTCTAAGGCCATGGCTGCGATCATCATCTTCAACGCTTCGATAAATGTACAATGTCTGTCCAATATATCAAATGAGCACCATGTCTGCGTACAGGGTGACCTGGGCGGACGCCCGCTATATTTAATCTCATCATATTTCCAATTTTCGGATGGCCCTGTTCCTCGTCTCGCTCACCTGGATAGAATTCTCACTACGATTGGGGCGTCGGCAGCCGGGGCTCTATTCATCATCGGAGCGGACTCCAACGCGAACTCGTCCCTCTGGAGCAAATGAATCGATTTTTTGTGCATTGTTTATGTAAAGAAATGACCTGGTCTTGTATTCACTATCAAGTGTTCATTTACAATTGACTCTGCCTCGAATTGAAGATTGTCTTACGCTGATTAAGAGCTGACAGAAAGTAATCGGTGTAAAGCGATTATGACATCAACGACTTCATCGATATTTAATTTGCTCGCTCGCGCCTCCTCATGCAATTCAAAATATTTTTTCTTAAACTTTATTGAACTTTTTTTGTACAAAATAATTTCCTACATTATCTATTATCTTCTGCCAACGTTACCTTAAATCTGTCTATTCACCGAAGCTTTTTTCCTGTGGGAAAGGAATCTTGTATAAGACACCCTGAGTATTGATAGTCCCACGGTAGTGTCAGATTTTTTCTGATTAAGCCCCTCCCTTGTCCTTCTCAGTCTCCTTGATATTGTTCAGAAGGACAGGTAGTCTGGTCCTGTGTTTGACCCTATTCTAGAATTGGAGAACCGCTTTGCGTCTCTCTCTGTCTCACTGCCCTCTTTGACGCTCATTATTTCTTCCACGTATTCTCGCCAAAGGTCTCAGTTCTCCTTACTCACCATCATGCTGTGAACCATGTCTTCGGCTTTGAGCTCGGCTACTCCGAGTATTTGTTTTAGCGTGTTTCTCTGGAGCTCCCAAGCATCAAATCATCGATGGTGTCTTTCGCGTTATCGACTTCCGCTTGACAGTGGTGGCCGGTCCTCCATCGACTTATAACCGGTATAAGTAGGTGTGTCCACCTCCATTTGCTGGACTGGTCTCCATCTTTGCTGCCATGCCTCCCCCAGTTTCTGCTCGTGCTCTGCACGGTTTTTGGAATCTTCAAAGTCTAAGGCCCTCTTCTTTGCCTGGAGGTCCAGCGGGGAGATTTCAGCGATCACAAGCACCACGTCTTCAGATACTGTTCTGTAAGCTGTGGTGACTCGAAGCACTCCCTGCCGCTGAACCCAGGGCAACTTCTTTCTATTGCTCTCATGTCTGAGCGACTCATGCCATATCGGAGCTCTGTACAGGATTTGGTGTATTACCTCATTTATGGTTCTTCTTTTGCACGACTTCGGCCCTCCAGTATTAGGCATGAGCCGCCCTATTCACCAAAGCTGGCTTCATTATTTTTTAAATTAATTGTTGACATTTGCTGATGTGTAATATATCATTATAAATCTCGCAGATGGTTTTTGTAGCCGCTTTCTTTTTTTATATTTTTTTGAAAAAGCAGCTCTGCAGATCTTTTTCTGACGGATGTCTCTCCCATTGTCGTTAGGGGTAGTTAAGCGGGACGATTTTTTCGTCTCAGGCTGACAAACAGGTTTACACTCACAAGAGAAACTTCAAAACATGTCCTTACTATGGAAACATCACACAGTATAACAATTTTTTGTTGATTGATTTTATGTTTTTTTGATGAATTGATCAACTTTTCTATAAGGGTGATTTCTATAACTTTCGTTCAGAATAGTAAATATTTTATTTAGAGTTTGGGTTTTTATTATGTATATGTTAAAAAAATAGTATTGTTCTTATTAAACGCATTACACTAATAAACCAGTGTATATATTTTCTTATTTTGTTTTAAACCTGAGAATCATGATTTTGTCGTTTATTCCTTTTAAATCTGTGCCCAAAGTCCAAGTGACTTTGTAAGAAATTCATGAAACTCTTTTGTAAAATTGATGCAATTCTTAAACCAGCTGATAAAAATTCCATAAAATGGTATTAGATGATTGTTAATTGAAATTGCGTGAGCTAGCAGACATGGTAGACATTTCAAAAGTGCTATTCATCACATATTGACTGAAAATTTTGACATGAGAAAGCTGTGCGCAAGACGAATGCTGGGTTTGCTCACAATAGAATAAAAACAGCGTCGTGAGAATGTTTCAATTGAGTGTTTGACGATGTTTCACAGCAACGAAGCTGAGTTTTTTCGTCGGTTCATAACCATGGATGAAATATGGGTTCATCACTTTACACCTGAGACAAAGGAACATGAACGTACGTAGTAGATATTATAATAGAATGACAGATGAGCATCATGTGGCTTGCACTCTCTTCCAAGAAGTCTCTCACCATATTCTAATCCCTTTCTAGCAATCCTTTTCGCAAGTGGAGGGATGTAGGCACACAGAGACGATTCAGTTTCAATTTACTCAAGCACTAATTTGCACGTTTCGCATTTGTAACAGTATTTTAAGTTAAATGACTTCTACTTCTGGAAAAAAGCGCTTGTATAAAGAACCATTTCTACAATGGGGTTTCACGAATATAGTTGAAAGGAATATAGACAAGCCTCAGTGTGTTCTATGCAATAAAGTTCTTGATACAAAGAGCATGAAACTGAGCAAACTAAAAGAACATTTCTAGAATGTTCATAAAGAGTTGGCAGATAAAGAATTTGATTTTTTTAAGAGAAAAGAGAATATTCGCAATTGGATTCCACAGGAAATACACAAAAGGTAACTGAATCGTGTCTTCGAGCTTTGTATCATCGTAATTGCTTTTCCCATTGTTATGAACAAAAAATGGCACACTATAGGAAAGGAATTCATCAAACCTTGTTTGTGTCTCTCGTTATTGGTGAACAACGCGTGGCTAAGATTAATCAAATATCATTCTCCACTAGAACAATTCAAAGTCGTATTTTAGAGTTGAGTAATGATATATTGGCAATCAATATTTCTGAAATTAAAGAATGTTCTATGTTTGTGCTGCAATTGGACGAGACAACCGATGTAGCTTCGTGTTCACAATTACTGGAATAAATTCAGTACACTAAAGATGAACATGTAAAAGAGGAATTCTTGTTCTGCAAATTTTTTCCCACCACTACTCACGGTGAAGACGTATTCAAATTGCTAAAACAGTTATTTGTGGAAAAAGGACTGAACTGGTCAAACTAGTTGGCGTTTGTACAGACGGGGTGCCTTCCATGATGGGAATACGTTCTAGATTTCGAGCAGTCGTGAAACAATTTGCTCCTCAAGTTTTGTCTTATCACTGCATGATACGATTTGGCTGTTAAGAAGCTTCTTTCAGATTTACTCAGCGCGATGAGTGACGTAATCAAAATTGTGAATCATATTCATGGCAGCTCTACAAATTCCAGATTATTCAATGTTTTATGCGATAAAGTTGGAACCAAATCTAATAGTCTTTTGTACCACACAGAGCTGGCTGTCGAGAGGGAGAATTTTAAACAGGGTTTATGAGCTCCGTGAAGAAATAGGATTATGGAGGAGGTATGTTGCTGATTTTTTCAGTAAAATTAACAGTCTGATAACAAGGAAATATGATGAATATCTGTTTTCTAAGTTTTCAGCATAAATTGGAACTTTACCAACGCAGAGTTTAAGTTGGCGATATATTGATGTTTACACAACTGCGTGAGCAATTTTTAAATGACAAATCTGAAAAAATCACATTTGAAAATTCTGTGATTCACCATTTATTTGCAGTAATAGACACTGAAGCAATATTTCCCGGACATGAACAATCATCAGGTCAATTCTTGGATATTAGGATTATTTTTTACTGATGATGAAAATTTTAAAGACGAAGATATGTCAGCCAAAGTAGAATTTCTTGGACTACTCGAGAATAGCACTTTCAGAGAAGTGGAATTTCAAAACTGACCTCTGTACGACTTTGGCGAAAAGTAGGTGTTGAATATCTTATTATAGCTGACAGCTCTAAGAATGTGGAGTAACAGGACTAAAAAGTTTGGGAACCGCTGTTCTATATTCATTTTTTTCTGTCTTGCAGCAGCTGAAAAAATATAAAATACATATAAGCTATTGTATGTGCTGATTTTGGCATTATTTCCAATTTAATATTAAATTACGATATATTTACGGTTTGAATGAATAATCGTTAGAGCTTTGATCCACGCAGTGGGCGTATTGATTGAACTCAGATTTGCAATTATTTTTCAAGAGTCGAAAGAATTCTAGCGAGCATGCCGTCACTTCTTTGGCTTCTTTGATGCACTTCCTGGGATCTTTTAATTCATTACGACAAAGCATAAATTCCTGCAATGGTAAAATATATTATAAAAGTTTTTGGAAGCAAATCAATATTGAATTACAAAATAATTGTGCTAAATATAGATGATATAGAAGCGTCATACAATTAATTAATAGGCGCCCTTTATTTTTCAACTTTGTTTTGACTTACTTTGTCCTTCGGCGCCGTCTCCATTGAGTAGGTCATGTGACGCGAATGATGTCACACCGAGTCCCCAGAGCCGTCTTGAACTTCCTCCAGGGAAAGGATTTAATGTGGTGGTTTCCCGTTGCCTTCCACACATGGTAAAGTAAGGATAGGATTATTTGGAAAGGTAGGAGAGGAGGGAATCTATGAATGAGTAGTGAAATTATCATTATATATAAATTATAATTTAATTATTGTTGCAATTTCAATCACTCACTCATGTGCGTCCCTGCACGACTTTATTAATCGCCTCAGCATTTACTTTTTTTAAATCCAGGAAATCAGGGTAAACCTGGATTGAGACAATCGATCAGAAATATTAATATTTCCAATCTCCCAAATTTGTTGGTACGGTGAAAATATTTTCCACAATCTGGAATTGAACCTGAAACTTTATAATAAGAGTCCGGGATCTAATCCACTATACCAACACTTCTTTATACATAAATATGAAGCATGAATGTGACAGTAGGAGATGGTTGGAATACATTGACACTGACATTGTTCTTGGCCTCGCAATATTTCCCAAGATAGAAACCGGCAGCGTGTAAAGTGGCAGATGACAGATTCACTTCTTGGACCGTCAGTTCTTCAACTGTCGATAAATTAAAATCCTCCGTGAAAACCATATTTTCTTACGACCGCCATCGCCGTCGCTGTCAGGCGACATAACCTACTTTTTCTTTGATCTTAGGTCTTGTCAGACTTAACACACCGTTTAACGGCCATGACTTTTTTGATTTTTGTTACCCTTTTGCATACACGGCAATCCGTGGCAATAATTAAAAATAAAAATATTTCAGTTGTATATAATTTAATCCATTTATAAAAATATTGGATCAATAATAAAAATAAATATAGGAATTTATTTCCCTCAATAAAATTTTCAGAATGGTTTTAAAATATATAATTTATATATTTATATTTATTATATTATAAATAACGGATAATTTGTGTCTTTATATTTAAAATAGCGTGTTTTCATCCATATTTTTATATGCTGTTTTTTTTATTTATTTAGGCATGCCTGGAGGAAATAGCTGAAAATAGAAATCATTTGGCAAATAAATATAGCACGACAATGTGACGATAAGTTGACTTTTTCGATCGTTTTATTGCGTATTTTGTGTGTTTAAATTGATTATATGCTTGTGTTTTGTTGTATACCAATCAAGGATGCAATATTATCCATTGTTTAATATTAATTAATAGTGTGTGTGATACGTGAATGTAGAATGATTTAACGAAAATTGTTCAAACCCAATTACCTGAATGACTTTTAAATACACTCAACCGCACTATAGAAAATAAAACGCTATAGGAAGTTGGGCAACCATAAAAAATATGGGGCTAGATTTTTTCATATCATCAGATATCATTAAACAATTTTCTGTTTCAGCTAAAATATTTTCTGTTCTAGATAAAAACAATAAAATTTAAAAACCACAAAGTAGTGAAACACAAATCAAAGAAATCAACGCTTACAGAAACAATTATTACAGAGAACTTACTGTATTGTAATTAATATCCTTGGAATATTCTTCAACAGTGCCGCGCCGGCGTTTCACCAAAAACGTTTAGCGTCACAGAATAGGCTAGAGAAGAGATTTCTATGCAAAAGACCTCCGCAAAGACAATAGGAAAAAAACTCTATAGAAGTAGACGTTATAGAATATTTCTCTGAAATCTTTTTCTTGGAGGAAATTTCATCAATATCTAACAAACTTCAAGCTGCCATAATTCTGTATCTAATATAACCTAACCGATATAAATGTTTGACGAGAAGCAATCACGCTATCATTTGGTCGATTTAAATATTATTAAACCATGTTTTTTCCCATTATTGTTCACGTTAATTGTTATATGAGGATGTATATTACTATTTTTTTTAAATTGAGACCATTCCCAATATCAGAGTAATCAAAAAAATCAGCATAATTATTCTTACTGCTATAAAGCGCGTTCCTAGAATGTATACATTTTATTTGCATATTAAACCTTCATGATTTAATGTGAAACAATGTTATCCTGAAAACAGCTCCGCCCCTAGCCCAAATAAACATATGTGGACTATAAATTATGAAGCAGAAGAGTGCAAAGAAAACGGATACAGATCATTGAAATGTTCCATAAAAATATAATTGATGTATGGCCTCATACATTTTACAGGGCCTCAAAAAGTTTTTGACCCCCCCCCCCCCCCGTAATACCAACCCTTTATTTGCCTTGATGCCGCGTATATTGAGGATCGAATGGCAGAATTTTTCCCAGATTAAAAAACCAAATGTCCAGAGGGCCTCAAACTTAAATTGCGCCAAGGGCCTCTCAAATGCTAAATTCGCCAATGAAGAAGTGTATTAACAAAGCATAAAAAAATCATTTATTAGCTAAGAAAATGCAAATAAAACAACAAAAAAAAAACATTGCTTTGAACCGGAATGAAACCGATAAATGGTAAAACAGTTCATTTTTCTGGAACAAAAACCGTAAATGTTAGGGTAAAAATAACGGTTCGAAGAGCTGAATTAGATTGTTTTTTCGAAAATTAATACATTTCTTCTACAAATAAATCAAATGCTCTATAGAAACTATTATTATTTACTTTCAAACGGTCATATCTTCTTTTAGATAAAAAATTATGACTTTTATTTGCTTATGTTTTTTAAAACCACAAAAAAGATTGAATTGTTTTTTAATTTTTAATCTATTCTATTATGGTAAATTCAATTTGATGCTGATACATCCATACGAATATCAGGAAGCGAACAGAAAGCTCCTTTTTAAAGTTCAAACAATGAGTCATTTGGGGCACTTATTTATTTTTTATATTATATTTAAAAAATAATCGAGCCTCTGTGATATATCAGTGGGGTAAAGTTAAACTCGTTCAATTATTTTTTAATATTATATATACCAATTATATAAATCAATGCGTAGTGTTGTTTTTTTTTTTCATGGGAAAAAATATCAGCTAACACATTAATGTGATGACTTTTGACATTAATCGTTCATTTTTTTTTTAGAATAAAGAAGAAGAGTTACAGCAGCGTTGTATTCGAATGTTACTAGATGATTTATTTGTTTCCTAGTCGAAATCGAAAAAGAAAATGGCAGATGAAGAACCCAATACAGCAAATCGAACTTCAGGTATTTATTATTGAGCGATTTTATGTTTGTGATAATATGTAATTTTTGAAAAAATACAAATTCAAAAGACGTAAGTGCAATTATATTTTATAAAACTGTTTGTAAATATTTGTGTTTATTAAGTTTTAGACAAATTAACACCACGCCAAAGGAAAGCGATGACAGTGATTTTATGGATCACTGTCTGTGTTTGGATTATAGTAGCGTTGAGATTTATTATTTATTTTAGTAAAAAAGCGGAAAATGAAAGCCCTCAGCATATTGTTGTAGAAACATTTTCAATCGATGTTGATCATGAAGAGTCACTATTATCTCCGGAAGAAAGAACGGTAAATCTTTCGAACCAATCGAACGAAACGGTAATTATTAATACCGCTTAAAATATATCATCAAGCATTTGAAATGTACAGTACTAATCTTAATTATTTTAAAGATGATAGATGGATTTTCTAATTTGACAATCGTCAAAAGATTTGAATGGTCAGCACAAGCAACGAAGTTGGCGACCAAAGCTGCGCTTCCATTTCCACTTGTCGTCATTATACACACTTACACCCCAGAATGTTTAAATAAGGTTATTTCCATATTTATTTATAGTATTTTTACATGTTTTTAATTATATTTTCATGATGTATAAGCCATCAGTGGCGGATTTAGCACTTGAGAGGCCCTTGGCGCAATTTAAGTTTGAGGCCTCCTGGACATTTGGTTTTTTAGCCTGGGACAAGTACTGTCAATCGGTCTTCGATATGCGCGATTTCCAATTGTGATTTCACTATTACGCGGCTTCATAGTCAAAACGGACCAATTTTCAATTGAAGATTGGTATTTCAAGCACGATTTCGACACGCCGTGTAAAAGTAAAACCACGTATTTTAAATGATTAACATATTCTTTAGCAATATCTTTAATTATGCGACGGGTCAAAAAGTTTTTGAGGCCCATTAAAATTTATGAGGGCCCCTGAATTTTTGAGGCCTTTTTGATTTTTTTATTGGTAAATTCACCACTACTAATCATATTTAAATTACTGCCATTAACACTCAAGGCCCCGCTAAATTTCGAGGGATTTTTTTTAATTTCACACGCCTTACACAGATATGCACATAACTTGTATTGTATTAATGCTATTTTAGTCAAATAAAAAGTATTATAAATTGATAAAAAATGTCTAAAGGAAACATCTTTTTCAAGTACCATTTAAAGCATATTATTATGAGTTATTGTAAAAAATAAATATAAATAAATAAATAATGTCATATTGAGTCTAAAAGTAAAATTAAATATATTCGTAATGTGTGGAGTGCTAACATATGGAGAAATCTCGAACGACATGCCAACTCGCATTGCTGCGAAAGCGGGCCCCTGAGTGTTAAGGGTACCAGGAATTAATCCATCATTTTAGAGATCAACGCTACTTACTAATCATACTATATAACTTATTGCTTATGTATTAATTTTTATATTATTTGACATGGGGCTTCAAAAAGTGTAAGTAAGAAATTGCTCATAATGAAAACCGCATACATTGAGAGCCGAATATCAAACTAAAAAAACCAAATGAGTCCAAGGGGCCTCAAACTTAAATTGCGTCAAGGGCCTCTCAATTGCTAAATCCGCCATTGCGTTTGAGCCAATCTCTTCAATCATTGATAATTAATATCGACAATAATTATTTGACATGACATGCATTTTATCAATCCTTTGTACATGCACATTTATTGTAGATCAGGGGAAGTCAACTTTTTATTCCTATCACCCATTTTCGTATCTTTGTAAGTAGTAAAATTTTCTAAAAACCGCCCACAGTAACATAATTTATGTACTAGTAATTACGCGGCTTCAGGAACAAAAACGGCCTGGTTTTTCGATTGAATGTTGTTCAACCACGATTTCTATAAAGGCGCTTTAAAATTTATGAGACCCCCTGAAGTTTTGAAATAGGAATCCGCCACTGAATGAAGATGATCAATGTAGACTCAACACAAATTATTATTAATGCATCAATTTATTTGCAGTTAGCGTGCGAAAAAGAAGTGAGGCACATTCAAAAGTATCACATGAACGGCAGAGGTTTTAATGATATTGCTTATAATTTTCTGGTCGGCGGCGAAGGAACAGTCTTCGAAGGAAGAGGCTGGGACCTCGTCGGTTCTCACACAAAAGGAACAAACGGGATAGCTTTCGGCATTGCACTTATTGGATATTTTGGAAAAACTCCTGCGCCTCAACGACAGTTGAACAGCACGAAGGATTTGATAAAACTTGGAGTTTCACTAAATAAATTACACGAAAACTACAAACTGTATGGCCATCGTCAACTGTCTCCTGGTTCTGCACCATCACCTGGCGAAATGCTCTTTCGAGAAATACAAACCTGGCCGCATTTTCAATTTTGAATCTATGCTCATTTTAAAAAATATAAAGCTAGCGAGATATGATTTTTAATCAATGAGTTCTTGAGAGAAAGCTCTTTTTTATTTATTTATTTTTTTGTTGTTGTTAAAATCAGCTCGATCTCAAATATTCGAGCTCACAGATTATCATAAGAAGTGTTTCATCTCGAGAAATGTGAAAATATATAAAACAAAAAAAAAAAGAAATTCTGATTTCTCGAAAAAATTTAAAAATCAATAATTTATTAAATAAAATAAAATGTGTACGAATATTTATGATACAAATTCATTAATTTTTTTAACCAAAAATCAACTTTAGTAGGCATATGTTTTTAAATGGTTATTTTAAAAATAATATAAAGTAACGCAATTCATAATAAATTTTGAATGTTTATCATGTTTTTATTTGTTTTATTTCAATTTCTTTTCAAAAAGAAAATTCAGGACTTAAACAGAGCGATCCGCTGACCTCTGGGGGTCCGCGAAGCAGTTTCTGGGGGTCCGCGGAGATATAAAAAAATATTTACCTATACTTAAAAAAGATATTTTCGTGGAAGTATTTACAGAAAACATTATAAAAAGATATATTTTGACCAATATTTGAATAAAATTTTTTTTTTGTTTGTTTGAAAAATTAAGTCACAAGGGTTGGAATGGGGTCCATAAAAAAAAGTTTGTTCAAGAGGGGGTCCGCGAAAAAAAATTGGTCAAGAGAGGGTCCGCGAAAGAAATTTTGCTCAAGAGGGGGTCCGCGGACTACATAAGTTTAAGAAGCGCTGATATAGACAACGGACAACAAACACATTTTCTTTTGCGATTTTCTCTGTCTCATTTTTGTCACAGAATAAATTTATTTTTATATTTTTTTACAATAAATCTACAAGCTGACTGTGACCCGAAGTTTGAGTGCTGTCGAAAGGCGCGGAAAGATGATCTGGATCAGCGGTTCTTAAACTTATGAACTTATGATCTTTTTTGCGGACCTGGACTGGTGAACTCTGGACTGTTCTGATCTGAAGTGTTATCTGGAATATAGGGTGTGAATATGTCGAAAATTATATTGAATGTATTTAAGCCTTTCCCCGCATCATATCGGCGCCGTCCGTAGATGATGGTCCCGACCAACGAGTCGGCTGCAATAAACGACGGAACACGTTTAGGATGTAATTCGTTCGATAGTGGAAGCCGAAACGAGGCGGGTGCCGCTGAAGATCAATAAAATTAAGTCTCATTTCTCGATTTGATTACCGCAACACAAGATAAAAGAGAGAAATCATTCATATATAGCAAAATATATGTTAAAACTGGCAAACAAAACCGCAAACATAGAAAATATATTAAATGGTAAAAGCAAATTCACGTACCCACAGAGAGAAAAGTTTCAGAGGCAACGTCATTGAAAAGCCACATTTAATTTTCTAGTGCCATTAAAAAACATGACATAGTTGATGAAGTGCTCTGCATTGAGTCACTTGGTTTAAACGAGCAATCACCATTTAAGTATAGAAGTTGAATAAAGGTGGATTGATTTTATTGTTATAAATATGTCCACCGAAGAAAATATGTCGGAACATAATGAAGGTATAATTTTTAAATGAGAAGCAAATAAATTGTTTAATTGATTTAACATTTTCCGTTCTTGAAATGTTTTATGATTCCAGGTACAAGCTTACTTGGGAGGAGGCGTCCAACTCAAATATTGGTTTTGTTTTTATCTTTCTGCGCTGTTATTCTTGTGATATCAACGATAATAGTTGTATGTGTAAAGACTAAAAAATCAGGTGAGAGAAATTATTTTACTTGATATATTAGGTAGTCCAGTTGAAAATGTCGTTTTTTAATTAAAATAGTTGAATTTAAACAAAACATTTGCTTAAAAGATGGATCAAATAATGAGTATGATAAAACGTCATTTTCAACTGGATTATCTAATAATATTTCACAAGAAATATCTAAATTTTGCTTGCCGTGAATAGAAATGAATCTAAAAATGTTGCAAAATTCGGGATTTTTAGCTGTAAACCATTCAAAAGTGATTTTTTTCGTTCCCATAATTCATATTTTAAACTTTTAGATGATTTGAGCATCATTAAGCGAACAGAGTGGTCAACGCGCATACCTAAATCAGTAACAACTATAAAAAATCCATTCAGAAATGTGGTCATAATTCATACAGTTACAGATAACTGTTGGAGTCAGGTTAATATAATTAAACTTTGATAATTGTTAACTTTGCACGTAAAATTAATTAAAAAACGATATACATAAACTGTTCATAATTTTAGGAGGCGTGCACAAACATTGTACTTAATATACAACAATACCACATGGATAGCTTAGATTTTCCTGATATTGCATACAATTTTTTAATCGGGGGAGATGGAAGCATATTTGAAGGCGTAGGTTGGGATTTGGAAGGCACTCATACAGTGGGATATAATACAATAGGTTTGGGTATAGCTTTGATAGGTAATTTTCAAAATATGTTACCTTCAAGATCACAATTAGAATCCGCAAAGAAGTTGATCGAAGAAAGTGCTTACCTACAAAAAGTATATATTGACTACAAGCTATATGGTCAGAGACAGTTGATTTCTACATTATCACCAGGCGAATTACTCTTTCAAGAAATACAAAAATGGCCACATTTTTCTAAATAGGGTGCTATGAAGCTTTTATGTATTTTTTAGTCATCTAATCCTAATATTTATATAATCAGCGTACCATTTAAATTGACTTTATTATATCAAAAACGCTTTTATTATGTTCAAAAACGGCTCCCTGATGTGTCACCAAAGCTATATACACTCAAACCTCTTTTTGTGCTATTTCGAAGTTATGCGGTTTTTTTAAAGCATTTTTTTTAAATTTCATAAAGAGTACGTATCAAGATATTTTGGATAAAATAGGAAATAAATCATCAACACTAACCGAAATTTGGAAAAAAATTATAATTTGGGACTGTGTGAATCATATTGCATCTGTTATTCTGGTTTAGAATTTTTGAAAAAATTGATTTCGTTTTAATTGCATTTTTCCAATGTTTCGACTTTTAAAAATACATTCTCCCAAGGAATTTCCAAAGTTCCAACTACTACGCCATTTTGTGTTAGGAACTATAGTGACATCTTTACTAATTATGAATTATATTGTCAGAAAGGGAAAACCTATACACAATGATGATGACATCGACACTAGGTATACTATTTCTTCCGAAGAAGAGAGCGATTTTGAGTAATTATTTACAAAAAACATTGTAAAAATATCTACTTTGACCAAAAAATGTTTTTTTGTTAGAAAAATTAAGTTGAGATGGGTCCGCGAAAATTAAAATTATTCACGTGGGGGTCCGCGAAAAAAAAATCTCAAGAAGGGTCCGCAAAAGAAATTTTGCTCAAGAGGGGGTCCACGGACTACATAAGTTTATGAAGCGCTGCTCTAGTGGATGTCTGGCATTAAATATGCCAAATATCCTTCAAATGTTACCAAAAATGCTATATTCTAATTGCTTTATTGTTTTCCTGATTTTTTATTGACTTTTTTTGTGCGATTTTGGGTAAATTTCATATAGCTGTTTCAAAGTTATACGGTTTTCAAAATCCATGGAACGCGTCTTCACTTTTTCTATGTAAGTCATAGTTTTTTAAAATTAGTAAATTTGAATTTAATTAAAAAAAAAAACAAGAAACAAATGTTAGTAGTCGTTTTCAATTTACCAATATGTTTGCCCCCCGTTAACAGGATTGAACCA
The DNA here is from genome assembly GCA_008973525.1 of Stenopsyche tienmushanensis. Lineage (NCBI taxonomy): Eukaryota > Metazoa > Arthropoda > Insecta > Trichoptera > Stenopsychidae > Stenopsyche > Stenopsyche tienmushanensis. The sequence continues at coordinate 382,479 of WACJ01000282.1, read as the reverse complement.
ATTTTTTACCAGTTATTTATTGATATTTTCCGAATATATAAAAAAAGTAATAAACTGATAAAGCTTAAGGGGTAAAAATGGCGTGTCTTTTAGTCATCTAAAATTTAAAAAAACCAAAAAAAGGTTCTTAATTAACAAAAATATCGCTATAAATCCTATCTCATATTAAAAAAAATAATGTCACGAAAAAGCGACTGTTTTAAAAAAAACATTTTTTAGTCTTGAGTTTTAATTTTTTAAAATAAAATTTTGTCATAAATCCAAATGTGTATCCAACTTGAGATATGATGTCAACCGTGTTGAAAAAAGTAGTTATTAAATCGTATTTATAAAAAATAGCTATATAAATACGTAAATAATTAAAATTTTGAAAATTTCTTTGTTTTTACTTTACCGTCAGTCCTCTAGGTAAGATTTATTTTTTAGTTTATATTATATATTTTATTTAAATTCGAATGTGTTCCAATGAAATACAATAAAACAGCCACCCCCATCAAAACAGGACAAACATGGAATATATTTGCCCAGTTTACTGACTGAGTAACGCCCATTTATTACTAAATATTATTTTTCATGATGTTTTATATTATTGGTATATTTATCTGCATTTAAATTTTTACAATTGAATAATAACTAATTTGTTTTTAATAAAACTTTGCTTTGTGTCACACAAAGGATTGCATGAAAGGTAAAACAAACAATTTTGCTAGATAAGATTCTCATATCGGATTGTTTTTCGTCATTCTTTTATGATTTTGACTTTTATAAATAGGCGAGGAATATAGTATAAATTGGCTTTATAAAAATGCCACAAATTGACAACAATGTGAATAAAAATAAAGGTACCGTGTGTATTTATTTTAAGGAAAATATAATAATAATAATCTTCGTTTTTTGTTTTACTTAAATTTAATTATTTGCAATTATACGGGGACTTTCAATAAGGACGTTTGAAATTTATTGGATTTTCAGTTCAGTAGTGTATGGCAAATTACTATAAAATTTTATAGCGTTGAAAAATGTTTTTAACGACGAAGCCCATTTTTGGATGGATCCAACGTGCCACATAATGCATTCCATGATGGACACTATGCACGAGCAATTTGAACGTCTCTATTGAAGGTCCTGTGATCTAATAACGACGTGTTGAAATAATAAATATTCCAATAACTTTTTTATATCATTACTAAAAGGATTTTGATTATATTTTTGCAAGATGTAAACACCTCAATGTGTAAAATATTAAATCGTGTTGTATAACATTTGATTTTCCTTAATATATAAATTTAATATATTTTAATATATAAATTTTCATAAATTAATAATTGGCATGTCGTTAAATGATTTTATTTAATTATCTCTGTATCTTTAAGAGAACCAAACTAGGTAGAACCAAGCTGGTTTACATAACGGGACGTCATTATATTTTATTATTTATTTTTAGGTATAATTTTGTTGAACAAACGATATCTAATAACTAAATTAATTATTATTTTTCTATCGTTCCTCGCTGCTGTTCTTGTATTATCAGTAATAATAGTCGTGTGCACGAGAACAAATGATGATTCGGGTGAGAAAAAATTGATGAAATCATCTAATTTATATAAATGAGATTACCTATTAATGGAATACATAATTAAAAAAGAATTTAAAGCTGAACATGTATTTATAAAAAGGTTAAAAAATTGCTAACGTCAATTAAAGTTCTTTCTGTATTTGACGACGTTCCGTATCTACCAAATGTTTCAGATCCGCCAAACAATTTAAATACTGAAAAACCGACGGAGGTTTTAAATACGACAAACATTACAAACGTCGAAGAGGTTTCGAATATTACAATTATGCCAATTAGTTAACAAGTTGAAAGTAATCCAAAGAACAAAATGGTCGAATCGAGCTTCAGCGTCGATGAATGTTGTAACGTCTCCGTTTCCCTACGTCATTATAGCGCACACAGTCACACCCTAATTGCTTCACTCAGGTCAATATCACTCTGCAAGATTAAATACATGTATTATTTAATGACGCACCATTTTAATAACGAGGAGCTAATTTTTAATCACTTAATAATCGTCATTTGCAGGAGTCCTGTATAAAAAGAATTATCAGTATTCAACAACATCACATGGACGTATTTCATTTTCCCGATATTGGATATAATTTTTTAGTCGGCGGAGACGGGAATGTTTTCGAAGGCGTAGGGTGGGATTACGTAGGTGCCCACACCGGAGGGTTTAATTCGTTGGGTCTCGGTATAGGCTTGGTCGGTAATTTTCAAGCGGTATTACCGACACAAGTCCAGTTGGACGCTACAAAAAGCCTCATCCGATTGAGCGTCGATTTGCATAAAATAAAGAAAGACTATAAGCTGTATGCGCATAGACATTTTATTTCTACGCTCTCCCCGGGTGAAATGCTCTTTCAAGAAATACAAAAATGGCCTCATTTCATGTATTGAATTTAATTTTTGTATTTATAAAGTATATCTTTATCGTTTGTATTGTATATGTATAGGATTATAATAAACAGACGGAGAAATTATCAGAGGAAGTGAGATCATTTATATTAAATTTAGTCAAATTATTCATCATTCGTCGTTGATTTTAAAATCAACAAGTCGCTGCGGTCAAAGCATGTCCTGTTAAATAAAAAAACCACATATTTACATTCTCATTTTAATTGTCTACATATTGAAAATAAATGTTCCAGTATAAATGTATTAGTTTGTAAATTACAAGAGAGCGTCTAGCATCTTGATTACGAGGAATACAAGTGATTTTTAATATAAAATGCCAAGCGAGACTAATTTAACCGAAGAAGATGGTAAATATACTTTGATGATCATTTATTATTTAAGATTTAATTATAATTCATGATGTTTAAGCTACGACATATCGTAATGCACGTTTTTCTATTTACATAGATCTAGTAACAGAACATAAACATCTGAGCAGATATAGATGTTCAATTACAAAACAATAATGCACTTTTTAATACTAAATAAATCAAATAAAATTCAATTGAATTGGTCCCTTGCGTTGATCAAATTTATATATTACTTATTATCATAAATTGCAACTTATATTAATTATTCAATTGATTCCAATTTTAGGTTTGCTTATCCTCGGAAAAAAATATCAGCGAAAAAAAATATGTTTTTCTTTAGTGATATTTATATTCGGTATTTGCATATTATCACTAATCATTGGTTTGTCTGTCAATACCAAGGAAGAACCGGGTGAGTTTTCAAAATCATAATTATTAACATAAATCTGTAAATAATTATTATTGATTACAGTATTTTAATTATTCAGAAGACCTAAAAATAATCAGCAGAGCAGAATGGTCTAAACATATACCCGGTCCGATGAATAAAGTAATAGAACCTTTCAGCAACGTGATTATAATTCATACAGTAACGAGTAATTGTTCAGATCTGGTAAATATGCTTATTTAAAATAAATATTTTTTTAACTGACTTTCGACATTGAAACAATTTTTTACTGGTTACATCTAGAATTACCTAGTTATAACTTTGTACATTAGAACTAATTTTAGCTAAATAAACATGTTTGGGAAACTGATTCAATTCAAATCAATAAATCATTAATTAAAATATTACAAAAATAATCATATAATTAAAAACATGGCTTTACATGGAGAGTGCTTTAACTTGATCTTGACATAGACAATAGTCCCTGTATCGATTTTTCATAAAGTGCTTAATACTTCCTAATGCAATGGAAATATTTTTGGTTAATTTGTGGTTTTTTATTAACCAGGGAGATATAAGTAAAACAGTAATCTGGACATCTTTCTTAGAACGACTTGCCCAGTTTACTGAGAAACGCTTTGTCTAGTTAGGACTAGTTATAACTCAAATTCGTTTATGACTAGCAGTAAATTCTAATTACAACGAAGACAGTCAGTATGAACTGGTTTAAACTAGTAAAAACGAATTTAAGACTAAACTAGTTTATAATAGAATATAAAAACACTTTACTAAATTAAGTTTTAATATCAGAAGTTAAAAAATTAATAATGCAATTATCGAGCAAATTGTTTTTATTTTTAAATCGAAAAAATTAGTTAAAAGGTCTATATTTTTATATTTATAGAAAAAATGCACAGATATGGTTCTCAAAATACAAGAATTACACGTGGGAAAATTCAAATTTTCTGAAATTGGATACAATTTCTTGATTGGTGGCGACGGGAGTATTTTTGAAGGTAGAGGATGGGATTTAGTAGGCGCTCATACAAAAGATTATAATAATATTAGTCTCGGCTTGGCGTTGATCGGCATGTTTGATGTCATATTGCCGACAAAGCTTCAGTTAGATTCTACAAAACGTCTAATACAACGCGGCGCTGAGTTATCGAAAACTAGAGACGATTACAAGCTGTACGGCCATCGGCAGCTAGAAGACACTGACTCTCCGGGCGATGCGCTCTTCAAGGAGATCCAAACCTGGCCTCATTTCACCAGTAAATATTTGCATACGCTGAAATGAAAATAACTACACCTACGCATTTATTAATCATTTCGAATAATTTACAGATACAAAAAACGTTTCGGTCATAAAAAATATTGCAGAATTATCAGACGCTAAAAATATTTCAGTTGTATCGGATTCTCCACGCGACGATATAAAAATTATTAACAGAACAGAATGGTCTACGCTCATACCGGGTCCAATGGACGCATTAGTGACGCCCTCGTCGGATGTGATTTTAATTCATACAGTTACAAATGCTTGCTCAGATCTGGTAAATGATGCGTATTTCATGCAATTTATACGCATAATGTATGGAGTACTCATTTTCTATTTATACTTGCAGGACAGTTGTACGAAGATTGTTCGTCAAATACAAAATTTACACGTTAATAAAAATAAATTTGCCGAAATTGGCTACAATTTTTTGATTGGCGGAGACGGTAGTATTTTTGAAGGAAGAGGTTGGACCTTCGCAGGTGCTCATACCAAAGGATATAACAACGATAGTATTGGAATTGCTTTTATAGGTAACTTTAATGCAATTTTACCACCAAAGCCTCAGTTGGACGCTGCAAAGGAATTAATAGAATTTAGTGCGAGTACCGTTAAAATTAAGGACGACTACAAACTGTACGGTCAACGACAGTTGTCGCCTACTGATTCGCCGGGTGATGCGCTCTTCAAGGAAATACAAACTTGGCCTCATTTTGTAAACACGTTACCGTGAATTTTTTGCACGTATATCATAGCAGCGATTGATAATAGTTTGGTATTTGTTTATTAGAATGTGATGATAAATAATATATAAATCATAAACAATGTAATGCATTATTAATTTTGTAATAAAATATAACGTAGCATTTAATTATGGTGTTTATTATTGAATTGCAGTAACGACAAATATACGATAAAAAATTAATTTATAAAAGATATATTTTAAACGAGCTGTGAACAGTTTTCTACATATATACCTATTTCAACATATTTTGTATTTATTGTAATCACCAAATTCATGAAATTTTAATATAAATTGTATTTAAAAAGAATATATCAATCGATGAATTTATAAATACAGACCTATCTAATATATAAAAATGAATTGGGTTTTGTTCGTTTGAAATGCGCTACCATACCGTTCATCGGATTGCAATAAAACTTCGTCCATTTATTGCTAAGGATTTCGTGAGTAACATAGGCATAGTCTAATATATAAAAAATGAATGTTTGTTCGTATTTAATGCGCTGCCATACCGTTCATTCGATTGCGATAAAACTTTGCCTTACTTATTGTTTGCACTTTTTCAACTAATATAAGTATAGTAAAATTAGCTTACAGTAGATCTTATACATAAAAATCAATATTTGTATGTTTGTTCATATTTATAATAAAACCAACAAAATAAATTAAATTTCATTATTACTATCATTCCTAATTAAACAAGATAACTCTTTCAAATAATATTTTTGTGGTGTTTTTAGTGTATAAGAATTCCACACTATCATGGCCAATTTGGCCTCCTATAAAAAAAAGGTGTGCAAGTATAACGCGTTTTTGGACACGTCTGCTTTATACAGTCATTTTTCATACCAAAAAAGACGCACAATGCAGACGTGTCCACCAACGTGTTAAACCGCAATCAATATAAAACTGCATTGTAGAAAAATGCCATTAATACAGTTACATATATAAATATTACATTCATGTACTCGCATTATATCATTTTTGGAATCAGCATTAATCCCAATACGGCCTGAAAACATTCATTTATCCGGATTCAAACCAACTACATGAGATCAGCGCATTTTTGTTTATTAACATTTTTACGACGCTATAAAAATCATGATCCTAACGTTTAAGAAAAGAAGCGCATGGTATTCAATTTTTTTTATTTCAATAAGAGTACAATAGGAGTTCAAATGTGGCACTCAAAGCCAACACGACCTCACCACACAATAATAAAATTTATAAATAAATTCTTGCTAATTTTCATAACTGATCAAACAATACAAAACATTGCCATTTCTCAATTTGCAAATTTACGTTGAAAAAAAAAAAACAATCTTGTCAAATATATTCGTATGCATTTCATAAGAGAACATTGCGATATTCGATTATAAAAATATTTCATCATTCCAAACGTGTCATGTCCCGTTACATATGAGTCATTGATTAGATTAATTTCATGTTTTTACATATCTAATGCTGGTTTTTGATTCCCATGAAGATTGCCCATCGTTTAAAATTTAATAAAAGGCGAAAACATATTTATTCTTCAAATATACGGTTCGCAATCACCGTAAAATTGCACATATTGCGTGATCAGAATAACAGAGTTAAAAATGTCTATAAAATCATAGTAAGCGCTATTTACTAAATGATTGATGCTCGTCCACATAATAGATGACAAAAATTCAAAAGACTGTTAGCACAATATCACAAATAGTTTGAAAATATTTATATATGGGCGTTTCTCAGTAAACCGGGCAACTCGTTGTCTTATAAAGATCACAAACAGTTCCCTGGTGTGTCACCAAAGCGATATATACAACAATATTACATGTCTCGGCGTTTTGTAAACAGTCCAAATCACACGCCTAACTATTGTGTTAATACGCGTTACACAACGTAAGCCACCTGAAGTTTGCGTGACTCGTCATAAACGATGGTCCTTAAGATAACTTTTTTAGAACTATGTGCCCAGTATATTGAGAAACGCCCATATAAATGTACACTACATTTTTCTTCGGCTTTGATCAACAATGTTTATTTAACGTATTCCTATGATTAAAATATAAATAATATTCAAAATACATACGTTCGATAGGTCATTCATTTAAACCATTCCGTCTAGATATTAATTTCAACGTTATTATTTTACTAAATTTCATGTAACCCTGTCTTTCACAATGGACATGCTATCATTTATAGAGGAGCATTTTATGAAATGAACAGTTTTTGTTTACATAGAAAATGTATATAAAAAAATATAATTAACGATAAAAAATATATTTTACTAATAAATTATAATAAAATCTCCTTCGTTATGGCTATATTATAGATTAATCATAAAATGCAGAGCTGAAGTTTATTACTTTACCGTAAATATGCACGATCGCGACAATAATTCAGCTCTCCCTTATTTAAACGAAAAGATACTGGATTTTAACGAACAATAACGAATAAATTAAATTTTACTATATTCAGTCCAGTCTACTGACTATTTACGAAATAAATTCAAGATAATTTTATTAAAAGCACTTTCGTTTGTCTAGGATATAAAATAAGCTAAGTAATGTTGCATATATTTATGATACGCTACGTTTAAAAAATAAATCAGTTATAAAATTTCATATACAGTACAAATGAGATACATTAAAAATAGCACATAAAAAAATTCCAAAAAAAAAAATGAGCAATACATATTTACAATAAACTTACTTAAGCGACACTATATAATAAGTCTTTTATAAAAATTAGCCAATAAAAATTTAAATAAAGAAAATAATCTACAAATGGGAAGATATCCCGAAGCATAATTGACTGTACACGATATGTCATTTTTATATACATAATCATACACACACATTATTTCTTTCTTGGGCTTCGTAAAAAAAAAACAAAAAGGCAACTGATATAAATCTCATCGTAAAATAGATCACATTTTTCCAACGAGATCTGGATTCATAAATGCATGCATCGTGATTATGAAAAAGTATGCTATAAATACAGTCAACACTTCTATAGCATTTGCGACGTTCTTTTCGTATAACGATCCCTTTTATAATGTACATGTAAAGACAAAAGTAACCAACAATAGAAGCAACGCACTTGCGACATTTTATGCATACGTTAAGTCGTAAAAAAAATTATGTCGGAGAAATAAAAAAGACTTTTTCAAAGAGGGATCGGGGAATTGAAAGATGATAGACTTTTGGCTTTACCTAATATACACTTTTCGAGGGTTTTCAACCATTTTTTATAATAAAACCGATTTAAAATGTTTACTCATTTTTGCTTTCTGCAATACAATTGATATAAACATATTGCAATACAACAAAATACATTTGAAAAAAAACCTAACCCCAAATTTTGTATGGGCACCTAACCCTCTATATCGCCGTCCCTATCTTGACGCTATAGAAGAGTTGACCGTAATGTAATATATCTTCATTACAGTCGATTAGAAATAAACATCATTGTATTAATTTAATAATGTAAATATAAAAAAATTAACTTGTAAATATAAAATTCATTTTTAAAGTATTGAATTATATTATAATACCATTTCTAGCCAAATACGTTTTAAATTTCAGCTGTTTTTATACACAGAAATACATCCGGGTTACTAATTTGCTTATTTGGAAAGGTTCCGAGTCTGTAGTCTATGAGACTACACATTCATACCATAATAAACGACGAGAAATTGTTAATCAAATACGTATATTTATCACCGAGGAATGAAATTCAATATACTTAATTAACGAGAACTATTGAAATATTTTAGCGTCCATATAAAATTAATACATTTTAAGAAATGCAACGTTATTTCTGATTATTTGCAAACAGACTAATATAAAAATATCAATGCGTAATAAAATCCCATACAGAAAAATGTGGTGTTCAATTGTGTAAGTAAAATATATAATTTATTACAAATTTGATTAACGTAGTCTTAAAATGTTCATGGGGAAATATTGCATTTTTGTAAAAATTACATTGATTCAAACAAACATTAAATTTAAAAACTTGAGACGTAAGATTTCATTACTGTTTTTCTTAAACTATTTAACCCTGGATCACTAATTATATTTTCAAGTGACGATGTTTGATTATTTAGGAGGGGGGAAGATTCGGGAGCATCCAAGTGTGTAGTCTGTGAGACTAATGATTAGCGATCTAGGGTTGATCAACTACTTAAGGAGATGTAAATTAAGGCAGTTTCGCTCTATGCTTGGATTTCAGAATTACCCTGGTTGTGAAATCAGTTTTATTCTTATTGCACGCCGTTTTTAAAAAAAATGCTTGTTCAAACGAGTATCCAAATGAGCATTCATTTAAAACAATGCTTATTATGTAAAATTTAAGCTTATTGATCTCTTTTTAATCTCTAAAATTACGAAATGGCAACAAAAATATCACATTGATTACAAACACATCATTTTTAGTCTTTGGTATTGCACAGAATAGTTCACAACTTTGTTATTACGATTGTAAGTAAAAATAACTCAATTTAAGTCCTTGAAAAATTGCCATTTATCAACGTCGTTCACTTGTATGATCACTGTGAAATTGCACATTTTCTACACCCACGTCATAAACACTTATTTTATATGACAGAAAAAATAAGCATTACTATTATGAGATATGTGAATCGGTCTCAATTTTGAATTAAATCGGAGACCTAAGAAACGATTATATTAAAGAAACAGATTGTTAATCGGTTTAAACACTAATTTTTACACTTTTCCCATCACAATATTTTACTATGATTATGTATAAATTATTATGATAAAATTATCGGATATAAGAGCGAATTGCAATGATGATAAACTTCAACTCTGTGTGTCTTAAGCCCAAGTTATTCATTCACGTCGGCAAAAATTCTCAAATTTATATACATATATATTCGGGGGCACTCTTAAAACATTGCCGCTTCAATTTCGTCATATTAAATGCTTATCCTGTTCCGCTATTTGTACACATTTTGAGAATAATTTTGTCGGCTGATAATTTTAGAGGAAAATTTAAATTCAGCTAGATTCTATATTTGAATTTAGTAATTTTAGTCTTCAAAGAATAAAGTTGACTAGTTAAAATTAGACTATTGACTAGAATATGAAGATTCAGTTCGATCAATAGATTGCCCATAAAAAAATCAAGATAAAATTATTTCACGAATAACAGATACGTTTATAGTTCATCCAGTTATCTGTATAAACATTCAATTCGTTTACAAAAAAAGCTGCCGGTTTTCTTCTTCTCGGGGAGGATACTTTTCAATGGGGAGATTTGAAACTATATTCAATTTTGTCTACATGATATTAGAACTACTGTCAGCTAGCCTGGTTGCAAACACCGTCCCTGCCACGGCAACGACGGCCGTTAATAACGTCGCTAGGATGTAACTGTGTAATGTTAGATTTGCATATATTGCAGCTGCTATAAGTCCTGCTATATGTCCTATAGAATACAAAAATCCATGCGCAGTACACCTATAAAAAATATACAATTTAAAAATACATCGTTAAATAGGTATTTTAATATTGGATGTGTGAATAAGTTCTCGACGTTTATCGCGCAAATAAATCTTTAATTTTAAAAAAGCATCTAGCAAAAGTCAATCAAAGTATGGATCATCGCTAGCCAGTTACTTATGTAAATATATAAAATATTTTCTTTTTTGCTATAGATTATAGTACTTCAATAAGGATGCGTCTATGCTTCTAAGCTATACACGTGCAATTGTTTTACCGCCATCTGATGATAAAATGGCAGGAATTTATTCACACACCCAATATGCTAAAGAAAAATTTAATAACCTTAGGTGCACAGGATATGATTCCACTATTATGACTGTGAGTCCGACGTACGCAATGGCAATCAGTCCTGTGAATATTGATGCAAATATGATAATTGAAGTTTCATTATTGAGAAAATACATCCCAGGAGTAGCTAATGACATCAACACAAAGGCACCAACTGAAAATTTATTTAGAAATGCACATTTATAAATTAAGTAAATTATTATTTAAACAGTCTATCAAGACCAAAAAAGTACATACCAGTGGTAGGAACTCTGCCTAAATAGGGCAACAACAATGCAGAAAACAGCATTGCAATCAATGCGGATCCTGCCGCAGCAGCTCGTGCACGAACACCTTCTTCTAAATAAATATTATAATCTGCCTCAATAGGGCAGGCCGGGGACAGCCCCAATATAGTACTATTTATTAACCGGCATGCAGAATCCATATGACGTCCCGTGTTTAAATCCGTATCGATAAATCTACAAAATAATTAAAACGATGATTTCAACACATATTTAGAGAAATCATATTCATACAAATATAAGACTTACTTCGTTCCTTGGAAAAAACTTCCTTCGAAAAAAGTGAAAGAACTCATGATGTTTGTAAATTCCACGTCATAAAAACCGCAATATTTAAATACGACATGTGAAAATGTCACATCTTTAAATGTACAATTGATAAACGTGGAGTTCTCATAAATTACATTTTCTATGGATTCATTGAATAGATTGTTTTCGAAATTTCGTCCGGTTTCAATCGCCGTGTTCGCTTGAAATATTGCATTTTTCGTCTTGACGATCATATTTGGAGCGTATACGGAGAAAGCAATATGACAAAATAATATTGCGTATATTGCGCCCATCAGCATTAAAGTAGTCCGGGCAAACGGTGCAGAAAATAATTGAAGAAAAGAGTTCCAAAACTGAAAAAAATTAAAGAGTTTCTAAACAAATTATTATTTTTTAAATTAAAAGCATCCCTAACAACTGGTGCAGAACAGGAACGTATTTATGGAAACACAATGTTGTTGTATTTGTTAAGTTCCAATAAAACAAGATATTAAATTTATTTTAAAAAAATGTTTGTAACACCGAGTTTGTGTCCCAAAAGTCATGAAATATATGTATGTTTTAAAGATTTATTGACAATACTGGTACAAATTGTTAATATTCTTCAAAATATTCTCCATGAGCATCTACACAATTCTTTTAACTGACTCTCCCATGCTGGCACGCTCTCATCACGGCGTCTTTTGAGTTCAGTTCGGCCGGAGAGCTAGCGTTGTGTTTCACCAGAAACTTGCACATATGATAGAGCAGACTCCCTGTATGATAGGTTTACTCGAGCAATCTGTGAGTTTTGATGGCTTTTTTGTCAAGTTTTGTACAAAATTTGATCACCCAAAGTTGTACAGAAATATCCACTATTGTGCATCTTGACGTCGTTTTGAAACAAGGTTGTACTAAATCAGATATCCTGATTCTACTGATGCTCGCAGCAGAATGAGCTTTAGTGCACTGTAAAGCTAAGGATTCTCCCCATCTCACCCGACCAGTTTTAATATGCTGTGACCAGTAGGGATGTGGCAAAAAAATATATTTCATGACTTTTGGGACACAGATTGTATGTTTTACTGAGTTTTTTAATTAATATCTTAGGGGTGCTTCAAATAAAATAATGAAATTTAAAAACTTTTACCAAAGCAGAAATAGTCAAAAACGTTCAAAATAAATATTTTTATAAATATCCTAATATTATCAATCACTCATTAGTGTTATTTTAATATTCTTAACTTATTTACAAAGATTGCATTTCTTCACTGTATATATGAACTGGTACCATCAAAGGATTAGATTCACACAATAAAATTACCTGATGAACACTGCACGCCATATCTGCGAGAACAGATGTGGGAGGAGGTGCTGCTGGTGATTGGCGATGCGGCCTCTTTGAAGGTAGTTCCAATTCACTCAGTTGATAACCTCCACCCCCGCTACCACCCCCGACGCTACCTCCGGCTCCTCCGCCGCTACGCGATCGATTTTTTTTGTATATACGCTGAAAATTATTTAACAATATATGATCTATACAATTTTGCTTTCTATACAAGATTCTATTCAATTTTAAAATTCTTACTTGATATATCATGAGTGCCTCCACTTCTCGACCACATTCTAGAAGATATCGTGGAGATTCATGAGCCCAAATTAAACAAACTAGTGCAGCTAATGTTGGAATTGCACATAGCAACAAATATCTGTAAACGTAAATTCAATTCATTGGTTTGAAATTTTCATATTAATACATGCTATCGTCAATTTTGAAAAAAATACCTGTGCCATGCACTAAAATGTTCTTTATTTTCTAGTACTGTATCTCTACCGGAGAGAGGCAGAGCGAGAGTGGCTAGGGCCGCCGCTGCGAGAGCTCCCACGACGGCAGCACCCAGCAGCGGAGCCAAACAGTAAGCACGACGTTTTCCATTTCCCCCGACAACTTCTGCGAATGCTGCCGCAGCTGAAACGGGTATACCCCCGGCTCCGAGCGCAGAACAAAATCTAAATTTGGTTTTACTATTATAGCAGATATTCGATAAAAAATAACTCACAAAGGTTTGACTACAACAGTGAATAGAAAATGTCACAACCGAAAAATATAATTTACCTGGCCATCATGAAAGGTCCATACGTAGGCATAAAAGCAGCGATGACACTAAAAACGGCATTTACACAGAGACACGATACGAGAGTTCTACGACGACCCATTCGATCTGCTAGATTTCCCCACACAATGGAACCAATGCCTATACCCAATAATGTGATAGAGCCTGTAATTAACATACTTTTATTATTGTATTCAAATTTTTTTATAATAAATCTTGCAAGTTATTTCAAATATCTTACTGAGCCACCATTTTTGTCTGGTTGTCATGCAAAATTCAACGTCTGCAGAAGGCAATACATAGGAAACCGAAGAGTATTCCATACCGGACGCTGCAAATGCCAATCCGAACACACCAAACAATAACAACTGATGTTTTCCAAAGCCGGCCTGAAAAAATTAATATTTATATATTTAATTATTTTCGGTGAAAAAACCGAGTACATTAAATTACAACTGTGAAACTACTTGTCTTATAGCGTCTTCGTGAAATTGAGAAAGGACACTCATGTCCTGGTAGTCTATGAGTTCCCCACTATCGTTTGAATCGGCAGCTCCTTCTTGCAACATGAGATTGTTGGGGCTGGCGCTGTTGCCATTTTCCCCGTTCGGGCCACTTCCCTCCGTATAAGCCATGTTTCCTCCTCTTCCAATACTCCCAAAACCTTTGAAAGGCATTCATGAAAATGTGTAAATGATTTATACGTAAAATATGGGGTTAATGAATAAATTTGGACGCCTTCATTGTTTTACTTGTTTTTTTAGACATATGCAAATGCTATGGATGTACTTTGTAATATAAATGATTTGCAAATTCTATGTTATGAAAAACGATATTAAGTTTTTATGTTTGAAGTGCTTAAACTTTTTATGCGCCTAAGATTTGTTATGTGGGTGTCGCGGACAGCTTCAAGTGATTTAAAAATTTCAGTATAATAAATTTAAAAAAATGCATTTATTATTAGGAGGATCAAAGAATATTCGCACATTCTGAGACCTTGCATTGGAGCTCAGTTTGTGTTTGGACACAGTGATTATTTTAGACCCCGACATAGGGTCTTATTTGTTGTTTTCAGACCTGAATTAGTTGCATCACTTGAAAAAAAAAAGTAATTTGATACCTACTGTGGGCAAATAACCTACTCTAAACTTTTCTTTTTACATATAATAGGATTTAGTTAATTTCATAGATAAAAAAGCATAACACAAAAAAATATCCAGATATTATGGACGTTGAAGCTGCACCTTACCAAATACATGTCCGACGCGTCTGGACTTTTCGAGTTCGAAAGGTTAAGCAATCTCGTTAATATAAAAATAGCACAATTTACGTGGAAAAAATAATAATCACCTGAAGGATTTCTTCCCGAATTTTCGGAATCAGATCTGGCTCTTACCAAGCATGCTTGCTCTTCTGATGACATTTTCGGAAATTACTTTCTTCGCTTGAGCCGCAGCTAATGCGAGACCGTTGACATTCGTTTGCTCGACGTATCGAGTTCTCTTTAAATTCGTAGACGGTCGATTCTGACGACAGACTGCTCGTCGCCTGGTCCAGCAAAGGGGAGCGATGGCCCGTCCGAGTCGTCGCATACATCTGAAATTGAATTTGTTACCGGGCATTAGAAATATTCAGTTTGAGATTTGAACAAACCAAAAATTACATTTTATATATGAAATGCCAAATATGAATGCTTGAGATTTTAATTCGTAGTCTCGATCCAGTCATATACAATACGAACTTTGGAAGCTGGAGAGCTTTTGCAGTAAGTCTATGGTCGGAAAGTTGTCGATGGAGGCCGAAATAATAATTTTAAAAAATATAAGAACTATCAAATGCCATTGTAAATCTGTAACATTTCGGAGATGGGGGATCCGGCAAAGATTTTCGCGTGGAATATGTGAATAATTGAAGATGACAATAAGAAAAAAACTACCTTGAATTCTGTGATGTACTATTCGTGTTGAAAGACGAGCATCCGGATAAGGATTAACATAAAAACGGGTCAATCGGATACGAAAATAGACGAGTCCGGGCCTCGGTAGAATTTCACTGCGAATTTGGCGTCCAATAAGGTCCAACGTCCGATTTTACAACGCCGTCCGTCGGCTGACGAGCGACAACTGACAGCCGACGAATAACGACCGACGCTGCACCGCCGCCCGCCGCGACTGCACCGCACCGATGCATACACGATACGCTACAGCAGCTCACTTCACCGTTTCTCCCTCGCTCTTCGCATTCAAACAATCATTATTTTTAATAACAACAACAACCCTACATTTTTCATTAATAACAAATTACTAGACTAGACTAGACTCATTCGAAACAAATTATTTTGATCAATTTTATTTTATAATTTACGATTCAAACAAAGAGTCCCGATGATGTGCAAACTAACCCCAAAATACACACAATGAAACTCAATAAACATGACATGACTGATTTATAATTGTATTCTAATTTAATTTATATCTTATTACTAAATAAAAATAAAATATCTAAATCTGGAAATTTTTGATGCATTTTAAAAGCATAATTTATTTTATTCCAGGAATATTAAATGAAAATCATATTTTTCATTCTTCTAACGCGTCGCAGTATATTGTATTTAAAATGTATGCGCACTTTTAAAAATATACTCTATTAATGATATAATAAAATAAAATTTATATTTACTCAAGAGAAAAGTAAATATTTAATTCAAGACGGGCGTATAAAAATATTCCTTATGATTGTATAAATTAAGGTGTTATTTAATTTCACCAGTGTTGCCAGAGGAATATTTTGAGTAATAAAATTGAAAATGATAAATGGCGTATAGTTGGCGCCACAATTGACAAGAAATTTTAAGCAAAATTCGTCTTTATTCATCAACATAGTCTTTTTCAAGTGTGATACATTATTTCCAATGCTTCTCTAACATTTCGATGTCTTTTTAGTAGAACGATTCATCTCTGGTCTCAAGATAGGCTTCAGTTTTATCAATCACCTCTTCATTGGAGCAAAATCTCTTTCTTCTGAGTATTATTTTAGGTAGTAGTAGCGTCACTAAAACAGCTGTAATTTGTGAACTAAAATTCAAATTGTATTGAAATTGATACTTTCTAAAAATCATATAGATTTGTCAATTGTGGCGCCGACTATTTGTCATCCTACGAACTTATTGTTTGATGTGTAACAATTATCAGCATTTTTTTCAGTTCAAATCAATTCTAGAGCATAATTCAATCTAATCTGTACTTAAAAATGGGCGTACAAGACGTAAATGTCTACGAAATACTGTGGCAAACATTAAATTAGATTAAAAAAAAACACTTCTTTTTACCTTAAACCTTTAAAGGAATTTTCAAAATTCCAATTATTAACGGGGTTATAACTATTTTAGTGACGGGGCAACTAAGCCGGTCCTAACTTTGTTATGCCTCTAGACTAGAATACCTCCTTAATTGAATCGTTAGAAAGAATGCAAAAAAATATGCATGCGAGTAATAACACATTACTCAATAAGTTCATAGGTTTTTTTTAAGAAATTGCAAAAAACGATCCCAAATGAGAAAAAAAAATGTAAAACAAAAAAATCCTACGAACTTATTGAGTGATGTGTTCCATGTCAAATATGAACATTTTGACAAAAGTGCCATATATTTTTTATAACCAATTCGTGTTCCTTAACATAACCATATCCTTTATGGTTATGTTAAGGAAAATATGTTTTAAAATGCACGTTTTTTTAAGTTATTTTTTTAATATCAATAAATGATGATTTGTACTGTCCAAGTTGGATCAACCAATGGAAGAGCGTCAATTGAATATATCGGACACGTTATTAGTGATGAGCTCAGGCATGATGCTAATATAGAGATAAAGAAGATTGATCTGCATTTTATAAGGATGACAGCCAAGTCAAACATCCTGTCATATTGTACCTATACATAGTATTATTCGTCGTCTGAGGTGCGAAATATGATGGAGTGTTGTCTCGGAAGGTATGCTTTTTATCAGTGTCGACGTATGCCTGCGAAACATTGATAATAGATGTCAAAGTGTATCATTTAATATGATTGGCTCGAAGATGTCTTTGTTGTTGGTGCACTCCTTCGGTCGATGATGATTCTCATTATGTATGCATAACGCTATTGATTGTCGTCTCGTACCTCGCATTAAAATGTATTTTTACAAATCGTCGATAGAATAGCAATTAATGAGTGAATTAATGACATTGACTGAATTTAACTTCGTCTTTAACTATATATAAATAGATATGTTATGAGACCTAAGCAGATACCTTTTTAGAGCACAAGTTCAAGCTAAGAAATAAATATTTTAGTAAGAGTAATGTTTTATACATGTTTTTTTTTAATGTACCCTTTGATGAGTATGCACGCACATATTGTGTGCAGCGCTCCATAACGCTTTATTATCAATATCGTGCTTTATTTTTTAATAAAATATTAACATCACATTCATTATATTTATCATCTGTTTTATTATTTTGTCACGTTTCAATTAAATTTCCATACATGTTTTACAATCATACATACGAAAACACAAATAATAATTTATATTTCTATAAAGAAATACAGTATTTGGACGATTTTTTAAATAATAAAATACTAAATAGAGCGGGATAAGAACAGATGACAACATAATAAACACTAAAATTATAATGGAATTTGTTCGTATCCGGTTGAAAACCATCAGATATGAGGCGTTCTTAGATCACCGGTGGTCTTCTTAGAATATACAGCTATTATCGACCCAATCTTATTGATTTAAAGCTTCAACAGATGCATTATTTAGTTATTAAAACTGAAGACATGTATATTGTTTATGTTTACATCAACAGTTCTGAGGTTCATTTATAGATATACAAGCTTGACTCACGCTGCGCGGTCATGAGAGAAAAGTGGATTTGTATGGACAACAACTAAAACGCTTCGATTGGGATTATAAGATGAACTACAACGAGAAGATTATCGCAATTCATCTCGGAGGAAAGTATGAAAGAAAAACATCTATTTCAACAGGTGGGACGTTTAAATTAACGTCCATAAATTTAAACTTTGGATGTTTTTCACCCAGTTTCAAATTTAAGCGTGAGGTCTTTTCAATGCCTTTTTATTTATAATTTTGTGAACATTTACACTGCTAGGATCAACAAATCATTAATTTGCTTATAAATAGGTCCAAAGTCATGATTTTTTCCTTCTACGTGATTATCTAACAGTTTAAACTAGCGAGTCATTATCAAATAATTATATTAATAAATTTACTTGGTCATTTTTAAGAAAGAAATACAACAAAAAATCAGATGACAAGTGTAAAAAACATTAAAAGCGAAAATGCTTTCTTTGTTCCAATTTAATAGCCTTATTTATTAATGTTTTCATTCTTCGTGGGCAATAAAGGAGTCGTTTATTTTGAATGTGCACATTGCTTGATTTTTTTTACGCGTCTATTACTGGAACCGCATTAAAAAAGGATGTATTTGAGAGCATGATATAAAGCTGCAAATTATTCATTCTATAATTATTTGCCATGTTTTCCTTCTCTCTCGCAAGATAAACTGTAATTTTTCAAAATTTGCATATGTGTTAACACTGTTTTTTTTTTAAAACCAGTGGCTTTCAACCAGAAAATATTTTTCTATTTATTTTGATGTATTTTTATTTTTTACACATGCAACCTAACCTAATGTGTAAATATGCATGCTAATACTAATGGTAAAAACGTTAATTCTCAAAATGTATAATTTAATTACTTATATATAAACGCCCTTTCTAAATCAAAAGATTCATCAATGTATCTCAAATAGGATCACTTTTGGTATCATGTGCCACATGGGCGTGCATACTCATCAAAGGGTTCATAAAATCATTATGAACAGCGTTTTTCTTGAAATAACACGATCGAAAATGTGTGATTTTATTCGCTTCAACACTGTTATTGATATTAATAATAGCATAAATGCGCATAAATATATGTATTATTATTGAAAATAGACAATTTGTACTGTTTTTATATTGCGTCGTGGATAACATGTTGAAGTTCGAACACACGATTTTATTTTTTTATTGTATCTTTATGTGACTCGTGTGAACAATAAAAAAATTGATTGATTTTATGCAATAGAACTTATGTACCGCGTCTTTGGAACTAGGAATAAAAAGATGACCAGGTGTATATAAATAGTCATCCAAATGTGACGTCTAGACATCAGCATTATATAATATTTACATATAGTATTCTTTCAAATAATATAAGCCATTTTGTTTTAGTAGAAAGTAATTCAATTTTAACCATGCAAAGAAAAAATAATATTTGTGCATTATTAAACAACGAAAAAGAAATTGTTTTTTTCGGGTAAATGTTGAATGTGTTTGGGCCGCATTTCTTCGAGGGCGATGCTGAAAATGTTGTTACTATGTGATACCAATCAATGCTGAGTGACTTTTTAAAATATTATGACCGTTTATATTTAAGTTTCGGGCAATATGTCCCGGAATTGTCGCGGAAAAAGTTGGCAACCCTAATTATGTCTGGGAGTTTGGATAGAGTGCGTTAATTCGCGTGCAACACGTTCATCGTTAGATCCAACGCCATCACACGTGTCAATGGCGGTTTAATGCGTTCAAGCTGGATAACACTCAGTCTGGCGGGCAGCAGTTTAAAAAAATCTATTTATGTGCGGCTAGTAACCGCGATCTTTATATCCAATCGACTTTTTTCAGGGTGTGTTTTTTCAAATTATTTTCGTTTGTCTTTTATCTATATCGCTAGCGCGACTCCCATAAAATTCAAAGGTCAGACAAACTTAAGGCTACGACTGCCATTGTTTACCAAGAACTATTCTGTCCAAAGGTCAGCATAAAGGCCGAGCCTCTTTCTTTATCAAAAGGTGGTGTTTGCTTTAATTTCAGCAATGCTGGAAGGCGCATGCTCGCCTAATTTACAAAAAAATGTTACAAATGCAAATCTGTCGAAATTGTTACAATCCTGTCTTTGATGCAATTGATGATGACATTACAGCAGTTGAATGAGATGATTTATTTTTTATAGAATTTATTGATGATTGCCACATATTTCTTGCAAATACACATTCGATGACAAATTAAATAAGTGCAAATTCAGCATAATATTGTTATTCCATGCCACAAATCGATTTTAATATCATGTCGATGCAAATGCTGTATTTTTCAGTGTTTGTGTCGAATCCATTCTGGAATAACAGGCGATTATCACACGATTGTAAAAATGCGGAAGTGTTAAACATAATGTAATTGCTGATATTAAGCGTAGTTCGCGTTTTATAAATTGTCTAGATAAAGTCTATCCTGTCACGAAAGGAGGAGTGTCGTCGTGCTATGCCAATTATTGACAGATGATATGAATTTAAGCGAATTGACACATGTCAATTTGGATCAGGAATGAGTTTATTATGGGGCGAAGGGCGACCCTGCTTTCGTTGATGAGGTTCTGCGACGCGTCTTCGGATGATGGCGAAGACAAGCATCTGACCTTTATTGCAGCAGCATATTTTGACAGCTCAAGGGGACTCCTTCCATAGCACTCACTGACCACAGCATAATCGAGGAATGGTGGTATCTTTATCCGAGAGAACACTTGCGTATATGTGCACGACGAATCACTGCGAAGGCACGTCACGGATCAAGACACAACCTAAATGTCGAAGGTTCGGAGCACTGAAGAAAAACAGCCGATTGTTAGGGGGTTATTAGGTGAAAACTGAAGTATTGGAGGGAAACGGAACACCGAGCCGCCATCTTGCAAATGGCGTAGGTAACTAATTTCCACGAGTATGGAGCAGGTCCAAACTGGGACAAAAATATTTATACTAATATCTTTAGTAGCCATTCAATTGCAATTGCATCATCGGCGTATTTAAGCGTCGATGATGACTCAAAAGCGAAATTTGGACACATGCCGGGCAAGTAATAAAATGACTTAAATTAACACATTTTATGCGAGACGCCTATATATGTTGTACTATGTGTCATATTGTTTAATGCTATGTAATAATAAGCCTTAACAGGAACGGTTAACAATTCAAAATTATCATATCGAGTACCATTATGTGAACAAAATATAGACAAAGTTAGTCCAAATATTCAGTCGTGTACGCAAATTTTATCGTTATTTTTGTGTAATTTTACTTCATAACAGAAAGTGCTTTTATAAAATAGAAATTTGTCATGGAATATATTAAAATACACAATTTAAATGCCATTTAATCTATGCCTGTTTATAAAATTCAAGCTAAAAATAGTAACTTTTTTTGCATTTTACGCCGGTACACGCACCACAGATTTAAAACCACTGTTATTCTTAGATATATCGATGCAGTGAGCTCGTTTTGTAAGTTTCACTGAAATTTCGTTTTAATCTATCGACCTGTTTAAGAGTTATATCAATTTTACGAAAAAAATCATGCTTTTTTTGCGAAATTGCCCGGACTGTAAAGTGTTAACACATCCACACATAATGCCGGCATACAATTTTTGTTGTATATTATATATTTGTATGTAGGACTTTTATTAATGCTTATATACAACCTTATTTAGATTGGCAGACACCGGTGGCTGCCAATCTTAATGCTTAATACATTGTGTATAGATTACAAACAATAGCCATATATTTTGACTTATATTTTTGTATAATGGAAGAAGAGACTATAAAACACGAAAGCCATGTCCTTCTTATAAAAACTAGATGGTGAAAATTTGAATCCAAGAAGGTTATCCTAAGAGTCTCAGGTGAGAAGTAATGGACCCATATTTCATTCGGGAAACATCCTCACGACGGTGTTTTTGTTTCGTTGTGAGCAAATGCGGCACCTGTCTTGCACACAGCTTTCTCATATCTAAATGTTCAATAATTATGCAATGTATAGCAATTTTGAAACGTCTGCCATTCTGCTAGCTCGTGCATTTTTTGTTGACGGTTATCCAATACCAATTTGCAGAGCCGTAACTAGGGTATGAAGCGCCCGTGGCAAATATCTAACTTAACGCCCTCCCCCCTCCTCCAGAAATCCAATTTATTTTTTAAAGTTATCCAATACTATTATAAATTCATTAAATACTATTATAATGCATGATTTAAAATAATACACAAAAATAGTCCCAAAAGTACCCGACCTAACGTATAGATGGCGGCTACTGTTGATAGATTGTATGATGGTGTCTAGAAGCTATGTCGCTTCCGCGATCGTACAGAGAATGTCGTAAAATGCCCTGAAATAGGACGTTGTATGCTCAATCGGTCCGCTTTTTGGATCGCTGATATGACGAATGAGCGGCTCCAAGAAAAAGTTTATTTAAATTATATTTGTGCAATCGTATTCACTTAATTTAAATATTTAGAGCAGTCTGATATTTAGATTATCAGAAGACGCTTAAAAGTGTGCTTCATTATTCATTTTTTTAATCACAGGGAACCATTATTATCACGCCTGCGAATTCCGAACGTTCATGTGATATGCCCTATAATATGTGTCAATATTAAGAATTTACTACTTTTGGAAATGGAACTTAAATATTTCGAATGAAAATTATTAGAACTCATGATTTAACTTTCGAAGTGACACTTATTTCATTGCATTAAATTGGTTCTAAATTTAGAAAAAAAACATTTTATTAAAATATTTTCCAATATTATTGGACACATTTTGTTTTGGGTAAGTTCAACTTTAACCTTTGAGTACTTTGGCAGTTCCGATGCGGCCCTGTGTCGAAAAGGTATACGTTAACTTTGGGAAAATTGCGATTCCTGTTTACAAATTTAGATGCTACGCCTGTATTTTAATAGGGAATGATAGCAAATCAAATGATGAAAACCGTTTCAAATAAATAGAGGTCCAATTGATCTCTTCGGCCCTATGGTTGTTCAGCATTTGCATCATTTTGGATGGGCTCTTTTTTATTAGCAGTGTTCTATGTCCAATTGTTTGTTCGGCCTGACGAAGAGGGTGAAATCTTTCGTCTCTGTCTACCGCTACGGGGATCAATGCTAAAGAGCGAAACGGAGATACGTTAATATTCTGCAGAATTATTGATTGGAGAATATATGGGTGGCGGTAGTTTTGCGCATGCGCCAAAACTTGAAGAAATAACCTCAAAATCAAATGTAAATATATATTTTTCCGGTGTCGAAACAACTCTTTGACAACAACTACAAACTTTTCCGAAGAAAGTACGCGATTGCAGCGGGCACACGCAACAAACAATCCGCATGCATCAACTATTTATTTTGATGTATTCATTTCGATGCAATTTTTTGTTTTCATTTTTGATATTATTTTATAAAATGTTGCAACATGATATGATTCTATCGTTCGATATTAGTAGACGATATATTCAATGTTATGTCTAAATTTTACCGAAATAGAAGTGACGGCCTTCCATGACACACTTACTGATTCTTCTATTAAAAGTAGGGAAAAAAGGCAAATTGGTTTCTTTGAAAGTCGGCCATACCATTGCGTGAGTCAAATGGTCACCAATCTAGTTAATGAAATTGTCCGAAGGCCGCTGATGTACTTTATTAATGACTTGATGATACCAAGCCCTTGAAACGTTTCCGAAATTAAAATTAAATCTTGATTTTTATTTTTATTCAATTGTAAATGAAGATATTTCAGGGGCCACGTTATTCAGACGCGGATATCGCACCCTCTAATTATCTATGGACGCATATGCGCACAGCTGAATATTCGGTTCATTGTATATGGAAGTCCTGATATTCACGAACATGATATTTTATAAATTGTCTATATATATGAGGATCCTTAAGATTTTTCCCCCCATTAAACTAGACAGGGTAGTCTTTCTCAATCATTTAGCCGAAGTCAAAATAAATTACAGTCATACACTACCGACAATAAGTTTGGAAACACCTAATATTTCGTGAAAAAACTTAGTACTTAGTGACCATTATCTAATTTGAACTGGTTTTAATCAATTTTCCGGCCAACTGATGAGCAGTAAGACAATGAGTGCTTTTGGGCGATGATAAAATGAAATTAGCCTTGGAATCCGTAGTAGATTTTGGGCAGTCAGGTCTTTTTCTGTCGTTCAATGTTCCAGTCTCTTAATGTTTTAACATTGTAAATTAATGTGAATAGATCATATTTTAAACTTCAAATAGTAGTTGCAACGTGATTTAATTTTTGTTATTATGTTATTGTTAATCAGGGTCGTAACAAGGGCGTGGCAAAGCAGGCACCCGCCACGGGCGCAACTGGGCCAACATTGATTGACTCTGTCCGTTTTTATAATATTATAAATACTAAGTTATCTAATCCGTATTTTCTTCATTATCATTATGTTCAAGTATGGCATTCGATCGTGAGCCGCTCGTTTGTCACATATCAGCGGTCCGAAAAGCGGACCGATTGCGCATACAAACCTTATGGCCACTGCATCCTCTTTAAGGACGGCTCTGTTGTTAATTGTTAAGTAGAAGAGTAGAATAGCATCGAAAATAAGATGTTATTAATGTATATTTAGGATGCTGCTACCAATTTATCTCCACTGTAAACTATCAAACTGCTGATGCTAAACTGTTAACCTGATTGCCAGGAATGTCTTCTATTAAATTAAAATAACGACTGCCAATGACAAAACGAAGACTTGCTCCGGTCATGATTTACAACGCTCTGTCCGCTCCTTGCGATTTAAATAAGTACATGAAGATGAATGCGTAAATGCAATAATAATGCAATAAGACTCTGGGCCAATTCAATTTGGAATATTTTAGGAGTGTGAATAGATGATCTCTAACGGGAATGCGAATACATTCAGTAGGACCATGTTTGTATTAGGTAAACCCAGTATTAATGTCGCATTTTTACAAATTCAATTCCTAAAACGTTCATCTTCAACTCTTAGTCTAGAAAAGGCGTATATTGTTTTTTTTTAAATATATAATAATCTTTGAATAGTGTACTATTATTGTTTTGAGCTAAAATATATATATTTTCAAAAATCTAGTGATAATGGAAGAAGTGTGTTCGTCGGACGACATTTGTGGAACTGCATGCTGATGCAGTTCCATATGAAAAATAGAAATATTTAAAAATCTACACACAAAAATAATACACTCACCCCTCGCTTAACACGATATTCGCTTAATACAGTTTCGCTTTAGCACGATTTTCGTTTTATCGACTTTTTAAAATTAATTTGGCATTATATATCCGTTGTGTATTGTAATATCCACGTATGTGTGTATGATTATCGTATTCGATCCATTTCTCATCATCTTCTTTTTTATGTGCTAAAAAGGGAGTTTTTGATTTAGTTTTCTAGTAATAATAGAAATTACTTCCTATAGTAATATTTGAATAAATATATGAAAATTTGGGATTGAGTTTCATTAATAAAATGCGACATTTATAATAAGTATAGCGTGCCAATCGTTCATCGATAGATCCAACGCCATCACCCAGGTC
The DNA here is from genome assembly GCA_008973525.1 of Stenopsyche tienmushanensis. Taxonomy (NCBI): domain Eukaryota; kingdom Metazoa; phylum Arthropoda; class Insecta; order Trichoptera; family Stenopsychidae; genus Stenopsyche; species Stenopsyche tienmushanensis. The sequence goes on along the minus strand of WACJ01000282.1, from coordinate 356,312 downwards.
CAATGCGCATCCAAGTTTTCTCATCATACGATTAACGACGTCTTAATTTCAATTTTGATTGCGTACAATTATTACCATTGAAGATGTAGACTATAATTCAGTCAATTAGCATGATTCATAAGATTGAAGCTGTATTTCTTTAGTGCGGGAATTCTTGTCGAGTTCAACATCAGGCCGTCATCCTGGTTTTGTATTCAGGTTTTTTATGTATCTCGATCACCTCCATAGCGAGTCAAGGAAAGTAGCCTTTTTACCGGGCGAGAATCATTGTTCCATCAAGTCAAATCTGGGACTGGTTTCCAGAACGAGCTCCGCCGTTGGACACAAAGAATATGAATAATATCTATTGAAAACATTCGCTACAAACATTTTACAAAAGACACATAATCATGCACTGTAAAAGTCTAAAAATTACCTATGATTGAATAATTAATTTGTTTATCTACTCGTGACCAATTTGATTCAATTACTGTTGCATTTTGTATGATGTCCTATACACAAGAAAGACTTCATTTTTAATCTGAACCTGGCAAAAACACATGCTTTCAAAAACATCGTCCTACAATGCTGCTGGCTGACAATTATGGAAACTCATCCAACAGCACCAACAATACCGGATTGCATCTTCCCGGTGGTTATGATTCAGATTTGGATGTCGAGGATACCAATTGGATATTGACATCATCTTTTATCATTTTCACCATGCAGACAGGTTACAATCAGTATATAAATGTACAAAAAAATGCATAAATTTAACCCATTGTGCTTGTTATCATAAGGTTTTGGGATGCTGGAATCGGGATGCGTCTCGATAAAGAACGAAGTCAACATCATGATGAAGAATGTCGTCGACATTGTGGTTGGAGGTGATCAAAATGCAGCTTGCTCTGAATAAAACCTGATTTAAAAATTATGATTTTATGCATAATTCTGTTTAAGGGGTGACGTATTGGATGTTTGGCTATGGAATGTCGTTCGGAAAAGGACCCTATACAAATCCTTTTATTGGAATCGGAGGATTTTTTGTGGATCCTTCTGTTGGAGATAATTTAATGGGTCCCATCTTCGCAGCATTTCTCTTCCAGTTGTCTTTTGCAACAACTGCAACCACTATCGTTAGCGGTGCCATGGCTGAAAGGTAAATTAAAATATTTATTTTTAATATTATTTTTAAATTATATTGTGTTTTGGTTTATTTCAAATAAATTCGTCGAGACTTAGCTTAATGAATTAACTTCAAACCGTTATTTTTTCATTTCGGTTCCTAATATTTATATCGGTTCGGTTACGGTTTTCGTTCCGCCTTCTCTGAACAATCTAACCCACTTCGTGACATGTTGTCGACTCATCACATCACCACCATAAGCTTCCACGAACTTCGCAGTGGTATGGTAAAATCGAAAAATGGATGACAGCGCGGATCTCGCACATATAAAAAGTGGGAGTGTGCGATGACCTCTCCATCGGAAGAATTTACTATGACTGAACAAAATGGCCGACAAACATGAAAAACAAAAAAAAAATGACGTTAAGAAAACCAACTCCGAAACAAACAATATCCCCTTGCCTCAGGATCTTTTGTAACCTTTCTTTCTGTATGATCCTCATAGTACCCAATATTATTTATAATTCTTAGACGTTCCCACGGAAACACAAACGATACACAGGAGATGTATTGATATAATTATATTTTGCTGTGAATTATTCATTCATAAGCAGGGTCAAGGCAACTTAACTCCCAAAAATCAGCCCGACTATGCCAACATTTGGAAACACAAACAACAGGATGCGGCAGAAAAACAGGACTGTCTTTAAATGTCTCTCAGTAACGTGGAAAAAAGTATTAAATTGATACCTCCTATACTGTTTGTGTTGATCATTTTTTAAATAAGGTAATTTCCCTACCGCATCATGTATAAGAAATATGCGAAAATTCTTATTTTTTGTGATTTTTCGAAAAATTTTAGAAATCTTTATTGTATAAAATAAAGTTTGTGCGAATATTTTTAATACAAATACAACCGCTTCCATTTTTAAAACACTGCACTCCATATGAGTGGGTTTCTGCCAAAATGCATTATTTTTTGTAGGTTTTATTGGGGTTCTAAATATGACAAAAAAATATTAATTTCTTACTTTCAAACTCAACTTATATTTGTTTATGAAACAAAAAATATTTTTTTAATTTATTCGTTCCATAATTAGCCAAGTTAAAGTTGCGGCTCTGTTACTTTGAACCAGAACTGAATTAAAAACCGGTACTGAACCGATACAAAAATATCGGTTCTTATGCATCTGATATAACTGTTATCTTTATTTAGTATTCTTCCTGCTAAATCAGTGCATAATATAATATTGCTTGTAATTTTAAATCATCATTTTTTATTTTGTTTAGCTTATTTCTTTCTGTATATTTGTTATGCAAAATTTGACTCGTAGAACTCAATTTTCTTCTGCTAATAGCAACAAATGTTTATTAAAACGATTAGATTTTATTTGTCATCTAAAACTAAACCAAAATTCTAGATATAATCTAGAATTTGTTAAAAGAAATACTAAAAAAAAAACACTAAAAACATGAATGAAGATGAATCACTTGGAGCTAAACCGAAAAAACCGTTACGTCCGTTGTATATTTTTGGTATAGAACCGGCACATTTTTGGGTACTTTTTCATGTTTTTGCACAGTTTTTATATATTTTTTAAACAGAAACAATAGAAGATTATATAAAAAAGGTTTGTACCAAATTTGAAGTAAATCAGTTAATTAAAACTTGAGATATGATGTCAACCGTGTTGAAAAAAATAGTTTTGGAGAAAAACGCGTTTAAATATTTCATTTTGATAGGAACAGCTTAGTTTCGGCCTCACTAAAACGGCTATAACTTCGTAAATAATTATAATTTTGGAAATATCTTTGGAGGATATATTTTTATTAGTCTAAACTTTGAAAAAATGTAACAAAAACAAAATCATTTTTTTTCAAAGAAGAATTTAAAAATATCATTGAGATCTGACTATGCGTATCTTGAATCTATGATTATTATTTCAGATGCAATTTCAAAGCTTACTGTTTATTCTCTTGTTTAAACACCATTGTGTATTGTATCCCAGCTGGATGGGTATGGGGAGAGCATGGTTTTCTTTATAATCTTGGAGCTGTTGACATAGCTGGTTCTGGGCCTGTTCATCTTATAGGTAACGCTACAAAATATGCATTTTAATATTTGTTCAATGTTAACTGAATTTGATTAAATATTTTTGTACTGTAAAAGCAGAGAGATGTATATATGGTGAATAATTATGTCTTTGTTTCGTTGATCCAATTTATTCATTGACCACCTGTATAATTTAGGATTGAAATGGCACTTCTGATAGGTTTTAAATTATTATACAATCAACCCTCTTATAACGTACACTTCGTTTGCGGCATCTTTTATGAAAGCAACGGGTAAAATACATAAGATCACGCGTATTAGATCACGTGCACTTGTTAAAAAAACTAAACCCGTATAAATTTTGTATGGATGCCTAACTTTCTATAGCGTTTTGCTTGTATAGCGTGGTCCCTATCTCGACGCTATAGAAGGGTTGACTGTATATGCATCAATAATATTATGATTTTTAGGAGGATCAGCTGCATTTGCTTCTGCAGCAATGCTGGGGCCTCGTCTGGGGCGCTATTCCAATGGGCGTGCCCCATTGCCTCCCGGTTCTCCCGTTAATGCAGTCCTCGGGCTCTTCGTCTTGTGGTGGGGCTGGTTGGCTTTCAATTCTGGCAGCACATACGGTGTAAGTCCAGCTTATTATGAAATGGTATTCAATCAATCTTATCGGTAAATAGACACAGTGAGCAAAGAAAAATAGCCTCGTGTCACAATATTGGGGTGGACAAAGCCACTTTCAATTTTGCCAGGGTATAAATTATTAAGCTCGACTGATAACTATCGCCATGACTTGTTGTGACGTCAAGTGCGACTTTGTCAGTCAAGTCGAGTCCATTTGCTACGATTTCCTCCTTGGATTTTTCAGTCCACGAGGTCACCTCAGATTACATTCGCTGAAAAATCGATTTACCCATTTTTCTAGCACGCAAGCAAAATTAAATATTTATTATTCCAAACGTAATTTGACATTGAACTACTGATGCGAAATTTAATATGATTTTAAACCACATAGCAATTCAAACGCAAATCAAAAATTAAATATAGAGTGTTTCAATAAGGACGCTAAACTTTTAAATTTAAATAAAACAAATTCTATATGAGATATTTAATCAAATTTTATTTTATTTTAAACAATATTTTATGGCATTAAATATAAAATATAACGTTGTTCAAATATCAGCCGGAATTTTGCTAAGTGGCACGTATTCGGGAGGTTCAATTTTCAATTTGAATTTCAGTTCAATTTGATGGATGGCAAGATAAACATGCCCTCAAAACGCTCATGCAGAATGTCCATCATGACATGTGCTGTATGGCACGTATATACATTTACATACACATATACAAACACACATCCATTCATCCAAAAATGGACCTAATTTGTAAGGAATAAAATAGTCTCATAACTAAGACAAGGTAATTCAAAAGTTCGAAGACTTTAATAAAAATGGAATAAGCAGTTTATCCTTGATAAAATATTATTAAAGATAATAATGGAGATTATTTGATCGAATACATTATGTTTTGTGAATGTTATGACGCTTTTATTCTCATCAATGGATTGCGAACGTTCATGTGGCACACCCTAATAATTGAAAAATCATTAGATCAAAAATCTTTCGAAACAGTTAGCTAATTCAGAATGAATTCATTGAAGAACACAACAATATAAAATATTAAATAATTTGGAGCAGCGAGTGTTCATGATAAAGTTAAGACTCGTTCGGGTCAAATTTTAGCTCACAGTTCATAATAGATGCTCTGCTCATATATTGAATCCGTTAAGTTGTAGATTTCAAATCGAATTGACATTAATAGCGTTTAAAATAGAATCACATTTGGTATCAAGCTGAGTTTTAAGTGTGGTTTTCTATTATTTCTTATAGGTGAGCGGATCGAAATGGCAATACGCAGCTCGTGCAGCAGTGATGACGATGCTTGGATCTTTTGGCGGTGGAACCTTTGGAATTTTGTAAAATTAAATACGTTTAAATAATATTTCTAAATCGAAATTGATTCAAATATTTAACCATTATAAAATTCTCAGGTACTCTTTAGTGCGTTTCAAAGGAAAATTAGATGTCATGGACTTGATCAATAGTGTTTTGGGTGCTCTGGTTTCCATCACTGGTAGCCATTTATATTTTAAAAATGAAATCGTACAATCGATAAGCGGATGTATTTAATATTTTATAAAAATTTTAAAGCGGGATGTTTCCTGTATCACTCTTGGGAAGCCTTGTTGATAGGAGCAATTGGTGGAGCTATAACGTGTTTCACCATGCCTTTAGTAGATCTGATGGGAGTAGACGATCCCGTAGGAGCGTCATCTGTTCATGGTTTCTGTGGTATTTGGGGTAAGTTATTGCGAAAAATATGAATATTATATTTTATACAAAACAAATTGTTGATTTATTTTTTATTTAACAGGGGTAATAGCGGTTGGATTGTTTGCCGATAATCCAGAACCGTTGGATACGACTTGGGGACGTAGTGGCCTATTTAAAGGTTTAAATATTTTATAAATAATTTTATTAAACAAAATTTAAATGTATAATATCAATGTTTTTTATATTCAGGAGGAGGATGGTATCTTCTGAAGATACAATCATTATCAGCAGTTTGTTTATGCGTTTGGGGATTAACAAGTACTGCTCTTTTATTGTGGATAATAGATCAATTTTTACCAATTCGGATGGATAAATATGAAGAACTTTTAGGAGCTGATCTTACTGAGCATATGATAAAACATGGACAAGTCAGTCTTAAATGATAAATCGGATAATAAAACATGTATGAATGATTCAATGTTGTTTTTGTTTTTAGGTGGGCTTAGGTAAAATAATGAAAATTTTGAAACCCAATATAGACTATGAAAATATTGTAAAAATCAGTGCAATGGGCTCAAATCTCGGTCATGAATTATACCTAAAAGCAAATTATCCGGTAAAAAAATGATTGGTTGATAATTTACAGTCTACCCTCCTATAGTGTCCACTCCGTTTGCAGCGTCTTTTAACTCGTACAAATTTTGCTTGAGTGCCTTACTTTTTATAGCGTGGCCGCTATAGGAGGGTAGACTATATTACTTGTTTTAATGGGATTTTCTGATTTGTTTCTCTTTTTATTGCAGAGTTATTCGCATATTTCACCTAATGAGGGATCGGCCAACTGCAAGCATAAATGAAAGATATCAAATTAAACCACTCGATAATAAGAATAAAAGCCGTTATAATAAGCACCACATTACAAGTGATCCCCAGAAACCAAAATGATGATAAATTTTTCGTTGATAAGTTTCCTAAAAATGTTGAAAATATTATTCGGATACCGAGAGTTAAAATGATTAAAAATGATATAAATACTAGAAAGGTGAATCTGTTTCCAAATAAAATTCAACCTTTGCCTGAAACCAAAGATCTGCCTAAAGTATTTTGGATCGATTAACATGTGACATTTAGGTTTTTATTGTATTTTAAGTTAAATCTACTTAATTTGTGGATTAATTAATCAAAAACAAATTATTCTTAAAAAATCCCACCAAATAAAAAATAAACTTGTCTTAAGGTTAAACCGGGTTTATTCACTGGAATTTGTGTTACCACTATACAAAGTGTTTTGCACACGGATCGACATTTTTTTTGTGGGGTTAGGAGGGTATTTTGCTACGTTTCATACATAGGCCCAATGTCCTAAGTGTCAGGGTTATTGAAATAGATTTTGAAAAAAATACCTAAAATTTCACCTTTAAACCGTCATAACTTTTTAATCTGTGATCGTAATTTTTCTTATTTTAACTGTAGTAGTCTGAAGTATTCCATGCATTGCATTTCTTTTCTAATTTTTGCAAAAGGGGCGCTTATTCATTCTTATTCTGTAGCTCGTAGTCTCCAGATCTGACACCAATGGATTTCTTTACATGGAACGTCCTGTATTCCAAGACTCGCATAGTCGACAGACCTGACACCACTGGATTTCTTTTTTCTGGGGACGTGCCCTATTCCGTGGCTCGCACGGTCTCCAGATCTGACACCACTGGATTTCAATGACTGGGGACGTGTCCTATTCCGTCTTTGTCTGTTCATATGCAAAACACCCTGTATATAGCACCCATTTTTTACGCCTTAATTTATCGGCATTTCTTCAAATTTTAATAATTCACTATTGAAATTTGAGGTTATTTTCGGTCTAGATGAATTATTCCGAACTCTACTTGTTTATGTAACGCAATGTATTATTACTATTATAATAAAGTTAATGTTTTAGATGCTTCAATCGTTTTCTTGCTAAGATTGAAGAAAATTTATACATAATATCAGGGTCAATTTTTTTAGGTTATAGTGGCTATGTTGTTAAAACCAAATGTATCAAATTTATTGTGAATTGTTCAATAGAATATGGCAAATCATTATGAATATTTATAGCATTGAAGAACGTGTACAAATTATCAAATTTAATTTTTATAATCAGTCCTCTGTTCGAAGAAAATTCCGCAGATTGCGTAATTTTTATCCTCGTCACAATCGTCCTGCCGAGTCGACTATTCGACGTTTGGTGACCAAATTCGATTTAAATGGTTCGATAAATAATCAGCCAACATCCGTATGTCACCGAAACGCAAGGTCTATTGAAAACATCATCGCTGTGCGTGAGAGTGTACGGGAAACCCCGAGGCAATCAATTTTTCGGCGTTCATAAAAAATTGACATTTCAGCACCCGTATAAAATCCAACTGAAACTTAAGGTAAACGACTATAGACAATGATTGGGCTCTAGAACAGTTGGAAGTTAATTCAATGAAGTCATACAGCGTACGCCACGAAGGACATTCTGCATGAACGATTTGCAACAACGCCATTCAGACAGTCATTGAAAATTGAACCTTCCGAATACGTGGCACCAAGCAAAGCCGCGGCGGCCACTTGAACGACGTTATGTTCCATATTTAATGCCATAAAATATTCTTTCAAATAAAAGTTAAATTGAGTGGATATCTCACACACAACTTGTTATATTTACATTTAAAAATCGAGCGTCCTTATTTAATCATAATTCTATGAAACTATTTTCCTGGAATGCAAGCATGAAAAAAATATCATTTTATGTTAACAATTATTTATTTAAGTACATTTAAACTTAATACCTATATTGCTTTACTTGTAATAATTAATTGAGGCAGCCATTTACATTAAAATTAATACAAACCAACTAAACATTTTTACATGGATATATATATAATTTCAAAAAGAACGTCATTATTTTAATAAAACTCAAAAGAGTCTTTGTGATACATAGATGTTCTGATTATAGATATTTAAGCACTGAGATCGCTTTCTTTCAAATATATTTTCAAGCAAATATTTTTTAAAAAAATTCCTCGCAACGTTCGTCAGTCCATAGAATTCATCACATGAAATAATAAAAAACGGACGGAATGTTTGAATAATCGCTAAAAATTATTAGTAATGAGTAATGAGTTTAGGCTTAAATATATATTTATAATAATATATTAAGTGTTAAGACTAGTTGTAAGACATTTGAGAATGTCCGTTAAAAATAGGCTAATTATTACATACCGAGAAAATTCCATAGTACTCAACAAAAACCATGAATTTGAATCATTTATATGGATTAATGGTATTTATGCATCATAACTATTGAACATGTGCTAAAAATCACTATATTTTTATAATAAATATTGCACCAATTTATTAATTAATGATTTTTTATCATCAAACATGAAAATGTTTGCACACAATACGCAAAATTTAGATCAGATCATTCGAATAAATTTAACTAATATTTCTAGTAATCGATGTTATCTAATACTAGGCCATAAACAGATATAAATGGTCATCCAAATGTGATGCCTAGATGTTTTTTTTGTAATGTTTTATAGACATCAGACACGTTAATATGATTCAATTGTGGTTATAAAAAGTCATTCAACATGTGAAATTGTACTACTTTCTACTAAAACAAAACGGATTATGTCATCTAAAAAGATGTCACATTTAAACAATATATAGTCTAGGCGTCATATATGGATGATCTTTTATATATAACATATTTTTTATAACAAATTAAACGTATTTAGAATGCAAAATTTGTACTTAGTACATGAGAAATGTTTACAAATTTGTGCATGTTAAGGCTATTTTTCGAATATAGTATACAAAGATATGGAAATATAGTAGTTATCTTAGATTTAATAGCACCTTTATTAATTCCATGGAGATTTTATAAAAGTATTTATTTTATTAATCTATTATTTAGAGGATTTCCCATAATAAAAATGATGTTTCACTTGTATGTTTCTTTCAGAAAAATAAATTTGGGATTGAAGAAACATTTTAAATTCATCGTAGGATAATAATTTGCTATAAAAGCGTTAGGAATATTAGCACTTTTTTTTAAAATTTGGGCACTTTTTAAGTCGAATAAGAAATATAAGGGTTCAGTAATTTATAACAATTACTTATTAGAAGATTAGTAAAACACACTATAATAGATTTATCGAATCACAGATTCAAAACTATCGAACGTCTCTTTCATGATTGTATTCGAGCAACCCATTTTAATAAATTATGGAGCAAGATGGCCACAATCAGAACTGTAGGCTTACTCTCATGGAAGCCACAATTTGCTGTATTCACAGCGGTTATCAATAAGTTTTTGGGCTTTTCATGAACATCAGCTGTAATTTCTCCGGAATCATTTTCTCTCGTGAGTAACGGAGTGCTGCCCTCTAATTTATGATTTTCAATTTTCAGATTTTTAAGCCATTTTGAATCGTCTGAAAAGAGTTTGGAATTGTTTAGCAATTGTATTGATCATAAAAGTATTATAGTTAGAATGAAAATATAGTTATACCGGCTTCGTTTGAATAATTTTCAACTTTAATGAACGTCGTCAATGATATTTCGAATAGTCTATTGTGCTTATTTTCTTCTGAAATACTTCTCCTCCTTCTGCCATAACCGATGACACCGTTATTGCATTGCATCTGAAATTTAAACAAATACATATTGCATGCAAAATAGTTTGGTACAAATATATTGGGTATTTCAATAAAGGCGCTCAATATTTGTTTTATAATAGGGAATATCTCAAGCACAACTTGTTTTATTTATATTTAAAAACCGAGCATTTATATTGGAAGACCATATAGTTAAAAAAAAAGCTTACTCCTTCGCATTTATCTAAGCAAACATTAACAGTGCCCCTAAATTGTACGTATGTAGTATCGGGGAATTTAAAAGCACGGAATTTAGCTTCCAAAGAATCTCCATCGGTGGTTATAAAATTGTTGAAAATTGACGGATCCACAGAACATCTAAAAATGAGAATATCTTCAGCAAAATGTTTTTATACAAATTCACAAAACCATTTAATTTCCTCACCCATTTAATACGAGATTTTCTTGTTGTGTTACTGTATCAGATACTTGTAAATTTGAACACATCAATCCATACACAGGAGCAGATTCCTTATCTAAATATATTCTCATCGATAACAGCGTTCCAGGCTTGACAGAGATTTCTCCAGATACTCTGAAAAATGCATCAAAAACAAATTTATATAAATACATAAAATATTATAAAACATTTATAATACGATGGGAATACTGACTCTTTTCCATTTTGGCTAACAGCTACAGCCAGTTGAGGTTCTGGGGCTTCGAATGTTAAATTTTTCATGATTTCCAAGTTCCTTTAAATATGAATCCGGTTAAGACTTGCATATACAAAAATATAATCATATAATTCAAATGTATAATACATGCAGCCCCCTATTGCGTGCCTAACTTTCTATAGCATTTGTTTTTAAAACATCATACATATCTCGACACTATAGAAGGATTGACTGTACAATATTTTTGCGAGGAAAGAAACTCACTCAGGTTCTTGAAATCCAAACGGTAAATCCGCATCACGTCGACGAATCTGGTGAAATATGTTCTTTGGGCCCATGGAGCATCTGACTGGTATGATTTCCTTGCCAGATTTGCCCTCAACGATGACTTTATGATAATATATACGCCTTCCCTGGGGTTTAAATTGAATATTTATTAGCCTAAATACATAAGAATTGGGCTGCCTATAAATTATCCGATATATACCGTCGGTTGATGAAGGATTCTGGTAATGCCACATCGATGAATGTCGTTCAGATCCAATTTAAATACTGCTGCTCCATTTTCCAGCGTGGGCGAACACGCTTTGTAGTCTGTAATATTATATTAATATATTATTATTTATAAAATAATGTTGAATAAATATATAAAATTGAACGATGATAACCTTTCAATTGATCCAAATACACTTTGTCTTTGATGTTTTCCAATGGAACAATTACAGACATATTATTCGTGGCACAATTGACTGTTATTCTCTCTGGAACTGTAATAAGAGATGTTATGGTATTAAAATAGCTATTTTTAAAAATTAGAATCATAATGATATATAATCCTGTTCCCCATACCTTTCGGTGTCATATCTTTTTCGTTGGAAATTGAAAGAGAGCTTTCATCGAAGCTCGGTCCATTTTTCTTTGAATTGTATAATATTCGTACATCATCTGCAATATAAAATAGTCTAGATATCATCATAATCGAAGATCAATCATCACAAAAAATAAGGCACAAATATTAATTAATTGTATGGACATTTCAGCTGAACAAATAAACGAGCATAAATTCAATTCATAATACTGATGATTCACATCCTATTTCGATTTAATTTCGACAGGTGTTTACAACGCATGAAAATATTACATAAACAAAATAAAGATATACTACTATAGGGGCGCTCGTTCATTATGTTAACGGTCCGATAAGTGGACCAGTTGGGCACATAGACATTGTGGCTCCTCTTTAAAGGCTTCTTGGGGCATTTTTGGTAATAAATGCGTACCCGGGGCTTTCTACGATCTCTATGATCACAAAAGCAATCCCAGTGCTAAGAATATATAAGTGGTTCATGCCAAATATGGTCGCAAACTAAACTTTCCCCTCAACCATAAACCCCTCAACGACGCTGTTTTTTTTGCATTGTAAGCAAACACGGCACACAAAAGAAGTAAATAATGAACACAGATGAAAGAAATTAATCAAATATCATACCAGAATCATTTCCAACTTTGATGAAAGTGGTTAACGATATTTCATATAGTCTATTGGTTTCAGAATCTTCTAATAAACTTCGTCGTCTTCTTCCATAACCGACTGCTCCGTTGCTACACAATGCCTGAGAAAAGAAAATAAATTGAGCATTATATTGGTAGTGCTAAAAATACATGCCGTTTTTTATATTAATTGGTAAACGGTACTTATTTTTGGCATTACCAATATAATCTCATCAATGCAAATGTTTTGGAAAGGACAAAATACTGATCTTCAATTTTAGAAATAAAGAAACTCTTGAAATCGAAACATTTGGGATCAATAATAGTGTCATTTTATATGAATATGATCACTTTTGGTGCTGATTGTATTAGAAATAGAAGCACAGCATTGGAAATAAAGCGCTGTGGAGCGCTGCACGCCACATGTGCGGGCATACTCTGCATACTTATCAAAGTGTTTATGACCGTAAGATAACGAATTCATTTTAATCACTTACTCCTTGGCACTTATCTAAGCAGACATTGACGGTTCCTTTGAATTGAACATAGGTAGTGTCTGGAAATTTGAAGGCACGGAATTTGGCTTCCAGAGTATCACCATTGGACGTAACAAAATTGTCAAACAAATTTGGATCAATCGAACATCTACAATATAAAATCAATCGATCAATACATATGATAATGGCAATATTTTCATATGATCGATGAAATGATTACCCATTGAATACGATAGTTTCTTGCTGAGCCACCATATCGGATACTTGCAAGTGTGAAACCATCAATCCATATACGGGAGCAGATTCATCATCCAGGAAAACCTTCATCGCTAAGAGCTTTCCTGGTTTTACTGATATTTCACCCGTCACTCTGAAATTGTAAAATTAGTATTAAATAAATGCATAAACATTTTTTTTAAAATAAAATTGTTGTAATTTTAATTTACTCTTTTCCGTCTTGAATAACAGCAACGCCTAATCTAGGCTCGGGAGCCTTGAATGTCAATGTTCCCCTAATTTGTAGATCCCTTAAAAATAAATATAAATAATGCACAATATTTGTATTGAATGAGTAAATAATCGTCAAAATATTTAATTAATAATCACTCTGGTTCTTGAAATTCAGTCGGAAAAACTATTTCTCGTCGATGAAGATGGTGCGATCCGACAGGACCCATTGAGCACCTAACGGGAAGAACAACTCTGTTGGACTCATCTTCCACTACTATTTTATGATAAAATATTCGGTTGCCCTGAAATTCGATAAAACTACATGCATAAAATTATCGATAGCTTTTCATATTGGATTATCAATATATTGTACAGTCAATCCTTTCTATAGCGTCGAGATAGAGACCACGCTATAGAAAGTTAGGCACGCATATAAAATTTAAGTGGGTATTGATGTAAAAGACACCGCAAATGAAGTGGACGCTATAGGAAGGTTGACTGTACTCTTAAGGACACATGAAAATAAATATTACCCATTGGAAATAATATGACTAAATTAATGTATTAATTTTCAAGACAGCATTTGAATTAAGTATTGAAATTTAATTAAAATAAATGCACATTTACCGTTGGCTGATGAAGAATTCTTGTGACCCCACATTTGTGAATATCATTGAGATCTAATCTAAACACTGCCGCTCCGTCTTCCATCGAGGGTGCGCAAACTCCATAATCTAATAGTGTTGAATAAGTTGTATATTAGTTGAAATAACGATTTATATAGTTAAAATAGTGAAAATTTAAATTTTTACAAACCTTTGAGCTGGTCGAGATATGCCAATTCGCCTGACGCCTCCAGAGGTATAACCACTTTCATGACATTTGTTGAGCAATCTATTGTTTCTATGCCTGAAATTAAAAAAAATACATGGATTAAAATTATGAATTGTAAAAGGTACAATTTAAATATTAGTCGATGGTCAGTCGTCTTCTTTATGGTGATCATGAATAGACCGTAAGGTCCAAAAAGTACAAAAATTCGTGGACAGTCAGTAAATGTAAAGCATTTTATTTCTTCAGCAATCGCATAAAAGGGTATTAAGTAAAACGGCTAAGCGTTTTTATGATTCGCTGTTTTCTGACACCAATGTTACGTAGAGCCAAGGCAGTCAGGCTGCGGAAACCGAGAAGGACAATATATTTATTTAGTACAAACATAGGTAAATTCTCCAGATCGATCCGATACTTGGGGGTTCAAATTGATGACAAACTTCGATTCGCGGAGTATATAAAAAAAGGTGGCCCAGATCGCTAAGCGTCTGGTCAGGCTGATGCCTAACATTCGGATGGGTATTAGACTCTACGATGTCCACTCATAAAAGCCCAGAGGAGGGGGGGCAACCTTACGCCCATGGGCAACGGTCGAGATCCTGCGCAAGCAGCCTCATCAGTTTACTCATCAAACGCTGCTGGGGAAACCCAGCTAACATGAGTTAAGTTAGTGTATACAGACTCGTCTCTGGCCGATATGAGTACCATGGGGAAGGAGTAGTCTCTGCAGTTCGTCATCTTCTGCTGCCCCCTTTAAACTGAGATTGGACTTGTGGTAGCCTGGCGTTGCGCATAGCGTTTTCGTGGGATCAAATGATCGGTGGAAGATAACTTTGTGTGGCTAGTCCAGGGAAACCCGGAACAGACTGCATAGCAGCGCGGGTAATAGGGTCTGTTTGGAAGATCATCTAAACTGGTAAATTGATGTCTGTCAATTTGCCAATTGATGCCTAACATCGGAGGAAATCGTACAACGAAGTAGTGCACTCAGTGCTGTCAGATGGTGTTCTAATATGGTCCGACACACTATAAATCCAAAAGGCTACGCTCAACATGGCTAGGGTACAGCACAGAAGTGCGATCGGGGTAGCTGCTTCATACTGCTATTCTGGTACTGATATACCGCCTTTTGACCTACTCACCCAAGAGAGTTAGGTCGTCTAGAAAGGAACAACAAATAAGGCTGCTAGAGATAGCACCATGGCGGTATTGCAGTCCCGATAGAATAGCTTCACAAAAGGTCGATGGACACACCGACTAATAACAAACCACCTAGCCCAGGTCCTTACCGAGCATGGCTGCTTTTGAACATATTAGCACAAAATAGTCAAGGATACAAGCCCGGAATGTCATAATTGTGGAACAACCAACGACAATGCCACACACACACGACGTTCAACTACCCAACATGGAACTGTAACGTGGGCGATTTACCATCACCACGTAGTAGGGCTTTTAACAGCGACATATTACATCTCTCTTCAGGTGTAATGTGTTATTTTAACGGCGCCATCTCTTGTGGCCCTGCGGAAACATTGCACCTGCTTACCGACCGATCGCTTCTTGCGCGTGCACCGTTGCCGGTTGGGTAGTGACGCCCAGGAGGCGGGAGTCGGGAGAGTCGTCGGATAGCCTTGGCTGCACAGTCTACAGCCAGATCTCTCTCTCTCTCTCCCTCATGTGGAATAAATAGTTATTTAGAGAAGAGGGTCTTTCTATTCGACGCCCTTCGTATTCCCATCCATTCGTCCAGCAACATCACGGCCCGATAGTAGCGCGGGCATCCTGACGAGCACGTGGAGGCAGGGAGCCACCCGGAGACTCTGCTCCCGAGAGCGCCCCCACCTCAACGTTACAGAACGTTGAAAGGGATATGCTATGCGATGAGTTGTCAGTAAATACACTCTTGCCTAACAGTATGATCCCTTCAATGCTTAATGACGCTAACTTAAAAAGCCCAGGGGACATATATAATTACTACCCATTGTGCATTACTCAACTAGTAGCCGGGTGGCAGTCGAAGAGTAGGTAAAAATCTTACACTATCACCTGAATATTGGTGTTCTTTTGAAGATTCTCCCCTTTTGCAAACGAAAAATCAAAGAGATGTCATAATCATGAGATTATAAGCGAACCGACAAGAATAATACATCTTTCCGCGGCCAAGACTATCGGTCGACTCTGTTGTTCTTGTTTCTCTTAATTCAATGAGATGTGTTATTTTCCCATGTTATATTTTCATGAAATTATCTATTTGGAATATTTAAGAGAATCAAGCTCGAAACCTAGAAAATATCAACTTGTGGAAGCTTATTCTGGAATGTTCAGGTTCACCGCCACGTTTATCGCCAGTTAAAAAGTTACAAACGACTACATTTTCTATATCTCTAATGTTGTATGAACATTTGAGATTTAAATTGAATTAGTCTGCATTCGGTCTGATGGACCTTGTAAGGCTAATTTCGATTTAGATTCAGATTGGATATAAAATAATGTAGAAAAAAACATTTGTACGGCAAAGTGCAATGCATACTGAATAAAGACGATGCAATGTAGTGCACCGGAGTATTTGAATTAATTGAAACGGCCACAGAAGAGTGGCGTGTGTTGAGCAATTAAACACAAAGGTATGGACGACGTGTGGCCGCTAACGAACCGTTCTCGGTTCAGTAATCGGGGATCGAACCCTGACAGCCTTCTTCGGCGATGTTTCACCGTTTACCTTAACAAAAACCGTCGATAATTGCTTTTTTTCTGTTGGTAAGATAGGCGAAATCAAAACATTTCAACGATCGATCAGTCGTCGTCGAGAACGGCAGCAGCCTGTCGTTCGAGATGAATAATGACACTCTTCAACAATGGCGAAAAAATGTAATTATCGAGCTTGCTGCCATTTCCGTCCACAATGGTCTCGAGGAGTTACACGCTCATATCCATGATTGATGTAAAAAGTGTGGGCTGTAATGACACGCACGCCACTGCATGTTAACAGTACCAGCTCGCCGCGAAGAGGTCGTCGTCGCATCTGACCTCGTGGGTCTCTTTCACGATTTTAGGATGACCTTCATAGCTCAGAGAAAAGTGAAACATAGCGGCAACCTTTTCCAGCTGCTCTATTGTCACGTTTTACAAATAACACCTACAGACTCCTCGTCTTTTGCATCTGGCATTCTGACTCTCCCGGCCAAGGATATCATGCTACCTTCAATATCGAAACGAAAGAGAAGGTGAATGTATGATGCGGGACGAAATGGATGTGACCCCTTCCTGTGAATGGACATTAACCCCCTTAACCCCTTAAATGGATATGACGTATATATCCGTCAAGACCAAAGTCCATACAAAGTGGGTATGACGGATATATCCGCATTGTGAAAGTTAAGCAAACCTCAATAGAAAATGATTGCAGTGTTGTATACGTTAAATCTAAGAATGATTCATCTCGGGAATTGACTTGTTCGAACTTGATGATATACTATTTTCGTATACTGGATATGACGTACGTATCCGCTAGCGGCGAAAAGATCGCGTCACTACGGATGACACTTTTAACAGTGAAACATAACGTTGAATGAGGTTAAAGAGGTAAGACACAGAGTTGTATCCAAATTCTATTGATTCAAAAAGAGCATTCCTACACGTTGAACTCGGAAACAGACAGAAACGGAGAGTGTCTTGCACGTTGAGTTTGAAGAGACGGAGAGAGAATCTTGCGTACCCAAATTTATTTATGTTAAGCCAAATATATTGACTAATAATGATATGTGAATCATATATAACATAATGCTATGTATATTTATGTACAAACTTCATACACGCTGCGACGATCTTGGCAGATAAGTGGATTTGTTTGGATAACAAGCGGCGGACATACAAATATAGCATCTAAGTTTATAATGATTATTATTTTAAAGCTATATTGTGCATTTTTTCTATCAATTAACCCCAAAATATTATTATCTATATAAAATGCCGGCATGCATATACCCGGTGTACACGAGGACAGTTTTCAAGTTAACAGAGCAAGCCTGTGCCAGTATCTCTAGCTTTGTGTAAACAGAACTAGCTTCGTTTATAAGCTATTTTTAACTCAAAAACAAAATTAGAAATACCAGTCTTCGAGCTTACCCGCACTGCTTGCTCTACTAGCTTGAAAACTAGCCTCGTGTGAACCGGGCATTAGTGTTAAATGTTTCCAATTTTTAACGATTGACAGTTAGCATGATATGCCAAATAATTAAGATTATATTTGTATGTAATAAATAAACTAAAAATGTTATCTTGCATAAACAATCTTCATTGTTTTATAATAAATAATTAAAATATTCATATGAAAAATAAGAGGAGTTTTTAGATCCAAATACATCCAAAGTAAAAAGCTGGTTTCATTCCAGACGCTTGATCGTAAATTAAGTTCGGAATCGGGCTCAGGTCGTAAATTATCTACATAAATATGCGAAGCCTTGTAAGGCAAAGAATAAAAAAGAATATTTGAAACCAAAGCCGGTCTCGACAGAAATAATGTCGAGCATCAAGGTATTGCCTAGCAAACGATGACGCAATTTTCTTTCAGTTTAATCAAAATAGAGATTATATTTCCAGGCTATTTTGCAAATTTTGAAAAATAATATAATTTTATTAAATATCTTGACAAAATACAATATTTTTATATGCGCAAAAAAGTGTAAATACACAAGGATAAGCGAAAAGGGACTAATGCAATGCAACATATGCGTGCATACTCATCAAAGGATTAATCGCGGGATATTCAATCAGAATCGCTTCTTCTAGATTGAGACAGCATAATAGATATTATGATATTGCATATTTTATGCCCACTGTCACTTTCATGGGCTTCTGTTGAGATTTCATGTAATATGCTCTATCATCATTTAAAATTGGATTTAAGCGAATACATATTTTTTCATGAGAGTAGATCTCAGATATTTGAAGACTTATCTTGAACGCTTACGTGTTCTTCTTGCATGAGGGGGTTTTAGCGTGTTTCAAATTTTTAAATAAACAGCTTAAGTGATTCCGCGAAGACGACAGTGAAAATCTGCATTAAATTAATGTTATTGTGTATTCATCAGGATGGATTTAAATGATCTGAAGGATATCGGCAGCAAGGCAAAAACCGCAAGCGCAGCAGATAAATTGCAATTAAAATGTCATGCTATTTTAATTGCAAGCGGATGATGTAATGCGTGCTAAAAAAAGTAGTGAAGAATCTTAAGAAGAAGCAGAAGACTGGTTGATGACCAACGTCAGCGTGCGTTTTTTAGAAAGTGTAATAACTAATGATCGGATAATGCTCACGACTCCACGATGGTGACCATAAGTCGAGGCCGTCTCGGGATGATTGATCACCGCCGACAAAAATTATCAATTACCATGAAAATAATACTTCCGAGACGTCGTGCGATCCAATCCATGCTTATTTTAGATAGGGCGTACATTACTGGATTACCATTTTTACAAAAAAATTGTAAACAATCATCTTTAACCCATCATCCAAGAAAGACGTATGTTGACATGTTTTTATAAATAGTACACTATTCGAAGATTATTATGAGTCCAAAAAATATCCCTTTTCATAAGTCCAGTGATTATGAGCGTCAGAACAACATTTGCGGCACTGCATGCTGATGCAGTTCCGTGTGAAAAAAACGCCAGCGAGACCACGAGAAATTATTACAAGGCGAAATATTATTGTGAACAACTTAATCGTTTGAGTGCGACACTGTATCAAAAGAGGCCAGATTTGGTGAAAAACCGTAACATAATCCTGCAACATGACAACGTCCGACCGCAATAAGATTTAACGCAAAAAAATCAAGGATCACGGTTGGATCATTTAATTGCATTCTGCATATTTACCAGATCTTCATATTACCTCAGAACGAGGTAGAATCACCCTTTTCAAATTTTTCAATTCAAAATAACGCAATTTTTATACAAAAAATATTTAGTTAATTGATGAAAAAAGGCTATGAAACAAGGTAATAGTGGAAATAAATTTGTGTAACAATATTTGAATAAGCTGTTGAAAATTTGAGATTGGAACTCTTTGCGGTCCTATGTCGAGTCTGGCTCGACATTTTGTTTCTACATTTTTTCCCCACTCAGATTTAAAATCATGTGATTTTATTTTACGTATCGTGTTTAGGACATTATTTGGAAAAAAAGAGTAAGGTGAAGTAATTTCAGAAATAGATCTTATTTGAAATCGCCAGATCAAATGTTACCAACATAATTTCATCGTGATTGACAAATCACTCACACAGCGTTAATTTATTATATTACATTAGCGGCTTTTAGCAATACCTTTTATCGGACCTTTGCCAACCATTTTGACATGGTTTTTCATAGCATATATATGATGACACAATTGAAGGAATAGAGAAAGAATAGACTTTAAGAGAATTTTGAAAAAACATCTTTCAAGCAATTAACCTATATGTTAGGATGATCGCCTATTTGCGAGCGAATTCCAATGATTCAAAAAGAGCACTCTTGATAAAAACGTAGCGCAGTTGGATAATTGTGCATGGGAGACAGAGACGTATATGCACGACATATGGAACAAACTATTAAAACGCAATAATAATATCAATTTATACAGAGAAAATGTAGTAGAAGAAGTAATCAATATCATTATACAATTTATTCAAACAATTAAACTAGAATTTGACAGTGATGATATAATTTTTGGAAAATGATGTCGAAGAGCTTTCATATTAAAATTTGATTGAGAATGAAGAAGAACAAGCTACAGAATAAAATCAAAAGAGTTGAAAGACCTAGATAAACACAAAACAGAAATGGAATCCAACAATTTGAAAATATGAACCCAGACACCTTCGATAGTACGTCGCCTCATTGTGCAAGAACTCGCCGGTTATAATGAAATTTATGAGAAAAGAAACAGCAAACTATACATTTCAGAGCAGCATCTTCATCTGGTGAGCCTCAACCTATCAGAATTAAATGCTAAAATAACAATGCGAAAGAACCGTAAGTTTATTAAGCACACATGAAAAGGCTGTGGGTGTGGTCGATGACAAAAACCGAGAAATTCGCAGTGTAAAGTTGTTCCCGAAGGCGGAAGGCCCTGAGGTCGCCTCCGCAAAAAGTGGGCAGACTGCGTCAATGAATAAGTTGCATTTCAAGAATTGATCGAGTTGACAATCCCAATTTTTAAGCTCTGATGCGAAATTAGTGGCACCGAGGTCGTCCGATTGCCTTGGAATCTTTGCCATTTTAAGAGAGGACGCCACGATGACGCCGAGACGTCAGCAATAAACCCAATAAGATTTAGAGGATACGATGGAGATGAGCAAGAAGTGGAAGGTCAGTGCACCCGATTGTTTCCATTGTTGAGACAGGAAGCAAAGTGAATGAGTTTCATACGATTCGGACAAAACATTGATATAATAAGCGAGCCGAATTATTCACGACTACACGCACGCCTGTAGAAGAAAACCAGTTCCTATTTATCCTACCAATTATCCACCTTTTAAATGCAATAAAAGAGAGGATGTGTTTTTTAGCGATGCGCTTTGACTAAGGCTCAATTTGTTTTGGCGAAATTATCAGAGTGTTCTTTTTTTGAACAGGTTTTCAGCTCAGAAAGAAGACCTCTTTCGGCTTGAAGAATTAATCCAGCGACATTTAACGAGCGTCGTTGAAAAGTGAGGTGATTCATACATTACTTATAAGGATAAAAGGCTGATTCAATCATTTATACCTAGTATGTGATCAGCAACTGAATTATATAAATCTATGATGTTCATTCTGGAAAATAGATACAACTATCACGATCTATCAATTTTGCAATAGGAAGTTTATAACAAAATTGTAACGGATGAAATACACCCATGTTCAATAATGCCATATAGTAGGGAGTCTGTCAAACCGCCGATAACGGCGCATCCATTGTTTCTTCCAAATTGTGTACAAGCCGTAGAAAGCATTCTGTTCTTACTTGATGAAATAAAAACAGGTAATATATACACTTATACCTTTTTGTGAGGTAGATAGGTTCCGCGGAAGTTCGCACAAAAAAAGCGATTTTAAAAACCGCATAACTTTGAAACTTCTATATAAAATATATCCAAAATCGCACAAAAAAAAATCGCACAAAAAGAGGCTTGAATGTATTCGGCTGGATATTTGTAATCAGATCACAACCTTAAATATCTGACCCTGAATAAAATGTTTTCGTATCGAACAATTGATTATTTCAATCGTTCGAATACATTAAACAGCATCGTGAATCGCATTAATTATGGCCTCAACCAAATATAAATTTATTAGGAAATAGTTTGGATATTAAAATTCCAAGTTGGGCGCAATTCAGAGCAAAACACAAATAACTCTTTATAGTCGGAGCTCGCGTTAATGCATCATGGGAATGTCGTACGAACTTGATATAGACTTCAATTACTTAATCGTATAAAATAATTTTCATCCAGCAGCAAAATATAGCAAATTGTATTAAAATTAAAAAAAAATAAAAATACTATTATATTCGGATAATGACACCACTCCCAAACAATGCATGAGGTGTTACATACATAAACAGTCCAACAAAAAAAAAACACTGCTCTTCAGAGCGATTGGGGTGATGCTCGAGTTTTAACTACAAATAACGCCCCGTCTCATGTGTTAATTACCTTATTTCTCAAAATAACTGGACCAAAGAGTATAACCCCTTAAGTGGATATGACGTATATATACGTCAAGACCAAAGTCCATGCAAAGTGGGTATGACGTATATATACGTCAAGACCAAAGTCCATGCAAAGTGGGTATGACGTATATATACGTCAAGACCAAAGTCCATGCAAAGTGGGTATGACGGATATATCCGCATTGTGATATTTAAGCACACCTCAATGGAAAATGATTTCACTTTAATGCAGCGTGTAGAAAAAGTGATTGAAATACCAACCCTTTAATTGATAAACTAGGTATTTCTCTGCCCTGATGGCATGTAAAAGCGAAATCGTAATAGGAAACCACGTTTATCGAGGACCGAATGGTCCAAGGGCTTCTTAACCTGTTAAGTGGGCGGGACGTATATATACGTCCAACGTAAACTGCATCGAAATTGGTTAGGACGTATATATACGTCCTTGAAATATATGTTGAGTCCTAAAGCAGGCGGGACAATTCCGTTCCGTTTCCATTTTATTCGTGTGCTTTTGTTTATTGTTTGTGTATTTGTTAAATTTTCTACATGTTTTTGTATCTAAATAAATGAAAAAATATATGTTTTATTGTTTTTTTTTATAAATTCTAAGTATGATTAAAAAATAAATAATATGAACTCACGCCTGGTGGGCGGGACGTATATATGCGTCTTAACGAAAATGTGCGCGCCCACTGTATTTTGCGTTATTGAAAAGCAGCTTCCCCGCTTAACAGGTTGACCTTAACCTTATAACTAATGAAAATTATAAATAAATAAGAAATTGAAATATATAATAGTCATATGGCGTTTTTCGTCGATACATGATCTCATATTGCAAGAACAAGTATTATGCATCCGGTTTTAAAGAAATAAATACAAACAAGATTTTAATGTCGAAAACTTTCATAAACGAAAAAAATATACATTTGAAAGACCAAAAATTTAAATTATAGTCTTGTTTCAAAATTCTGCAGTCAAACTGAAATATGGCATAACAAATCAAATGTCATGGATTGCGTGACCACTTTTTTCGTCGCAGAACTTTCGCTGGTGACCTAAATGTTTCGGTTTCGTTCGAATTAGTATTTGAAGCATAAAATTGATTGATATTCCAAATTAAAGATTAATCAACCGTGCATTTACTTCATATGCTTATAAATAAATTACCTTGAGGAACACAATATCATCATATGCTGCATCTGCGGCTCTTATTGTTCTTGTATATATGATGAATGTTATGTTAGATATATAAACAATCAAAGCATTTTTAAGTACAGTACCCTTTTATATCGTCGATATAAAACCTTACATATTTAATGCGTTGCTTACATAAAAGATGCCGCAAACGAAGTGAACGCTATAGGAGGGTCGACTGTATATTTTTGTATTGAAATATATTATTTTTCAAGCATATGTTCGCCATGTCCCACTGCCTTTGATACACCTTCATTTACATGGTTTTTTTTTTAATTTTTGCGATGTAGGAAATTAAAGACCGCGTCAAAACACAACATTCATCTTAATAAGCATTTTAACCGTTAAAAGAATAGTTCTAGGTCTTGATTGTATTAGAAATGCTTTAGTAAATCGTATCAGCCAGCTGGAACCGCAGCTCTGCCGAAACAAAATACGGGACCGCCAATTTCCGAATTAACATCTTTAAAAGCCATCAATTAATTTCGTAAAGGTTACATATCGTGTTTTAGGATATGTCAGAATACGTAATACACGATCGCCATTTAAATATGGCAAACGAAAAACCTTTGAAAATTGTTCTTCTTGCGCAATCATTTTGATCTTACATTAAATGTAATCCATAGCTGTTCGATCTAATCGATAATCATTTTAAGTGGGCAATTAATAGTTAGTATATTAATAAATGGAAAAAATATCATTTGAATAGCGGAAAAGCAAATCCGAAAATCTTATACAGGATTTATTAATAGGGACGCTTGAAATTTGTTAGAATATAGCGGACATATTATTAAAGCAATCTATATTAAATATTTATTGCCGTAAGATATTCTTTCAAATCTATCTATATACAAAAAAATCAAATTCTCCTGTCTGGCGTCCGGTGTCTGATTCGGCTTGCTAAGGTAAAAGAAGCCTTTTGTTAACAATGCCGAGAGGCGATAATGGCATGCGCGGTTTTGAAGCATTTAGTCAAGTTTGTTCTGGTGAAGTGAAGCGTGGCCGCAAGTCGGTGATGGGAGGAAGACAGTCGCTTTTCGAGGTGAGGGAGAGCGCACGCATGCGCATGGATTCTAACCTCTCAGCCCCACAGCAATACATCGCCTAGCTCTAATACTGCCTTTCTTTCTAAGGGCGTGCGCTGACTAAGCAACCACATCCAACATATGCGACTCTTTATCAATAAATTAATAAATCAATCATTAATGTTTTCTAAAAGCGAGTACTCGCCAAGCAAAGTAATGCCTTGGAACTAACTTCACACATACGAACATCAAAATTAAAAAAAACTTTAATAATTTACAGTTCGGGTGTTCCGCGATAAGTGCGGGAGATTTCGTAGGAAATTCATGAAACTCTACTTCTTTCGTAAAATTGATATAATTCTTAAACCAGCTAATAGATTGAAACTTTTTTTTGAAAAATTTTAGTGGTGCCTCCAAAAGAGCTTACTGCATCGATATATTTAAACAAAAAAGTGGTTTTCAATATGTGGTACGTTTATCAGCGTGATAAAATTCAAAAAGTGATTTTTTGATATGAATTGTATGTAAAGGCATTGATTAAATGACACGTAAACACACAAACAAAACATAAGGACAAGATTTAATTAGTTTATCATTCTATATGAAAATATATTTGAATTGGGTATTTCAACACTGAAAATTGGCGTGCCTATAATTCTTCTCTGAAACAGAAATCCGCTACGACATGTAACAACTGTACCAGGTTTTTAGTGAAAAAAAAATGATGAATAATATCATCGGAGCTACAGTTTAAAATGAAAATTTTCAAGAAGAGTTTGTGTCCCAATGATTCTGACTGATATGCTATTCGAAATGAAACGAGTGTGCAGTACGAGGATCAACAAAGAACAGAAACACACAGGGTATGCGTGCATGCTTCTCACATGGACAGCTGTATGCGGGCTGCTCACGACCAAATCATTTCTTGCCAGACAGTACGCATAATATGGAAAAGTATTGTGAATCTAAAAGCACGGCATAAGCATAATCATTGGGACGAATATAACAGCAACATGGGGAGCCTCCTCTGATCCTATTCGGGAGCATGCCAGCACGCTCGCAGAGTATACAGCATGGTGCAAAACCATGAAATCAAAATTCCATGTCTGCAAGGACACACTCCTTCTCCACTTCTTGCGGTCACTTGTGCTCTGAGCGCGGGGGAAAGCTAGCTAAATATTCTAATTTATTTTGAGATTCTTAGGCTAGGATAAATATATAGATGAAAACTGCTTGAAAATTAAATAGATGAAAATAATTATATAGATATATGTTGTATAGGATAGGGAAGAGTTTTGAGTCTCACTTGCGGCCCTGAAAAAAGGGTGCAAGAAAGGGCCTCTACGACCCAATGGAGATCGTAGAAAGCCCCGGAGATGCGTTTTCCTCCAAAAGTTTTCCAAAAAGCCCTAAAAAACCTAAAATTAGAGGGAGTGGCCACAAGGTTTCCGTGTCCAACTGGACTAAATTTCGGACCACTGACGAGTCTGCGTTCATGAACGGATCTCCGCATGGGCATTTCGAAGTTGTTGAAAGCCTTATCTTAATGCACCTCTCTAAAAATTCTCTTAAACGTCATGGTGTCTAAATATTCTTAATTTCATTTTCAATGCCGTGCTTCAAATTAAAGAATCATCACATCAATCATCAACAGATGACGACAAAATAAACATTGAAATCGTAACAGAATTTGTCCGTATCCGGTTGATAATTATTAGGTATGGTGTATTCTTAGATCGTTGGAGGACTTCTTAGAAACATAATAAATAGTAGAAAGCTACAGTACAATATATACTTAAAACTCAGTATGGTAACAAAAGTGATTCTATTTGAAATGCCATTTTATCATTAATTTGTTACTAAAACTGAAGGCACGCGTATGTATTGTTTATGTATACGCAAATAAATGAAGGAATATTGTGTGCTATCAGCAGTGTTAAGGTTCATTTATTGATATACAAGGTTGACTCACGCTGCGCGGTTCTGAGAGGAAAGTGTATTTGTATGGACGATTAACGGCACACGCACGAATATAGCATCTACGTTTACGTCAAGTCTATTAAAAATATTTTGAACTGAGTTTTTTTAAATTTATATATAAACATATATTTATGCATATAAGGAAATATATATTTCAAGCAAGATCTTAAACGTCATGGTCATTTAAATTGATTTGCATATTTATTCGATTTAATGAAATGTCATATT
This sequence comes from Stenopsyche tienmushanensis, assembly GCA_008973525.1. Classification (NCBI taxonomy): domain Eukaryota; kingdom Metazoa; phylum Arthropoda; class Insecta; order Trichoptera; family Stenopsychidae; genus Stenopsyche; species Stenopsyche tienmushanensis. The sequence goes on along the minus strand of WACJ01000282.1, from coordinate 329,116 downwards.
AAATCTTCCGATTCGAAAAACGATTTCAGCATCGCTTAACCTTTGCAAGTGTGAAAATGCATTTATTCAAATTCTGCGACGATGACATTTTAACATCACAATATATTTAAAATATTTGGCAATTGATAGAAAACTATGAATTTCACTACTGATGTCGAATGCATGTGTGTGCAGTCTGTGAGACTAATGATTAGTGATCTAAGGTTAAACAAAATGAACAATGAACGATTTGTGTTGTTGACAATATCAAATTTTATCCAAAATGAATTGGTTCGTATAGGTTTCTTGTGTGATGAAGATGTGTCATTATCGTTCGTAATTTTAGAAATAATAACTTTCTCACAAATACGACGATGGCATTTTCTTTGGGCCATTGTGAACGTTTTCACACGTTGATTCATTTCAGAAAACATTCCTCGTCCCACGACATCTACCACCTTTTTATTTTTCTTTGTCATCTTTGGAACATACTTATAACAATACTCATATGTGCAAACTTCTTCCTGTTGCTGCAACCGAATCTACTTTCTTAACACGAAGACTATTCATAAAAATGCATACATTCATTTAACAATCGATGCATAGCGAAACGAAGCATTTTTACATCGATTGTCACTCAGAAAAAGGAAATGTTATTCAAATTTATATTTAAAAAAATATGCTAATGTAGCGTTAACTCATTCCTGCTTCTTATCTGCCTCGAATACTTTACGATAAATGACTTTTTCTGCTCATCAACATCGATGCAGGGACTGGAATAAAAGGATCAAGAAGGTCTTAATAAGTTAAATTGCAAATAATTAAAGAAAGGAAGTCGCTCCTCATATAACAGTTGTAGCGTGATGATGTACGAATGTGATATGTATGAGATGAACATCTCATAAAATCACAGAGCAAGTGTTATAGAAGAAGACCGCGAAAAACACGTTAGTTCTTCTTATCTGAGATCGAGTGACAGAGAACAATAGGGTATAATAAACATTCTAGAAAATATACATACTCATATCAATCATAAGTACAACTTTATGAGGACGCGTAATGGTCGAGCTCGATTCATAGTTTATTACCGTGGAAATTCTACGAGGTCTTTCAATAAGAACGCTCGATTTTTATCCGATATTTATATCCGACAATTTTGCTAGTTTACACATCCCCAAAAATGAACCCCGTCGCTAATGATGATTATTTTGGCGAAACATTTCTCGAACGGAGCAGTGATTTTGAAAATACATTTTTATAACTTGTACACGTTGTTCAACGCTATAACTACTAACTTGCCATATATTATTGAATAATTAAATGGTGCCTAATCTCCAGAATATGAGGAGTGTTGTATATCTACTACAAAAAAAAATGGACAGATTGAAACCAGTTTGGGTATATTGGAACATGCGTTGACATCTTATTTTAACGCAATTGCAATTATTAAAGTGGCACTTTGTCAAGAAAACGTGCGTGTTTTCTACTGCTCATCTGGAGCAAAGATCAGTTATACAATTTTAACTAAAGAAGGTGAGATGTTTAAATACATAATAGCAGTGTACAGATAGTCCGTCCCTTCATACTGTAAAATTTAATTTTGGTTTAGGTAGATTAAGGCAGATAGTCGTTTAATACGATGTCTAAGTTTAGTATAGGATGGATATAGAATCGTTGAACATGGATTTGCTCAGTGTATATACAATCAACCCTTCTATAGCGTCGAGATAGGGACTACGCTATACAGGCAAAACGCTATAGAAATTTAGGCAGCCATACAAAATTTGTATTTGTTGAGTTTGTTAACAAGCGATTAATACACGTGACCTTAAGTGGACGCTATAGAAGGGTTGATTGTACTCCAGCATTTTTTGTCCAAATATATATGATAGCATTTGAAAGTCACTGGTTTATATAAGCTTTTATTTCTGAATGAAAGCTTAATGATCTCACAATTACTTTAGATTTAATTATGCTGCTGTATCTTGATCTAGAATCTTAATCACAATAGTATAAGAAATCAGGTCAAAAATTCTTTGTTCATTGGGAGTATACAAACATCGCTCTATCAATTTTTCACACAATAAAGTAATTTTAAAATGAGAATGATCGCAAAAATTAACAGGTGTATTATTTAGATTTCAACGGAAGCTCAATTTGAATTGTTAGCTTAAAGAAAGTCTTTTTAACAATGTAAACTCGCAAAATTTTAACACCAACAACCATTGTAGTACAAAAGTATAAAATGTTTGTAAAATTGAAATCCGTTACAGAATGATTTAAAAATATTAGGAGGACCCGAAAGTATTCGTATATTCTGAGATTTTATGTTTGGACTCATTTTTTGTCCAAACACATTGACGGAAACTTTATAAGTTTTATTTTTATAGAACCATTATCATACATTATTTTTGTACAATAGATTTTTTTATTGCTAAAGGTAAAATTCCAAATTTACATCCAGCATTGTATGCTGCGTTATTTAATTTGGGTTGGAATGATACAGAAGCCAGTAAAACACTCCAAAATATTTATGGTGAAGTAATAACACTCCGCGGATGTTAATATAACTTCCAGAAATTTAAATCAGACAATATAAGCTTAAGGGATGAAGGGAAAACTCTTCGAATTTTGATAACGATGCACTAAAATCTCTAATCGACAAACAATTGAGGAGTTATCGCATCAGGACTTGGATCCTATTAGAACCATTTAAAACTCAAACAACAGCAAAACGAATAGGATGGGTGTTATTGGGTAGGATGGGTACCACACGCCTTGATAAAATAGTGCTTTTTTGAATAACTGCTTTGTAATTGGTGATGATAAATGGGTCATTTACGATAATATACGTCGAAAAAATCAATGGCTTTCTCGAAGAGTCCCCAATTCCAACCCCTAAGCCTGAATTGATGCATGTTATTGCAACCTCATTCATCAAACTTTATCCCGACGGACTTCCATCTTCTCAGAACCATAAAACACAGCTTGAGACAAAAATGCAAATGAAGTGAAAAAGCCTTTAAAATCGTTTTACAAAAAAGGAACTGAAACACTGCCAAAGCCATGGAAAGATGTGTTTGGATTTTATAATGTTGTGTATAATTTTCTGTTATTAATAGATTTGAACTTATTTCTAGTAAATATTCGAATACTTTCGGGTCCTCCTAATATAAGCTATTTCTTTCATGCACATATTATCTCAGAACGATACCACAATTACAATGAAAATAGATACATTTTGCTCGCATAAGTGATAATCCATGGACGCTCTTAAAATAGAGGAGGCGTTTTTATTGAACGAAAAACACATACCATTATTTAATAATCACTATGATTGTGTGATTAAAATTATTGAAGTGTCGGTTTCCGGAATATTACATTGGTAAAAAGTCAGAGAGGCCAAATTCTGGTAGCCGTTCTTCGCAAAGAGTAGACGCTGATCTCATCGTCGGACACCGACATCATCACATTCTGGTCGGCATCCTTTATCCGAACTGAGATAATGGACCTGCTCATTTAGACCAGCTTATAATTTTTATAATAGCGATTATTTCATATGAGTATGGAAAAAAATCTACGCAAAAAATCAGATCTGGAACATGTACGGGGGGGATTCAAATATAACCCGGAATTTTGCTGTACGTGTATTTGTAATGTATAAAAATGTCTTATTTTTCTACATAGTTCCCTTCATTAGAAATACATTTATTCCATCGAATAGGAAGCTTCTTGATTCCATCGCTGAAGAAAGAAGGCGAGAAGTAGCATCCTCTGTTGCGCAACGCGCAATTGTTCATTTTCTCATAAACAAATGTGTGAAATCAAGTGAAAATTTCGGTAATGCTACTCTGAGTAATACCCTTGAAAATCTGGAGTCCGTGATTGACACAATGTTTCCGTGCCCAGAAAAAATAACCACAAGCGCAGGGGTCGTCTCTGTTGATGCCGACATAATACCACCCAACACTGCAGGAGAACTCGCCATGACAAGAAATCTCCGGGACTGGACTCCGGGGCTTATCTAAACCTCCTGCTAACGGTCTATAATACCTGCCTAGTGGTAGGGGCTTTCTAGCACCCTGGAAAGGACAAAAGCTTGTGCTCATCCCCAAAGGGAGTAAGGCACCTCCTAGTCCGTCAGCATACGGACCGATGTGCATGGTGGATAGGCTGTGGAAACTGCTGGAGAGACTGATCCTACAGCGACTCCAACAGCATATGGAAACGGGGTTTTCCCCCTTACAGCCAGTTCCAGTGGACATATCGTCATGATTGTGCTAGACATGAAGGACGCATTTAATTCGACAAGATGGCACTTGATCCTCAAGGCTTTAATTTAAATTTACACTCCACTATATGTCGTTAAAATTGTGGAGAGCTATCTTCATGAGCGAACACTGCTTTACGACATTATTGACGGAGAATGAAGACAGCATCCAGTTATGGCGGGTGTTCCTACTCAGACCTGCTCTGTGGAACGTAATGAATGACAGCCTGTTGAGAACACCACTCATGGAGGGTCCCAAAATGGTCGCCTTCGCTGATGACGTGGCTCTCCTAGTCAACGCCAAATCTACAGAGATCACTTGTGCAGATCACATCAGCTTATGTTCTCTGCCTGGCTGTTGTTAGGTATTTTTATATGGTGTGTCAATATAGACCGATGCACTACAAGTTAAAAGGGCCAGGCTCAACATGGTCAGGGTGTAGTGTAGGAGCGTGATTAGAGTGGCTGCTGCATGCCGTAACAGTGTCAGAAGACACTATTCTGGTACTGACTACCATACCGCCAATTAACCTGCTCGCCCAAGAGAAACAGGCTATCCAAAATTGAGCAACAAGGAAGGTTGCCAGAGAAATCCCTATGGTAGTGTGGCAGGCCCGATGGGCTAACTCCACAAAAGTTCGGTGGACATACCAATTGATCACAGACCTGGAAGAGTGGAACATAAGAAACATAGTCAGTTGTGATACCATATGCATGCTTTGGGGCGTACCTCCACAAAACAGCCAAGGAGATAAGCCCGGAATACCATCATCAATGGGTGGTAGCAGAAGAGGAGTAGGGTTTTAGTGGGTAAAAATCCCACGTTAACACCAGAATGATGGGGTCTTTGGAAGATTCGTCCCCTTCGCAAACAAACAAAAAAATATTAAGACCCAAGAGTTTCATTGGACCAAAATGTTTCATGAAGGTCTAAAAGTCGAGAAACAGTGTGTTTTATTGATTGTTTCGATTGATTGATGAATACATATGCACAGCAAACTTCCGGGTTATATTTGAATCCCCCTCGTAATCGTCGTCTTGTGCATATTCACATATTTCAGCATGAATACGCAATTGTCGCGATCCAAAATTCAGCGAATGCCTGAGCTATGATATCATTGCAAGACTTGGTCGTCATTGTTTCTGCATTTTAGGGTCAGGTTATATATGCAATGCTGGAGATTGTTATGAGCCCAAAAACCCGTTTTTATACATTTAGAGATTATGTCATTATTTTACCGATACCGTTCGAAAGCATTCGTGTGCAACCATCGATTCTTTGATTAAAAGTTCACACGTTGTTTGCTCAATGGGCTCCGTAACAATTCTGCAGCTTTTCTATGCATTTCTCACGTAAATAACTATTTAAGCGCAAAAAGTCAAATAAGAACGTTAATTCTTCCCACGATCCCGTTCACTACATATGCAAATCCGCCGCTGAAAATCACTACTGTTCCATTTCACAAAGCCGATACGTGATCGACCTTTCCTCGATCTTCCTAGTGGTTCGATTGCCATTTTAAATATGGCGGCAAACTAAAATTTTCCTCAAGAATGCCGCTGCATTGAGGGCAATGGGTGGTTCTGTAAAATAACAATGAAATTATCGGCATACTTTTTAGATATCTATTCATATTTTTATCTATGAATTCATCACCGATTCCAAACGAAGCTATTAGATTTACAGTTTCTTTTGATTAAAATTACACCACCAGATGAATGCATAGGAAATGCCTGAAAGTTAAGTACCATATAGTAATTTAAAGAATTTGTGTCAGCATCAAACAGCTATATATAATGTGGACAAGTCTTATATTAACATATAATTGATGAAAGACTTCATGAATTAAGCCAAATTCATAAATCTGCCAAATTAATCTTCACCCGAAGATAATCTAACCTATTGAATTCAAAATAAAGCTTCTTAAATGCGTATGATTAACCTAGAAGCATAGATTAAATCCAGTTATTTTTTAATGTTCAATTTGGATTGATTTCTAAAAGTCACTTGACTTCCATCTGCAAGCAAGGTTATGTCGTCAGTTTTTTTGGATAATTTTCATTGATTACCATTAAAAAAGAAAAACAATAAACGGCGAGTATTATGCAAATTTATAAGAACAACATAATCGTTTGAATAATCATCATCAAATATTATATTATATCCATTGAATGATCATCAAATGAAAAGTGCAATTAGAGTAAATTATATTTAACATAAGGCATACATTACTCCATAGACTTAGCAAATGAGCATATTTTACCATAATATAAATCGATGGTGAAACACTATATTTCTTTTCTAGTTAAAGCAGACGAGGCTATTTATGAAGGCAATTCATCCACAACTTTTTAGTAGCTGTAAGCCCACTTTTATGCGCTCTCTATGAAATATCGAATAAATCGTCTACGACAAGATCGATTTGTTATCCGCTTCGAAATAATAAAAGATCAATTCATGCTTGAAACATGATCAATGATGCAATTTATCACGCTGGTCAATTAAATATATAAAGCCTTTTTCAAATTAGAGCTTCGCGGCTTCCGATCAGCCAAGCAAGGCAAAATTATGGGTTTTCATTGAAATTATATTAATTTTAAATTTTTCGCTGTATATTTATTTAAATTATATTTTTGGTCGTTCCATTGAAAGTTTTTGTATTTACAGAAGTGAACATCATCAGGTCAATTGTGTCCGAATTAATCGTGAGAAACATACAAGCAACCTTCACTTCTTGTTCCGCAATTGAAATCAGCCTTCGATTTGTTTTCAAAACATTTCAATAATAAACGTATTACATAAGAGATTTATATTATTAATAATGTTGTAAAATAGCACCAATGAGCTGAAGATGAACTCAAATCGTGAATTTGATTGAATTATTCAATCTTGTACTTATTAGCATATAAGGTATTTTAATAGGGACGTTTGAATTTTGTTAGATTATAGCGGTCAGCAATATCTATCAAATTTATTGCGAATTGTTCAGTAATATATAACAACGACATCTATCTCTTCTTGCACGTTCCACTTCTGACACCAGTGTAACGTGCCACAGCAGAGCCCTGGACCGCTCACACGAACACTGGGATTATACTTTTAAATCAAAATACGTCTTAAAATGGCAACATTTGATTTGATCCCGTAAAAAGGTTAGCCAATATTTTAATAAAGATTGTCTGTACTATTGACCTGATTTTTTCTACACAGTCTGAACATTCACTTTGAGCCAAAAGATAGCGGAATTGTGTTTAAAACCGACAAAAAACACAAATGAAGCCGAAAATAAACCGCGATCAGATAAACCGTTCCTTAATAAACGTGAAATATATAAAAATAGGCATTTTTCGAATTAATTTCCCCATTAATTATAACGTTAACAGAATAACCTAGATTTTACAAAAAAAATATCGCTCGGCGGATGTTTACAGTAAATTGTTCTGTTTCTGGTCAATTTTGGAAATACATAATTCTTCATTTACAGTTTGAATAATTGTAAAAATCGAGCAATCCCAGCTATGGAATTGTCTAGTCTTAGATTTGCTAGTCATGAACAACTATTAGCGTTTGAAATTGCCCCGGGGTATCGACGTGCGACATTGAGAATGTTGATACAACCAGCTCCGTTATTGAACAAACAATGAAATGTTGGCAAGTCTGCAAAGTGTTGTATGATGAAAGAGTCTCGACTCGTTTAGCAATATCCTGCGACTCATCGACGAGACGTTGTACCCTGTTAGGGTTAACGCGTTAATTTTGTCTGTGTCATATTTACATACGCTGACGTGATGAAATACTGTTCGTTTGAATGATGAATTTAAAAAAAAACTAGCGACGAACAAAACGTCATTCGAAATTAGCATCTAATTATTGATTGGAAAATTGTCCCATTGTATAAATTTAAAATGTAATGATCATATTCATCACTGTAAAAATAATAAGCGTGTTCAATTTAAATTGTTTGTTTTTATAATGCGCTTTTAAAATAATACATAAATATTTTATAAAGGGAGAAATGGTGAAGTTTGACATTTAAATTCGTTGGAAAATTTGCTGGTTGAGTTTCGTAATATTATGATCAGATAACGCGAAAGAGGGAGACGTGGTGAACTTTGACGTTTGATCATATTCATACCTGTAAAAATAATAAGCGTGTTATATTTAAATTGTTTGTTTTTATAATGGCGCTTTTAAAATAATATATAAATATTCTATAGAGGGAGAAATGGTGAAGTTTGACATTTAAATTCGTTGGAAAATTTGCTGGTTGAGATTCGCAATATTATGATCAAATAAAGCGAAAGAGGGAGACGTGGTGAATTTTGACGTTTGTCTAGTAAGTGTCAATTTGAATTAATCGATTACAAATTAAATGCGTTTTTAATGCATATTTGTAAATATTCTATAGAGGGAGAAATGGTGAAGTTTGACATTTAAATTCGTTGGAAAATTTGCTGGTTGAGATTCTCAATATTATGATCAGATAAAGCGAAAGAGGGAGACGTGGTGAACTTTGACGTTTGTCCAGTAAGTGTCAATTTGAATTAATCGTTTACAAATTAAATGCGTTTTTAACGTATATTTGTAGGTATTCGTTGCGGATTATTCGATAAAGCGGCGGAACAGATAAACAGCCTTTTGTTTTTATAGATTGAGCTTAATGGTTCGTTAACTTTGTATAGTAATGCCGTCTGCTCTTGTCTCTATAAATAAAAGTAACTCGTTTTCAATGAGTAGTTCTCACCTTTACTGTTGTTTTCAGTTTGTACCCGGAAGCTAGACTAGAGTTCCGAGGCGCTAAAAGTTGCGTCCCATCTTAAAAAAAAACGCTATAATTGACCGGTGCTCGGAACCAAATCTTTGGGAAATAATCTAGCAATGGCTAAACGCTTTCGAGTCGATCAGATAATGCAGAATCTGCATAGGTTCCGACTGTGGAGATCCCGAATTATACCGAATTAGCGCAGACAATCAGTACCGTTTTTGTAGATAAGAATCTTATTTGTGCATCATCTTTGGATATGAACCGTGACATTCGAGTCACGGAGCGTGGAAGGTCCGTTTGTTGGATTTGCACGCACTTCCGGCCAAGCGCATATACGCTATCCTCCATTATTAAATTTACATCGTCCGGTGCTAATAAGTCCACACTTTTTCCGCTATCTAACAGTTGCTTTAATTTCACCGTGGAATTCGAATTATTTCAGCGAAAGACGCTGTCTAGAGACCTTGCATAACTCATTTGAGATATTTGTTTTCATAGCTTCTCTAATGAAACGAAGATCAAATTATGATCCACTTTATTTCAAAATGAAAGAATCCTATGAATGCACTCAATATGTAATATGGACGATAATAGCTTACAATAGTGATAAATAAATCTAAGCTGAAGATACCTATAATGAATTCTGAAATTCTTCCTAGTATTAACTCAATAAATCCAGGCAGGAATTAAAGAATTTGGACAAAAAACGAATATAACTCTTTAACTACAACAAAAAACACATTTGGAATGTAATGTTTTTAAAAAATATATAAAAGTAAAATGAGTAAAAACTAGCTTGTGGCTCGTATATCAACGAAAAAAATGTAATTTTGTTTAGATGAACCAAATGTACAGTATTTATCTATATACACATATTTATATTTTGCACGTCCCCATATAAAGAAATTCAGTGGTGTCAGATCAGGAGACCGTGCGACCCACAGAATAGGGAACGTCGTTAGACAAAAAAAATCCAGCGGTGTCAGGTATGAAGACCGTGCGAGACACGGAATAGGGCCGCCAAAATAATTGATTTAAAACATAAATATATATATATGTATAAACTGGAGAACATTCTAAAACTAAACTAAGTTCAAAATGCTAAACAAACCAAACACGTAAAAAATTGTAGGAGTGCCTAACTTTCTATAGCGTTTTGTTTCTATAGCGTGGTCCCTATCTCGACGCTATTGAAGGGTTGATTATATGTATATTTGGAGAATAACATTTCTGAATTCGAAATATTAGAGTTATTCTTCTATTCCACGAATTATATTGTATTGTCTACTAGAGTAAAATAATTTATGATCATTCGAGATATTAAAAGCAAATGTTCGATAATTGTTAATGTATTAAATATTAATTTTATTCGGTCCTGAAGGAAGCTGGACCTCACACAGCTAACAAAGAGTTGTTAAATTTAATACAATATAATTTAGTGTTATTATTGCCTGCGTGGGACCTGGGTTATAAAATCGGTTGTATATTTTCCAATAAAAATTATTACTTTGGCCAGTTCGGATGGTTTAAATGATGAATTATCGAATACATATTACAATAATTCCCTTTTTTTTACAATTATTATCTTCAAAGTGGTATAAAAAATATATAAGGGTTCCCATAATATGTCCATATTTAACCGAAGGGCTCTCAGAATTTCCTGGCGCATGATAATTTACTTAAATACGGCCGCGTAGTTATTATAGGATCCAAATTATGCTTATGAATTATACATTATTTATTTTGCATGCGGCCACGAGAGATACTATAAAAATATAATAATTTCTCAAGGAATATATTTTGCAAGCAATCGATTTTTATTGCCTTGCCAAAAAGGGAATAATACTAATGCGCGCAGTGACTTTAAATTCAATAATTTAAACTGTGTCATAAAATTCGTAAACTGGTTTCGTAGACATTGAAAAGACCTTTGATAGCGTAGTGCACATGCAATCAACCGTCAAAGTGGCTTAGGCCTCCGCCACCAGCTCTTTTTGAATTGTTTTTTGGGTTCTGGAGTGTAGGGACACACCCACGTTTCATCCCCCGTCACGATACAGTCCAGAAAAGCTTCTCCCTCTTATGAAAAACTATCCTGTGTGCGCATTTTGGGCACCTATCTCGCACACAAATTATCATAACCAAGTTTTTTCAACACAATATCATCGAGGAGAGTTCGAGCAATATCAGCTAATTCTTCATGAAGGTCCCATACACTACTATAGACTTTCACGGGCTTCCGATGGATATTTGCCGATCACTTCTTGTGCGTGCACCATTGTCAATTTGATGATGACGCACAAGAGATAGAGGTCGTGAGGAGTCGTCGGATAGCCTTGGATGCGGAAGGACGTCCTTCCTGCGGCCAGATATCTCTCTCGCGTTTAATAAAGAAGTTATCTATGTATATGCTATATAACAGTTCGAAAGCAGAACGAACCCACGTGCGAACACCGCCATCCCGACGAGCACGTGGGAGAAGAATTTATAAATCTTAATATTACATACCATATCTTGTCTATTTCGATTTTAGATAGATAGAACCAAATAACAGGCGGATCGAAACGCTTTTAATCAATACCTATTGATAGCTAAAAGAAGCTCTAATCCTCAGATAAAATGATATTTTAGTAGACATAATTTAAATTGGATATTATTAAAATACACATGAATACAGTAATATTAGGGCATGTCACATGAACGGTCGGAATTCGTAAGTGGGTATTAAAGCGCTATAACTCTTATACAACATAAGATATTCAATACAAATAATATTTATTTTTTAACGGAATACTTTATAATTATTCTATTTTTATAAAAGTCGGCACTTTTACATTTTAGAATATATAAATTCTTTAATCCCTTCAGCGATTCAGCCGCAATGGATTCGCCTGGTTTTATCCAGTTGATGAGGAGTTCCGCATATGCTGCGAATTGATTCGAAGGCTTAAGGTCGTGCCGTAAAGGCACCGCTACACGTCTACATAATATTATTATTTATTCAAATCATTAATATTTTAATTAAATTTCCGACCAAGTTTTACGAACACAAATAATTACTTGTACAATATGTAGAATACTCAACGATTTTAATGAGTAAAAAATAGAGAGTCATCACATTAAACATCAACAGATGACGATGAAATAAACATTAGAGTTATAATGGAATTTGTTTGTGTCCAGTTAAAAACTATCAAGTGTGGGGTCTTCTTATATCGTCGGTCATCTTCTTAAAATCGTAATAAATAGTATAAAGCCGCATAAATCAATTATACACTTAAAACTCAACCCGATACTTTAAGCGATTCTATTATGGGGTCCAACAATGTCGTTTATCGATATATAAGCTTTATTTACGCTGTGCGGGCTTCAGAGAAAAGTGGATTTATATGGCCAATTCCAAATAGTCATATTTGTTAAAATATCGCAGCGAACCTTTGTCAATCACGGTCGATCTTTGAATAATTGAAAATCCGACTCTTCATATGGTATGCCCTATTAAAAGTAATTTTTTATGGTTTTTCAGTGCTACTTTCTCCAATAATTACGATATTGTTTTGTAAACAACACATTTGGAGTAAGTTGGCTTTGCACTAAATGTCACCAACACATTAGAGCACTAAAGCGTTAAAAAGAAATGACGACAAAGTCGAGCACTATTAGTCGCTTGGGTAATCCGGGTTAATAACGACTAGACTATTAGGATTGGACGTTAAACGAGGACAGTTTTGCGATCGATTCGCCATACAAAATCAGTGTGACCGAGACAAAAATAGTGTTACATTCACTCAGCGTGTCATGCAATCTTGCATAATGACATTGCATGAAGATAATTCGAAGAATACGCACTGGAAGGACGATGGATCGACTTTTATGCGATAGAAGCAATCCTGCAATGGATGCGAATATATCGCATGTGTGAAGTGAAAGGATAAAGTGGCAGCATCGCCCTGTGTCATGGTGGCCTTTGTGTGGGCTGCTCGGCCTCCACTTTTCAGGTTCGAGTCCCACGCTCGAATGTGACTCATCCATTGACTCGCCGACGAATAAAAACACCACGAGATAAATTGAAAAGTGGCCAAAGCCCAAGAATGGGTGCCGATTTTTATGCAAATCCATCAAATTTACCTCTCGCGTCTGTCCAAGATGGTAGCTGGCAGAAGCAGATGGCCAGGGCGAGCAGCGCCGATCTGAGAGCGGTCATCATCTTCGGACGTATTCTTGAGCACTCACAACTTCAAAAAAATGTAAAATAACATAGTTGTTCGATCAAAACTTCGTCACGGCTTACAAAATATCACAGTGAGTTGGCAAAATCTGCAAAAATAAAATGCAATACATTAATAACACGTTAAACATATACACTCGACGGCATGGAATGTGGCCCAAACATAAACATAGTGATATCAAACAACTATGTTTCATTTAGTTAATTTGTTTAGGCGAAGGTATGTAAAAAGAACTTGTGTTTGTTTATTAAAAGTAGACATTCGATCAGAATTTAATGTGTTTTAGCTTCTATGCAACATAATGTTCAGAACAGTGAAATGTAGTTTATTGATAGTCCTTCGATTCAATTTGATTTTATTACTAGCGAATACCCGGCATGCGTTTCAATGCCATAAAGGCTTAATCATTATTTGAAAAGAAACGCAGTGCGTGGTTTATTGCTTCAGGTCACGTGTAGCGCGAGCTGGGATTCAAAACCATATGCACACTTTCTCTCCTCCTGTTATGTTATTCCCGCGAGTGTAAACAGTAAGCTGACAAAGTTTTATCGCAATCGGATGAACAATATGGAAGCGCATTAAATACGAACAAACAAACATTGATTTATATATATATATGACTATGCCTGTATTACTCGCGCAATCCTTAGCAATAAGTGGACGAAGTTTTATTGTAATCTGATGAACGGTATGGCAGCGCATTACATACGAACAAACAAACATTCATTTTTATATATTAGATTTATAAGGTACGATTAATTTGGATTTCAGAAATCCTTTAAAGATACCAACGCTCATTTAATTTAAAATTAAAATTACTTTTATCAATATGTTCATTGAAATTTTCAGAATTTACAATAAAAAATTTATAGGCTGGTAAAGTGTAACGGGTTAAAAAAAGCATGTCCTAGTTGACACGATTTCAATCAATTTAGTCATCTAAAATTTTAAAAATTTAAAAGATTCTTAATTAGTAAAGATATCGCTATAGATGCTACTTCAAAGAAAAATAATTATTTTATTTTCACAAGTCATTTTTTGACCTTATTTTTTCAGTTTTTTTTTTTTAAATACTTAAAAATAAAATTTCAATAGAGGGTTATATGTAAAGATACGTATTAAATTTGAAATAAATCAGTCGATTAGAACTTTAGATATGATGTCAACCGTGTTGGAAAAATTAATTTCGAGAAATACGCGTTTAAAGATTTCATTCTGGTAGGAGCGGTTTAGTTAACGCCTCACTAAAATAGCTATAACTCCGTAAATAATTGGAATTTTGGACATTCCTTTGGAGGATACATTCTTAGAAGTCTATCCTAAGAAACAATATCGATGTTTTCAAAATTATAGATTATAATAACCCCCTAAACCCCATCCAAAAGTTTAAGATATCGCGTAAAAGCAGAATAAATTTATTTTTTATATTTTCATTTATTATTCATCTGAAATCTAAATGGGTATAATCTGACATCAACGATTTTTTCATAGAAGTCTTAAGAAGAAAATCATTATTGCATTTACAACTTATGTGTGAATCGATCTTTTTTTGCGTCAAACGATAAACGAGGACAAGCTTACAATAATGTTACTATAAAACAATGATGAATTTCTACTAAATTAAATACCCATTTGAACCCCCAAGACTGATTTCTATCATCATCATCTCCATTTTCATTTGTTTCATTTGTTTTTTCAACTCTTTAATATACAATATGTTATTTTTAAAGATTAAATGATTTGAAAATGAGGTCAATGTCGAAGATCATCATCATTATTCTGTGCAAAGATCGGCGTTTAACAACAACAGAGACGTTTTTGTATGCCAATATTAACCATCTTAGTGCCGGACGCCGATATATCATCGTTGTCAATACTTGCGAAAAGTGCCAAGGCCGATATATCGTTATGTACGCCATAGTACCTTACTATTCGCATCGTCTAAAAATAAATTCCTAGAATGTCATATAAAACTTTGACATTTACCTAAATAATATCCCAATTTCACATTCATTTATTATTTAATTAAATCAAAATTCTCGGAATGATGTTTTCGATTTTGTCATGGAGGCGATTAAACAGTCTGGATGTTTTGGAGCGTCTATTCGCATATATGGTGAGGCTATCGTCGGGCACTCGATTTACCCAAATTATCTGTGGGCGACTCGAGCCTTATATGTGAGCCTTTGTGTCCGACACGACGAATCATAAATAAGGGTCGGTAACCCCAAATCTCCATTTTAATTTATTCGGCTTCTTGCATTTATCCCCAACGTTGAAAAGGTTCGCGATCAAACCTTCCCGTGCTTGTCGATAAAGACTCGCACCGGGTAATCTTGAAAAATACGATGGCACTGCGATTATGTTAGTTCTACGTGGATATTCAAATCTAGCCCGGAATTTTACTGTCAACATTTATTAGTGATATATACAGATACAAATGGATAATCTTTATTGTCTACATAATTTCCCTTCGCTAGAAAAAATCATTTATTCCATCGGATAGGAAGTTTCTTGATTCCCGTCACTGAAGAAAGAAGGTGAAAAGTAGCATCCTCTGTTGCGCAACGCGTAATTATTCGTTTTCTCAGGAACGAAGGCATGATATCAAGTGAAATTTTGAGCAGATTTGTGGCATAGTTCGATGATGCTACTCTAAGACCCAAGTATTTAATTGGGAGTCCAAAATTTTCGTGAATGTCTGAAAATCAAGAAACAACTCTCTCTCAGGGAGTCGTGAGAGTGGTCGGTTAGCCTTGGCTGCGGGAAGACGTTCTTCCCGCGACTCATCTCATCATCAATAAAAAATTCAGTAAGAGTATTTATATTCGACACCCGATTAAAACCATCCCTCTGCTCGCCTCGGCTCCACTACGTTACATTGGTGTCAGATCGCGCGGTTGAATAATACGTGCACAACGCAAGCCGCAATCTTTCTTCAGTCACTGGATCAAGAAGCTTCCTATCCGATATAATAAACGTATTTCTAATGAAGAGAACTATGTAAAAAATGTATTCTCGCCATTTGAAGTACTTTTGAAGGACTTAATTATCAAAAGACAATTGAAACTAATGGATATTATTTTGATTGAATTGATTATGTTTTATAAAAGTTATGGCGTTTTAATTTCGAATTCCGAACGTTCATCTGGTATGCCCTATGATATAAGCACTATTTTTGTCATTGGTAAGCAATCTTCAGTTTAAAATTTTATATTGATCTCGATCAGATCAAATCATTTATGGGGGATCAAAGCATTGGATGATTGGAAGATACGCACACGATGCGTGCTTGGAATTCTAAGAATTTATTTATACAAAACATGTACACGTATCTTGAAACTCCGCCGATATTTATTGACTATTTGCGTTTGCAAAAGTCTCAGAGCGAACGACCAAATAGGTACGAATACCCACATTGTAAATCCCAACTTCTGCAACAAAATCTTAAAAGATCTTGAGAAAGTCGACTGATAGCAAGAAATAAGTGGTAATAAAAAAGGGATATTTTAGGTAGGCAGACATTTGTATGCACAAATTGCACAATAATTATTTGCAATAATGAACGTGTGTGTACAAATTTTAAACTGCCATCTTGACTCGATCAATGTTCGTTAAGTATTGTTTTAATGATTACACGCACAAATTTGTGCGCACGGTATTTATAATGTTAATGACGATTTGCTATGTATTTCGAATGAGAGTAAATGATAAATGCAAGTCTTTGGCTGATACTAATTTTTTCAAGATTTTCAACTGTATAAGGACTGATTTTCCGTTTTCAAATAAATGAAATACATAATGGAAAACTGTCCTTGAACTCCCTGCAGACAGTTTGATCGAATGTCAACATACAGATGTGTTATTTGAACAACGTAACATGTAAAATAAAGAGTTATTTGAAGTGAAAATGTAGGATCACACGTGTATGTGTGTGTGTGTGTGTGGATAGACGGTGACTTTCATTGATATGCATTTTTGTTGCAAGTGCAGCGGATGCACGGGTTTAAAGGGGCGGCAGAGGAGGGCAAAGGACGAAGGACGGACGGTTAAATGGCGTACCTGTCGTGGAGGATTTGGCCATGGCGGTTGTCATTCTTGAAACTGAACACTGAGAACCGGAGCCACGACCCCACGCGCCGGAGGC
Source organism: Stenopsyche tienmushanensis (assembly GCA_008973525.1). Lineage (NCBI taxonomy): Eukaryota > Metazoa > Arthropoda > Insecta > Trichoptera > Stenopsychidae > Stenopsyche > Stenopsyche tienmushanensis. The sequence continues at coordinate 311,725 of WACJ01000282.1, read as the reverse complement.
CATCCACATACTGGTTTCAAATCTCTGCACTCACTGCTACCTCTCTACTCTGCTCCACCATATCATCGCCCAATCTATTCAACATCGATGCACTAAACGGCCACCATCTCTCCGACGAACATACGATATGGATCATCAAACTGAGCAACTCATTACTCTTGGCAAGTGCCAAGACAGACAGGAAAACGCGTTGTTATTATCAATCTGCCGCTTTAAAATATGTTTTTTGCTCTTCCACATCGAAAAGATTTCGCATTAATCATTTGACTCTGCAATTACGGAGGTCACATGTTCAGCAAGCCTAATTAATGCCCGACAAACTATATATACAATTAAAAATAGTTCAAACTGAATGTGTATAATTTAAACATGTTTTTTTACAAGCGCCAATATCAATAACTATATCAAAATTAAAGCCTCTTTGTCCAAATTTAAATATAACGATAGAATTATCATTTTTTTTTTAATATTTGAATTTAACAATAATACTCATTTGAATAATACAACATTAAATTCAAAATAATAATTAAAAGGGAAAAACGGCCGTATTTGATTTATGGTCGTAATTTATTATCTTATGGCCACATGTGTCAAATTAAATTTTTCCGATGAAGCGCTTGTCATCCGGAATATTTTTGCATGAAGAATTTAAATTAACAAATAATACCCATTTAAATAAGACAATATTAAATACAAAATGATGTATTACATCTAAAAAAAATATATTAAAATGGAAAAACGGCCATAATTAGTCTATGGTCGTAATTTGTTGCCTTATGGCCACAAGTGTCAGATTGGATTTTCCGGTGAATCGCTTATCAATCGCAATGTTTTCCGTAACCAAAGAGAAAGTGATGATTCTGTATTTGATAATGTTTGCATTTGCGCTCATATTTCACACTATAGTGTACGGTTTTATTTATTTGGTGCCGAACTACACGATCACGATCAATTCGCAGACGAAGCCGGTCTTCGTCGTCGACGAGAGATTCTTGAGCTTCGGTATCGACACGGTCGTCATAAGCAACGGAGTCGACGATGCTCATCTCGATTCTGTCCGACTGCAAAATTTGACTTCTCTCCTTGGACCGTCGCGCTTGAGACTGGGAGGTACCATGTCCGACAGGCTCATCTTCAAAGAGATCTTGAACGATCCGTTGAACGATTTGCCATATTTTTCCTTAAGCGGGAAGGATTGGATCAAGATCAACGAATTCTGCGTGAAAACTGATGCCAGACTTTTGTTCGATTTGAATGCATTGCTGCGCAATGGCGACAAATGGGACCCAGAGAATGCCATCGACCTTTTAAATTTTTCATACAAACAGAATTTTACCGATAAAATCGACTGGCAGCTCGGCAACGAGCCCAATTCATTTCCGCACGTCTTCAACGTTTCGATACCTGCCGAACAGTTGAGTCGCGATTTTATCGTTTTAAAAAATATGCTGAGGATGATAGCTCCCAATTCGGCACTCGCCGGACCGGATACGACTAGACCGCAACCGAAGAGACCCAGCTGTGTTCAGTACATGAAAGATTTTCTTATCGGTCTCACTGCATCTCAGGAAAAAGATGCAATATCTAATTATCTAGATGCAATCGCATGGCATCAATATTACTTGAATGGCCACATAGCTATATTGGATGATTTTTGGAACCCTGACACGTTTGAGCTCCTGCAGAACCAAATAGACACTATGAAAGAGAACATCGATAATCTCCGTGGAAATATTCCCATGTGGCTGAGCGAGACGAGCAGCGCGTACGGAGGAGGAGCTCCCGGTCTATCGGACAGTTTTGCATCGTCTCCACTGTGGTTGGACAAGTTAGGCATCGCAGCGTTGAACGGTATCGAAATAGTAGTACGGCAAAGTCTTTTCGGTGCTCATTATTGTCTTCTGGATGAAGATCTGAATCCTCTACCCGATTGGTGGATAAGTTTTATTTATAAACGTTTAGTAGGAAGAGAAGTGGTCTCTTGCAATTTGTCAGCCTCCAAATATCAACGTTTTTATTGTCACTGTTCAGGCAAAAGCGCCAAAAATCGCAAAGGTAGCAGCGTCACAATTTTCGGAATGAATTTGCACGAGTCTCAAGCCTATTTTCATTTGTCAGGATCGAGCATCGACAAAGATATTCTGATCGAAGAGTATCTTTTGACTTCCCCAAACAATAACAGAACATCGAAAGACATTTTACTAAACGGAAAATTGTTAAAATACGACGGAAATATGCCAAAATTAACGCCAAAAAAAATAAACCATTATAACTTTGATATGCCTGGATATTCTTTAGGATTTTGGGTTTTACGCAATGTAAAAAATACATTTTGTTCTTAATCGTGCTATAATTTTCCATTTCAAGTGACTCGTATAATTGAGACTGATAGAATATTACTTTTCGCGGTAGTCCTCAACATTCTCAGGGTTGTCAACTCCGACGAGCGGAGACTAAAATTAATGTAATTGAGCGAGGGACGTAAAGATAAGATTGATAAACTAAAATTTCAAAATCGGCACCTAACACTCGAATATTTTAAATAGTGCTGTGTTTTTTAACCCTAGATCACTAATCATTAGTCTCACAGACTACAATAAGCGAATTAGGGTTAAGATCAAACGATCTTTTCAATGAAAATTTAAAAATAAGCAATTTGATAAAGCATTTCAAAGAGGAAAGGAAAAAAATCAAATTTACACTTCCGTTTATAATAATTTTGAAAAAAGCATTTTTTCTGCATTAATATAAAAATAATATACTGGTTTGATTAAAACAATAAATGAAATGTTATCAAATAATTTATTACAAGAGTATTATAAAAACCAAGTTTACCTGAAAATTAAAAATATGAACGAGCAGGATATTGAAGCAAAACTCCTTTTATGTAGCTTTTTTGTCCTTTCCATTTTGAAATGAAGGATACGTGGCACAACATGATTAGAAGTAAATATACTAGACAATAAATTTTTGAACGATAATGCATTTTGTATAATACCCACGTGTGTTAAATAAGGACTTACTGTACTTTTTGAATCGTCTCAAATATATTTCACAAGTGTTAAAACCCTTGGTGTTTATAAAAATTTATAGAAAAAGTAGCAAACCTGTGATTTACCCTCTTCTTAAAGTATCATAGTAATGTACAATAAAATAATTTCGTATGTAAGCTTTTTGATGCTTATTTTTGTAATCAATTATTTAGATACCAAAGGTAATATAATTACTCGAGTATGTACTGCCATAAGATCTCTGCATAGAAATAAATATGTACTAATTAGTATAACGAAATTGTATTCAAATTTATTGCATGATAATGACTCTCATTCATATCATATTAGTAGATTTTTTGCATATCTAATCTTAGTACAGTCGACCCTCCTACAGTGTACATTTGCGGCGTCTTTTACGTAAGCAATGGGTAAAATGCATCACGCGTGTTAATCACTTGCACTGTGTACAAATTTTGTATGGGTGCTTAACTTTCTATAGCGTGGTCCCTATCTCGACACTATAGAAGGGTTGACTGTAGTTAAATTTTAATTACAAATCTAAATGAAATTAGCCATTAAGTGTAGTCTTTATTGAATGAAATTTCTGCATTAATATTCGAATTTTGTAATTTATAGATTGTTTACATTTTACTTCATTTATCTATTTTATAACGACGTGTCGAAATAAACACATTTTATTGTCTATATATTGACTGTCTTTGTCACATTTTATAACCTTCAAAACTCCGTTTAATTTAAATAGTGCAAAGAAAAAAAGTTCTAATACAAAAGTAATTTAAAGTGTGAAATGTTTCGAATTCAAATACCAGCCTCTTTTCCACACAAAAAGTTATTATCTTCAAAATATATAATTGTGAACAGGTATGTTTCATAAGGTTGACAATTCTAAACAATCAATGTCGATGCTTTTATGAAAATTATTTTAATTTCTCATTTACACTAATTTTGCTTAAGAGTAATACTAATTGGAATTATCAAAAGTAAAGCGTAATTAAAATAGTAATAATTTAAAATATTAACGATGTCCATATGTAATCACAGAATACACAATTATATTATGGTAACATGGCACTTGTGAATGGACGATTTGATTGCCCACCTCACTTCCGATTGTGCATATTGTCAGGTTTCTATAGCGGCACACGGATGGGGAGATTCTTTAGCCGAAGATCCTGTACCACCGTCTTCCGAATCAGATTCATATTTCTGTAAAAAAGAAAAATACTCCAAATTAAAAATGTAAAACATTTTTGCTCATTAACACTAGATCACTAATCATTAGCCTCACAGACTACAGACTCAGAAAGTATTCAACATGTATGCATGCACCTAAACCATTGCCGCCTCGCTCAGTACCTTTCTAAATAAGCAAATTATTGAGCCAGGCGTACTCAATGCGTATGCACTTCAATCATTATCATGTAATATGTTTTTTTTTTAATTTCATGATATACGAGGGTCATATAGAAATCAAGGTTACAAGGGTTCCTAAGGTCAGGGGATTTTTTTGTTTCGAAGTCAGCTCACTTAGCGTGTGAGATCTTAACAATCAATTTATTTGGTCCCACGTATTTGTTGGCTATTTTGTTCAGTTATAGTAAGTTCTCCCGATAGAGAGGTCATTGCACACTCCCACCTTCTATTCATGCGAAGAGTCAGGAGACTGTAATGTGGAAGGAAATCCTGGGATGATTGTACGACTATCAGTTTCGGATTATCCTATTTTCAAGTATAAATTTCAAGAAGATTAGAGGGAGTAGTGATACTCAGATGATGACGCTACTATCAACCAGCTCGCAAGATCTCTGCGGGGCGGAGTTCTCTCTTCGCTTCTGGGATGCGGAGGATCTTCGGGAAGACGACCAAGATCAAGAAGACGCTCTGACTTGCTCCGTATTACGCACATTCGCTTACTTGCAACATGTTCTCCTGTGGGTCAATTGTATAAATACGTTGTGTTGATTGTTCCAACATTTTATTGATGACCTATTTAATTTCGACCTCTATCACCAAAAGCATAAAATCATAAACGTGTTCTGTCGTTCATTGCAGCCGACTTGTGGGTCAGGGACCATTATTACAAATTGTGCCACGATCGATCACACATCGCACTGAGATGTTCTCAATAACCTTTAAGTCGCAGAGACGAAGATAGCTGACCTCTTAACATCAGAAGAGGTGTGTTCGACAGAGTTCATCGTTCAGAAACCATCAGTCATTTCTGACGAACAAGTGTAAAATGAACGTTGTGTGACGATCTTCACAAAGAATTTCCTGAAATTACTTTCTGTGTGCAAAATGGGTGCCCAGAATGCTCGCACTGGAGTACCTTCAAAATTGCGCGACCTTCAAAATCATTTTGCACAGGAGGGAGAAGCTTTTCTAGACTTTTATCATAATGGGGGATTAGTTACTTCGTCCCAGAATCCAAAAATCAATCTAAAAATGGCTAACCCTTATAAGGACAAAGTCAGAGAGATTTGGTAAAATCTATACATAATTAATATTACTAAAAAAACTCATCGCAAAACCATATTGAGTCAAGCCAGACCATCTTATGGACGGAAGGGTTAAGCGCATCAATCGAGATATATCATAGTCTCTATGTTTATTTTACATGCATAAAAAAGAAAATAATAACCTTCAATGAGTATGTTTGATATGGAAGAAGATCTGCATGAAAAGCACACGTAGCCGTTGGGTGAAGTGCTGGAGTTGGTTCCTGACAAATTATACCAGCTTTATTTGCCCCACAACACCTAAATAAAACCTATAACAAATGTAGAAAATTTATATAGTAAAAATTAAGATCTTAGGTTAAATATAGTATAATAGATAGTAATATAAAAATTTGTAATGTAGAAGGAAAATTACAAAAATGATTTTCGGCACTATCGATATAAACGGCACAAATCACAATATGATCACTTTTGGTAATTATTGTATTAGAAATGAAAGTATAGCATTTAAAATGAAGTGCTGCATGCCACATGTGCAGGCACACTTTCTCTGGATCACTCGAGTGCGCACGCAACATGTGAGTGCATACTCATAAAAGGGTTAAAATGTTATATGCCACTCTATTACAAATTTTGAATAAAAACTAACACAATTGAATACCCATTTGACTTTTATCAACAAATATGTATATATATTTTACATCAAAATTGTTTACTACCTGATGTCTATCATTGAGAATGTGCTTAAGACAATGACGAGCTGCAGGCATAGCTGAATGAGTACATTTAACACCTCCTTCGATATAACAGCATCGTCCTATAGTAGATCGTTGTGTTGAACTTCCTTCCGTTATCTATTTTTAACAAATATCAATTAATATATATCAATCAATTATGAAATCTTCTCTTTCTCAGTTAGACTGTTTAAGTATCTTATGAAATTTAGCAGCTAATATTAACAAATAAAAGCTCAGAGATGACATGATGATGTCTATCAAAAGGGCTACTAGAACATCAAAAATAGTTATGAAAATCGAAAACGTACTTTAGATCTTTTTTCATGAAGTTTTCTTTGTAGAATTGCATCAACTCCATGTCTTTTACGATATGAAGCCATCGCCTTTAAAGTGGCAAGCTGTCTTCTTTCAATTATATTACTGGCACCCTGCGCGTGTATGCTACCTGTAAAATATTTGAAATTATTAAACATGTTATAATTTTTAGAATATGAAAGTCATCACAGACGTTACATACAGTGCGATTCTTTTTCTGCCTTCAGTGAATAAAGATACGTTCGTCGTGCTTCTCTTAGTCGGCGGGTGAGTACTTTCAGCTGGCCAAGGTATAAAGCTTGAAGTCTTTTCAGGCTGGATCCAGACTCTCTGATTGTTTCCTCAGCAGTATAAATTCCAGCAAATCTAAAAAAATAAACATAAAATCCCGGTCATAAAATAATTGGCAACAGATTTACTAATAATATGATAGAAATATTTATTCACCGCAGAGGATCAGCATCCAATGGAGTGTCTTCAGCTCCAGACGAATCCTCTTCAACGCCAGCAACACGGCGTTGTTCTTCACCGTCCTCGCTATCTGAAGTGGAACTCCAGCATTCCAATATAGATGGACCGATGGAAGAATTTATCTCGTTTGCATCTATTTGTTCTGTAAGATTTAATTATTTTATTGCAAATGATATACGTTGTGACGATTGTTCAATATTTTATTGATCACTTTCTTAATTTCAACCTCTATCACCGAGCGAATGAAATCATAAACGTGTTCCTACTGATATCAAAGATATTTTGAAAATTGAAGACGTTATATCAACTACTTCTTAAGCACAGTCAAATAAATGCATAATTTGCGCATTTTGTCTCTACTTCGCGATTCGAAATTCTTGCATTAAAAACTGAAATAAACTCACTAAAAGGATCAGGCGCGACAAGCATCTGTGATTCTTGAGGATCCGGAGCGTCACTGACAACAGATATTTGAGAAGCACACGATTCAGTCCTCACACGTTCTGGTCTGTAAAATTGTTTATAGTTTAATTTTTACATCTCCACAAGGAAACTTTATATTATTTAGTTATCTGTGTTATTTATACACATTTAATATCTAGCTCCACTCATGCCATTGAAAAGTAATGAAACAAATTCATGATAACATATTTTGGTTAATAAATATGGATGATACAAACAAAACATGATTAATGTAGAATAACATACACGATATGATGCTTGAGAGATAGTAAGAGGGTCTCCAGACCAGGTTTTGGCGTCGGCTTCGACATAGAACGCATCCGGAGGACGAGAGCGTTTCGGGCATGTTCGAAGCATAGGCTGCAGACAAAAGCAGAGAGGAATATTAAGTGACAAAATTCGCGGGGCAAAAATTCAATTAAGAAGCTGATGTTTCACCCGTTGTCTTTCTTGTTCGGGAGAAGTGGTGCGGGCGCCGGACAACGCCTGGCTCCTGAATGCCGACATCGTCGGTACGGTGCGTTGGGTTCTTCGAGGATATGCAATTGGCATCGCGACCATCCGGCGAGTCGCGGCAGATGACATGCGTAAGCACCGTGTCCGCAGGCGCGAGATCGCTCCTCGATCTCGTTATGCAGCTGTTTATTGTTATTAATATTGATCCAACGTTAATAGCCATTATTAAAAAAATGTGGCAAATATTTAAATACTGTCGTCATACCTGAGCCCTGAGGGCGTCGTCGACTTGTCGACGTTGTGTGGCTGCGACGCGAGGTCCGTCCGGTGCCATCTTCGGAGATTCACGAGTTAACCCAGTGCTGCGAGTTGCGCAACTTGACGCTGCGGGATTCGTGAACATCTCAATTTATTTTTATCAATTAATAAATACAGCTTATAAAAAATCCCATAGCTAAAATATAATTCGGAATCGGTTACTCTTTTGCTGATTTGAAAATCTATATTTTTATTTTTAAATGAAATATATATGACATAAATATATTTTTAATGATATAAAATTAAATTTAGATAAGATACGATTTAAAAAAATGTCAATGAATAATTAATTGCTTTAATATAATTTTAAAATAAAAAGTAAATCTGCATGATGCAATAATATTATATATAAATTTTGTAATAATGCATAAATAAATATGAATTTAGTTAAAAATCAAATAATAAAGATAAATAATTTACATTAATGTACCAAATGAATCATAATTTGTTTATACAATTGATTTTAAAATATAGTCTAGCGAATATTTAACGAGTGGAAAGTTATGCCGGAGTATGGTCATCAGAGTCGAGGTGCGGGTCACGTTTACCAGGTTATGGGCGGGCGTCGGGACGCGGGGGCGGGGGCATGTCCGCGCCGCAGGAGCGCTGGTATTTCAGCCGCGAGCAGCTGGCCGAGTCTCCCTCGAGGCTCTGCGGCCTCGACGCCGACAAGGAACTCGCCTACCGCCAGCAGGCCGCCAACCTCATCCAAGACATGGGCCAGCGCCTCCAAGTGTATCCGCAACAACCGTCAAACCTCTCGCGCCTCTCCGCGTCTTCGTCTCTCTCGCCGTCGAACGTTTTTCCTTAACCGCCTATTTCAGATCTCAACTATGCATAAACACCGCGATCGTTTATATGCATCGATTCTACGCCTTCCACTCGTTCACCCAGTTCCACAGGAACGCCATGGCGTCGGCGGCACTGTTCCTCGCCGCGAAGGTGAGTCTCTCGAGACAAACGCGAAAATACAAGTCACGGTCGAGGGATGACCTTCCTGTTGTGCTTTTAGGTCGAAGAACAACCTAGAAAGCTCGAACATGTAATCAAAGTATCCCACATGTGCCTGCATCGAGGTGACAGCCAGCCAGTCTTCGACGTCCAGTCGAAGCATTACCAGGAGCAGGTAGGCTTTTCGCCCGCCGTCGCCGTCTTCGTCCCCGATGGATTGTATTAATATTTCGATCTCCGTCCTCAGGCGCAAGACCTCGTCTTCAACGAGAACGTGTTACTGCAGACGCTCGGTTTCGACGTCGCCATTGACCATCCACACACGCATGTCGTTCGCACGTGTGATCTGGTCAAAGGTTAGAACCCGCTTCAAGCCGTCCCGTCCGCGTCTCCTGTCGTCAGTACGCTCAACGACGTCTCTGTTTCAGCGTCGAAAGACTTGGCGCAGACGTCGTACTTCATGGCCTCCAACAGCTTGCATCTGACCACGATGTGCCTGCAGTACAGGCCGACGGTCGTCGCGTGCTTCTGCATCCATTTGGCCTCCAAATGGAGCAACTGGGCGGTGAGACTGCGTCTCGCGCGGCGACAGGGTTCCGGTGACCCTGGACGTCGGACGGTTTTGTCGTCCTGATTATGCGCAAATTTGTATTCGCGTTGGTATCGACTGAAAATCCTCTAAAAATTAAAACGTTACGCTTCTATCTTTTTAAAAAAATATCTAGGATGAAATCTTCAAGTTTGTATTGATAACGCTAGGAATGTTCATCGAAAATATAATTGCAGACAATAATCTGTGAACCAGTGTACGCGTCAATTTTATGCATACATAATTTTTTTACAAACGTTCTTCATATTTAAAGATTTTGGCTGCTTTTGCTTTCAAATTCATTGAAGCTTTAGATTTACAACTTCTAAATTTTAGTAACGTTTTCCTAACCAGATTCCCCAGTCCAATGAAGGCAAGCATTGGTTCTATTATGTGGATCGATCGGTGACGAGTGAACTTCTGGAACACTTAACTGCTGAATTTTTACATATTTTTGATCGCTGTCCTGCTAGATTAAAGAAGAAGATTATGTCCATAACTTCTCAAGGTAGGTTATCCTCATATATTTAAGGTTGTCATTGTATGTTACCGAAATAATAACTGGATTATATTGGTTTTTTAACAAAAATGCATGACGCTGAAAATATCCAATGTTAACCACGAAAAATATTTTTTGCATATTTACCCTGGGCAGCTTATGGAGTGATCGTTTGCACATAAAGCGCTAAAATTAGAAGCCATCAGTGATAAATGTAAAGCTAAAAAAATGGGTATTGATAATACATTAGCCCTGTTGTGGACAGCTTGTGCCTATTACAGAGTGCGTTCAAAAAGTAATATGTTCAAATTTCTCCAGACACGAATAATACACAGCAGTGCATTTCAAACTACTGGATTAGATTAAGGGGAATGTTAGCTTTAAAAGTCGCCTCCGAGCTATCTGAGAGTCCGGAAGTGCATTTCCGTAAACCTCTTTGAGGCAATGTAGTATGGTGCAATGGATCGTTATCAAATTTTATGTTAAACTTGAGAAGTCCGCCACCTGAAACGTTTCTATTAATTCAGCAGGACTTTGGGAGGGATTTCTTGTCCATATCACAATTTCTCCAATTTAGCACAAGTTGTTAAGGAAGGCCGAGAATAAGTCGCTGATGTACCCTGCAGTGGATATCCATCGATCTCCTGAATAGACGAAAATATGACGTGTGTACATGATTATTTGAATTCTGACTGATGGTTGAGCCTTCGATGGAGGGCAGAAACTTAAAAAATAACAAAAACAAGAATATATCGCATTGTAACCAAAGATTTGAACATAAAGACACATGTAAACATCTTTACGACAACCCTCTAAGCCACAGCGCCTTCAATGTCAACGATTTCCTGGCCAGGACTCCTTTTTAGACTTTTTGTTTCATCGCTTAAAAGAAGTTCTGAAAGGGAAACATTGGGATACGATTGAAACCATCCAACCTTATGTTACATCTAAAGGACATTTCAGAAAAGCCCTTCCAGGTTGTCTCTCATGCATGGCAACATCTCCAGTGGTATATCAATGCAGGAGTGGGCTATTTTGAAGATTTTCAACTAATTTTACAAATACGTTCAATACATAATTCCTTTTTTAACACACCTGTATATGGTGATGATGTAAATACAAAATTGCTACAGAATTCTAGCCATGAGTAGTCACTGCAGGCCTCTTTAATGTCTATTGTAGGATAAGGATATAATTTAATGTATTCACCTTGTACACGCTTTGCTATTTCTATTTTATTAGGTACTTTCACAGTTGAACTATTAATAATAGTTGAATTAAAAAAAGACAATGTTGCATTAACTATCAGAAATGTTTCTATATATTGAGTGTGTGAATAAGTTCTCACCATTTTTGTGAAAATAAATCCTTTATTTTAAAAAAGTAATAAAAAATCAAGTCAACTAAAGTATTGTCCATTGCTAGCCACTATTTTTGTCCATCTTTCTGGCAGCATTTGAATTCCACTTTGATAAAACAACACGTCTTTTGAGGCTATCCAAGAATCGATCCATTTTTTGGTATCTTCATAAGAAGTGAAGGGCTACTCAGTCAGGCCACGAGTCATCAATCGGAAAAGTGGTAATCAGAAAGAGCAATGTCTGAAGAGAATGGCTGGTAGGGTAAAACTTCCCATTTCATCAATTCCAGGTAGGTTTTGACCGCTGATGTGTCATGGCCTAGCGTTGTCATGCTGCAAAATCACATTATCGTGTCTTTGGGCATATATTGCCACTTTTCCTTTAATGCCTGGTTCAAACGCATCAATTGCTTTTGATAGAGATCTCCTGTGATGCTTTGGTTGGGTTGGAGCAGTTCATAATATTAAGCTAATCCACCAAATACACAGCATGAACTTGGCATCGTTTCTACTGCTTGGTCAGGCTTAACTTAATGCTTGGGATTATCGTAATATATACACTTTTCATCTCCAGTTATGATACAATGTAAAAAAAAAATCTTTTTTACCATTGGAGCATTTGTTCACATGCAAAAATATGTCTTTCCATATCTCTCAGTTTCAAGTCATGAGGCACTCAAGATTCGACGTTTCGAAACTGTTTTGAATTCAACTTTGTTGTTTAACTCCTAAAGATTTTGCAAGTTCAGTTTGTCATCAAGTAATGTTTACAATTTCCACTGAGTTCTCATCAAAATCATTATGTTTGAAGCGATTAAAACAATCTCTGAATGTTCTTTCTGCCAGAGCATAATCACAATATTCTCCACAAGGATTCTATGTGCTTTAGCTGCAGATATTTTTTGAATAATGTCCAGTAACGACATCTCTCATGGTGGAAACTGCAGGAACTTGTTCACACAACCAATATATGAAATGAAAAATTCAATAATTTCTTTAAATTAGATAATGAAAATCAGTTCAATGTGAAACCGTTATTACTACATCATCTTTAAATATATAATCTTAGTGCAAAAATGCTTTGACATTAAATGATTATGAATAAAATAGAACAAGATTCTTATTGTTCTTATTGAAATTCCAAATAAATTATGATTACAATCTTTAATAATTATAATACTTGAAGTATATTTCAATATTTTTAGGCACCAATTCTCCTCAACAAGCTCCGAGTACCTCGCATTCTAACAATTCATCCATGTCTTCCCAATATGTAAGTATATTTTTAATGTTTTTGTTCAGTTTTTATTATAATATATAATAAAATATTTATATATCTGTTTTTTTTAAAGGATAAAGATAGAAAAATTCCCCCTGAAGAAATGGAAAAGATTGGTAATTATATTTATCAAATTATTGGTTATGGTTTTTTTTAAACATTTTTATTAAAATTACCCTTTACTGGTTCAGCTTCTTGTACAATTTTATCATTACTGCTAATTTGCACCGGTAATTGAAATATTAAAATTTAAACTAATTTTTTAATTGAATGATGTGAAATATGTGAAGTGTTGAGTTTCAATAAATTTATCTTATTTTCTGTGAAGAGGTTAAAGGTTTTATCTATGTAAACATGTTTGTAAACAAAATAATTTATTATTGTATATGATTGATGTAATTCTTTATTTATTTATTTTAGAACATGACAAGAGACAGCAGGGTCTTTTCGGTCCGTCCATTCCATCCAATTCTACTAACATGGCTCCGACTCCAAATAAAATGGATTACAGAGAGTATAAAGAAAGACAACAACAAGAAAGAAGAAGGCCTCCTAACCTCCTCCATAATGCTATGTCTAGAACGTCCCAAGAGATGGCTAGCGGTCAGCCTAGACAGCAGAGTTCTTCTTCTAGTAGTCAACGTCCACCTCAAAACATTCCATCTCAACATCGCTGGCCTCCGAACCAAAGGAGCAAAGATCCTCAGTCTATTCGACCCCATCCTTCTCAATCGTCCTCATCGCGACCTCATCATAGAACTTCGTCATCGGCGATTCCTCCGCAGTTGCCTCAGACGCAATCGCTACAACCTCTTCCTGAACAAAGGCCGCCGTCGAAGAGTCAACCTTTGACTCAGTCGGCGTTACCGCACCCGACTCGTATACACACACAACCGCAATTACCGTCGCAACAAATTTTACCATCGTTATCACTATCTCAACCGATACAACAACCGCCTCATAGACCTCCTTCACTGTTTTCACCTGAACCTCAAAGAAAACCACCTCCTCCTCGTAGACCTCCGATACCATCCATTCCTCCGTCGAAAGAGATATCTGTTCCTGCTCCGTTATCCCCTTTTTCATCGTCTCCGCCTTCTATGCCTCAATCACTTCCCGAGGTAGAAGCGATTGTCTCCATAAAGAAGGAAGAACCACCGCCTCCTTCGGAAATACAAGCGGGCACTTCCATTTCGCAAAATAATATTGAAACTGATCCAATGTTTGTATCGTCACTTATAAAAGAATCTCTCCCACATCGGTCTGATAAGAAAAAGAAAAAAGATAAACACAAACATAAAGATAGAGATAAAAGAGAAGAAAAACGGAAACACAAAAAGGACAAAGATAAGAGAAGAGAATCGGATTCTAATTCAAATCCTGTTGTTTCCATAGCCCCTCCTGTGGTACCCACTCAAAACTCACTACCGCAAGCAGCTACTCCTCTTAAAATTACTATACCTAAAGAAGCCTTATCTATTAATATACAGCCACCTTCTCAGACAAAATTAAAAATCAAAATTCCTAAAGATCGTCTGCGTGCAGAACCTCCTCCAGTACATACGATTCAACCAGTTGGGTCGGGATTAAAAATAAAAATACCCAAAGAGTATGTAGATGCATCGAGAAAAAGAGGCCCCGATTCAGGAATCGTGGCTGACATGCTACCTCACAAGGCGCCGCGGCTACCTCAACAATCACATCCGCAGCATAAGGTCAGTCAGCAGTTACAACATCAACAGCAGGCGGCGGCGGAGTACTCTACTCCGCCGCCGCCCCTCATGATGATGTATCCACCTCCAGCTTTAACTATGTATCAGCACCATCCTCCATATTTCTATCCCCATGCGTATTCACGTCCGCCGCCTGCTCCTGCAGTTCCACCTCTGCCGCCTTTACCTCCGCCACCTCCGCCGCCGCCTCCGCCATAATTCATTTTTTTTAATATAAAATACATATATTTTTTTAATATTCTATATAAACTAATTTCGTACGCATAAGTTAAAATTGAACTAATGGAATGTGCATGGAAAAATCATATCTTGTAATTGTTTACAGCTTTTCAAAGCAACTGGTTATGTCATGTCGTATTTATTTGGGAATATCACATTGCTCAGGTTATAAGCAACGATTGTCGAGCACAATTAGAAAGCTGGTCATTTTAATGAGTTTATTATTATTTTATAACTTTGAAATAATTTAATAATGAATTTTATTCATGAACTTATTTGAACTCGCAGACTGTTGCTTAAATTTACACTGTTTTGACTGATTTTGGCTCTCGACTTTATAAAAATTGTAACGAGAAGTTGATTGAGCACACTTTTCCAGTGCCTTAGGTTTCTAATTAATAATAAGTTTGTTTCATTCGTTTTAAACTATGACATATTGGTCGGAAACCATGCAAATGCAACGATAGACTAGTTAGCGCATATTCATCGTGATGTGGTCGTCCAAAGTTTGGCTCACGTCTGACGGCTATAAAACTTTGTACTCGATGACGTCTATGGATATTAATGTGGTTTGACGTTTGTGCCTATTTTGCTTTGAAAGTTTTTTCTTCCCTGACAGTATTCCTTGTTTCAAAAATCACCACATGTTACTGATAATTAGATAGTTATTTTAAAAAGAAGTAAACACTTGATTTTTTTTTACAAAATGACAAGTAGAAGATATATTCTTATTGACTTGTGATTTTGGGCCTGAATGAACAAGTCACAAATTTATCTTGGTCGGAAATAAGCCAAATAATAGACAACATTGTTAAGACTGAAACGATTTAATCGTTAAAATCACTAACGATTCCTCAAGGTTTATTTTTAGTGGAAAATATGGTTTTTTTAAACAATCAAAATTGAGAAATATTATCTCCTTTATGTTTGACAACTAAAGTAATATTTTATTTTTATTAAAATGATAGATTCCAACAAGTAAATATTAAAAATATCCTAAATTGTCTTGCTGCGGAGATGGTGCTGATTTCTCAATAATAAATTTGCTAATACATATATTATTTTTTTTATGCAGTTATGTATGGCCGTACATCTTTTTGTTTCATGTTTTTAAACTGCATATAGATTTGTTATTATTATATTATATGCTTTTTAGTATATATGATAGATTTAAATCGACTTATTTCACGAAAAGAATCATCTCCATATATACATATGTGTATATTTAATGCATGTATATTAATTATTTATATTATGCAAATATTTGAGTTTATAGAATCATATAAACGTGTGGAACCTCAAAAATATGCAATAGTTGTTAATATTTTGTAATATCTCATTATTAATGTGCTATATTTGTAAATAACATTTTTACTAATTCTTTGGTATTCACGTTAATAATATACAATTACCTATAACTTTTCAAATGGTGGAAAAGTTATTGATAATTTTTTAAAATATTATTTTCAACACAATTGCACTGATTTTACATTTTCTATGTATGTCTTGTATGTTATTTAACCACAGCAAGTGGTTTCATAATTAGCCCTGGATCACTAATCATATTTTCGAGTTATGTCACTACACATTAGTCTCACAGACTAACAAACTAAAACTTTTATTAGTTGAAAGGCATATTTATCAAAAGAATATGATATAACTTAATTAAACACCATCAAAAAACTTATTATTCGCGTTTATGTGCCTGCGCTTGAGAAGTACTTGGCATAAAATCTTCAATTTTCAAAATATCTTTGATACTATTGAATCACTCAAGCAACCACGGCTCAGTAATCTTTGGATCAGGCAATCTTTGGACAATCTTTTGTATCAACGGTTTTTATCATTGTCTTACCATATTAGACAAATAAATTACATACGTATTCACCATGCACAGGTTTAAGATATTATAAAATATGCTTTGTGAGAATCAAAACCAAAATTTGAAGTGCCAATATTCCTCATGCTAGATTTTTTTATCTCAAGAGGGATTTATCTTTTATTACTACATAATGTAACAACAATAGTTTGTAAGAAGATTGTAGTAATTCTGAAGCAAATGGCACAGACGTAAACCGGTTATCCATGGTTATATACAACATACACTCACTGGCACGGAAAGTGGCCCAAACTTAATATTTAACTTGAATCAAAAATATGTGAAAACCTTGCTGGTTTTTACGGCTTCGGGCTGGTCGCTTCATTTTGTAAATGCCGACTTCTGCAAGGTATGCATTGATATAACGAGCCGTGTGAGGTCAGGCGTTGTTTTAAGACATGTGTTCTTGAAGAGCCTCTTCAATGTACCGCTCAGCTGTCAGATAGCCATTGATGACAGCTAACTCTGTATGCCGCCTCGTATCATCACAGATTCTCTGTGCTCTAAGCTGCTCTGGACTCATCCATGAATAAAACTTTGCTCCATTAATTATTCGTCGAATCAGCATTTTTCGTGGACAAATCTTAATCAATCAACACGATTCTGCCTCAGGAGTTCTGCACATAGATCTTTCATCCATCTTATCGTCCGCTCATTTACATTGACGCTTCTTATTGATTAGAGATACTGTTTAATCACAACAGTGGTGAGGAACCGATTTCACGGAACTTCCAAGATGATAAACTGATCATTACGAGTCAATGTGCATCTTGTGCCACCACTTCCAGGCTTTCTTGTATAGCCAGTCTGTTAATATCGTTTTAAGGCATATCAAAGTGTCGTACGTAATGCCTACGTAATAATTTTTTTAAACACTTCTGGACATAATGTTGCATAGAAGTTAAAATACAATTAATACTTATTGAATATCCACTTTCGATAAACAAGCATAAGTTATTTTACATACCTCGCTTAAATAATTAACTAAATAAAACAATTTTTTTTTAAGTTTGGGCAACATTCCGTGCCGTTGAGTGTATATTTTGCAGAATTTCGTTAATGTGCATACGCAGTGGGTACATATGGATCACTAATTTGATTATTTAAGATGTTACTGAGCGAGGAAGATTTGGGAACTGCATACATGTCGGATGCGTTACAAGTCTGTAGTCTATTAGACTAATGATTAGTGATCCAGGGTTAATAATCCTCTAAATAATTTTTCACATTTTTATTTTTTTTTTTAAACTAGAAAAAATCACTAATGTGTAACTAGAAGAAAATATGCATTTCTTATAAATTTGAAGTTCCGAAAAATAAAATAATTTTTAAACTCAACCCCAAAGAAATCATGACATATTTAAACTTGTTTTGGGGTTGGCGTGGTTGCACGCTATAGATATATCGTATAGCATGCATTCTACCGTCTATCAATATTATATATTTTATTATAAATATACACTTCATAATAAATTATATATGCATATCTTGTTTGATGCTTATTAATTTTTTTATTGCTCATAAAAAAATATGGTTATGTTGAAAAACAAGTTAAAAAAATATATAAACATAATCATTAGAAAAGTGATTTTTAGATAAATACTGATGTAAAATGTTCCAAAACAAAAACCTTTTTATGGCTGCAATGGTGCATGCAAGTCGTACCGAACACAAAATGAAAAAATTCATTGTTGAAGCCAAAAAGGATTTAATATAGAAATAGTTGTGTTTTTATTATAAAATTTAGTAAGAAAGTTTTCTCTTATATAGTCTATAATAAATGTTACATTCTCTCCAATACAATTGGTGTGAACATCTAAGGGTTATGAGATTATATCGATATTTATCTGTTAAATTCTATACAACTCGAAAGTATTTTTGTATGGATAAAATTCAAATTTACCCCCCTCATTGTCCGTAAAAGGACTCATGTTTTATTCAATCATATTTGAGTAGGTAATAAAACATTTTGCATGTTCAAATTATGATAAAAAGTTAGTTGGAAAGTGAATTATCCGCTGGACTTATTTTATTTTACCAATTTGCTACACGATACAAGAAATCCCAGTGTAATGTTTCATGTAAATAAATATTTTCATTTTACGCGCTGGGATTTCAATTGAATTAGTAAAATAAAACTTTTTATTATCGAATTTTAATTTGTCATTATTTATTGCATGTATGTAGTAACTGTTTAACCACTTGAGTACCGCCAGGTTAGCTAAATATCGGTCAATCTCACATTTACGCTTGACGATATCACTTGAGACGTTTGAAAAGTATTTTTATAATGATTTATTGTTATAAAAGTTGTCGATTTCTGGCACTCAATTGGTTAAGAAATTTATTAGCATGTTATAAATTTAGAATTTTGAGAAATTTATTGTTGTGACTTTCAAATCACTGACTCATTTTTATACAGCTGTTGAAATCAAAATTGAATCAATATTCCAAGTCACAATGGTACAATTTTAAAATGAAAAAAATCATTGTATGCCCAATTGTTGATATAAATTTGAAATAAACAAGCGACACGTTCTATATTAGTTTTTTTACTTACTATTAATGGTTTTATGCGAGCATATTTTGTGAGGAATGGTAGTTTGTATACATGCAAGTAGTGAAAATCAATATAGTTCAATAAGAGTTTAAAATTAGTTTATTACAATAAACGTAAAATTCCGTAACTTCCTTTCAATTTTAGGCTTTATTTTTTGATCAACCATTTATCGTAGGAAAAAAGTGAAATTTTAACGAAATTCATGAAAATTGTCTATTTTGATGAATATTTTATTTCTTAATATGTCAAATTTATGATACTGATTAATAATGTGTTTAATTTTAGCACTATACTTATATAACGCGTTGGTGGACACGTCTACATTATGCCGTCATTTTTCATACTAAAAATAATGCATAATGCAGACGTGTCCGTCAACGCGTTAATACTATGAAAATTAGTTCGTGTTCAATAATTTATAAATGCCATGCTTAGATGATTTAAAATTTCACATTTTGCTTAAAGTATAATTAATAGTGAAGCATTTTATTTGTACATTTTAATGGTTATGGAAAGAGCTGGAGTTTTAACAATCAGACTGCAATGCCAATGTTATTCTGAAAATTAAATATACAAATTAGAACTTAATCAATTAAGGAGTTTGTAATATAATAGTATTATTATCGAGACTACAGTCATATTGGTGTTCAAAATATCCATGTCTATTTAGATCCAACTCAGAATTTAATTATAATCCTGATGTGATACGTTTTCTTACCTTAAGGTTTAAAAAAATATATATAGACAAATTTAAATAATATAAATGTCGCTTGAGACAATCATTTTTATTGTTAATCCTAGATCACTAAACATATTTTTTAATTATACTGTCACTACATGTGACGATAATATACGTGCATACACGGTGAGCACGTCTGGGGGTCACTAATTTGCTTATTTAGAGTGGAGCGCGGCGGAGTTCCGAATATGTAGTCTGTGAGACTAATGATTAGTGATCTAGGATTAAATGTAGTTTAAATAAATTATTATTGTCTGTACAGTTTATTGAAAGATAGTCAGGTCAATTATCATTTAACTGAGAAAAATGATCATTGTAATGGAAATATTATTAAATAATGAGAATTATATATCGTTGAATGATGATTGCACTTTTAGCTTATTATTATTGTAACGCGACAGATTGTTATGAAATGTGAAGAGTGTGATGTTAGAGTTTGAATGAAGATACAGGTAAAATCATACAATCCCTTTCCAAAGATAATTATTTTACAATTCATTCGATTATAGTCTAATAAATATAATTTTATTACTTATATCGAGTTAAAATAAAAATCATGAACCATAGAAACTCATGCATCACACGATTCAATTTGTTTCTGTGTCATATAAATCGCAATTGAATCTGGTCCAAGAATTAGCAAATGAAAATTGTAATAATTTGTTTTTTTCTATTATAATTTGCATTTATAAAAATACTCTAAATTGAATGTTCCTAAAGTAGAGCATTACATTTTTTTAACGTATACATAAATACCACAATATAAAAAATTAAGGGTTAATCCTCTTGACTTTATTTATTTTTCTTTTATAAAACACTGAATCGTTGTAAAAACTTTGAGCCTTTTTAAAATCACTAAGTTCTATTTATTAAATTTCCATTGAATCAGTGTAAAGTTGTGGTATATGTTGTCACTATTTTATTATTATAAATATAAATGTTACAGTCACAACCCGTATTTAGTTAGAACGCGTTTTTACTAGTTGAAACTAGTTTTATACTGGTTACATTTAGAATTATCCAGTTTTAACTAGAATTTTAGATAAAACTGGTTTTAACTTTGAACATTAGTTAAAACTGGTTTTAGCTATATAATTAAAATATTATTTAAAAAAATCATATAATAAAAGAAAGGCCTCTTTTTTCATACTCTTCCCTGACATTTATTTTTTATTTAATTGATTAGCTACTTCAATAATATTGAAAATGTCGTCTACATATTAGGGATACCGGAAAGTCTTTGCCGATTGTACATTGAAAGCGTGAAGCATTTATTCTTCAGAGAATACTCCAAAGATGATAATCCATCGGAGCCAGTCGGAATCGGTATTTGTCTCGGTGAAAGTCATTGACGTTTGCAACTTATGTTGTCATAAATCAATCCATTTTTCATCCCCCAATTACAATTTGTTTCGGATCTGTTTCCATCATGGCTCTCGATATGTCGTCATTAAAATTTGAAGGTTTCCTAGTTCTACGGGCTTCTTTCTTCACTATGTAGGGACACAAACTTAGCTCAAAAAGACGTCTATCAAAATTGGCAAGGACTTACCAATACACCTAATACTTTTTTGTGTTTATCGATTTGTTATATCCTTTTTAAAAATTCCTCTTTACATCACGTTCCTTGATTTAAATCTGCCATAATAAATACGACCTGTTGATAGTTCCCGCGGATAACCCCATAAAAGGGATTGCTAAAAAGCCACACAACTCAATTGATGATAAATACATACGAATCGATTTATACGCACTAATATTTTGCATACGTTATAATACGTTAGCTGGATGAAGTCAAAACAGTTTTAACTGAGCCATTTTTAACTAGTTTCAACTAGTAAAAATGCATTATAAATAAATACAGGTTTTGATTGTAACATATACATGGCGTTAGTGCTTAATCCAGATGATTTATCATCGGACACATAATTAAGTAGTCTTAAGATCAAGTATACTTCGTGATGTGATTGGTAATCAAATTTGAGAAACGTTAAGCATAGAAAACTTTGTCAACTGGTAGGCTATGTTTCTTTCGTTCGTTAATTAATTAAAATACATATTTAATGTATAGTTTATGATTTTAAAATGAACATAATCATAGGGGCGGCCAGGCTTCATTTTATCGTTTCACTTTATGTACGCTGATTGTATTGAAATCGCACGAACGGCGGGTGAGACAGTTTGGCCAAACAGACGATGAACGAAAGCTGCCATGAAAGACATATCGAATGAGAATCGGGATGAATGAAAGCGTTTTTGAGAATATGAATGCATGCACGCTGCTGTATTAAACCGAATCATAGAATCTAGTCAACGTAAATATGGAAAACACTATACCGGTTTCATTACGATTAGAAGTAGTGCATGGCATGTACCGGCTTTAAAAATGTAGTTTTATAATTATACGTAATTGGGTAAACAGTTGAAACTATGTATCTCTAAAGTTATAAATCTATTGTGGTCAAATTTAATTATGTGCCTTCGGAAATTTTAACTTTAACAGTCGCCTATCTAACAAATTTAAACGATCCATATCTTGCTGTAAAAATGAAATCTCAAACCATTGGATGTATTTTTTTTTTTTATTAATATACATGACAATTATATGATATTTTCTTGAATTTTTGTTATATGACTATATCAAAATTTGAACAGCACTCCGGACTTTTTAAATCTGGAAGCTCCGCGTGAACATATTTAAATATGAAACACATACGTATACATATTTAGTTATCTTTTGCATGCCGTTTTTTAATTTAATTTCATTATGTTTCATGTGCGCTGATGTATGACCTCTAGTTTTTGTCATAAACGATTGTCATTTTGTAGTAACGTTGCAGAATATGGTCTTTTAAAAATAATTATTTTGATTGTAGTAAAATGGGTGAATTTTCATTAGTAAAGCAAGTAATCAAGCTTTAATATTACTTACAAATGCACATCTTTCTATGATTTATTTTAATTTACACTCAATGCTTTTTTTTTTCAAACTCTTGTAAATTTTGAAGAATTTATTTGTACCAATTTTCTACAGCTTTCATGGTTTATAAACATTTCATAATATTTTGTAGTTATGAATTGAAAAAAAAATTAAGTTTGCATAAATTAGGATGAAACGAAGCCTCGTTTAACGCGTATCTGTTGAAATCGATGTCAGTCGCTGATGACTGACACGGCCTGATACGTGTTAAAAATATATTTATTTGCATAGTTTTAATAGTTGAATATAATTTTTTTATACTGTTCAAAATGTATTAAATTTGTGAACATTTGCTCATATTTTAAATTCAAAAAATTTAATACATTTCATAGTTATAAAAAATTATCCGAACTTAATTGCAACTTAATTTTATTTTTTTCCCTCTCCCAATCCTCATAACTGGTGTATGTATAAGATTATTGGAGCTATTACGTTTGATCAAACCTGGTGTAAATATTTTTTGAAGAAAGTATACAGCAATGATTTGACTTTATTCTTAAAATGATTCACAATCAAATATAATATGTGTGTTTATACTTGTATTGTAATTATAATTGTATGATCCATGCTTATTCATTTTGTTATTTGGTCTGGGAACAATCCTCAGGTGAAAAAGGTGCTGTAAGAAATGAAACCCTTTGTTTGAACAGTTTTTTTCACATATGTATATAATATTTAAACGTCAAATTCACCTCTCTTATCTCGTCACTTGCATTTTTTTGCATCAATTGCATCATATTTTTAAAATGTTTCGTATTAAAATCATAATACAATAGAACGTCGTAATAAATCATAAAGCTTGTGTGATAATTGGATTACATGTCCCGTTAAAATCATATGCACTTTTTAAATTGTGTGCTTAAGCGCGTTAAAAAAATGCAAGTGAATACTAGTCTTGTTTTATTAACAAAATTTGATATGAATTGATTTCGTTGATATATCTACGTTTCCCAAAGTCATTTATTTTACTTTTGAAATCAAATCAGTTTTTCCCGATAAAATACTTCCAATAACAATTTATTATAAATTAGTGTGAATGTTTAAGAAGAATTTTATAAACTAATGCCATTGGGTTAAAATATATTCTGATTTTTAATTGCTGTGGTGAATAAAGCTTTTTTCCCTGCAGTTGGAGGTTCACATTAGATCGTCCAGTCGAAAATGTCGTTTTTTAAATGAAAGCGTTAAATTCAAACAAAAAATATATTAATTCGTTTCATCGATGCAATGTATTCTTCTTCAGTGGCTGCAACCTTTTACCATCTATTTAAACTATTTTTTTTTTTCTGGAGAAGGTTTGCTAACCAAGTTTCATTAATTTGTTTTCGACCATGCGCATTATCATGTTGCAAAAGAATTTAGCGGCGGTCGATTACTAGCACTCAACGCTTTTAAACTTTCTAATTGCGAACAATAAATCTCGCTCGTTATGGTTCGTCCATATGGAAGTACTTCATGATAGATTATCCCTTTGGAATATCACCACATACTCAAAAGATATTTTTTTACTGTTAAACCCGCTAAAGATGTTGGTTTCTTTACCTGTCTTTAATGTCATACGGTACCTAACGGTGATATCAAGAAGTTATACATTTGTCGAATGTGCAGGAGAAGAACAGAAGATAATCTAATTTAACCCATTGACGCACACTTACCAGTCAAATACCGTCATGAGTCAGCAGATGATAGTTGCTTATTGCGCCAGCTAAGTCTGTGCATACCGTCTTCGCCTATCTATCC
This sequence comes from Stenopsyche tienmushanensis, assembly GCA_008973525.1. Taxonomy (NCBI): domain Eukaryota; kingdom Metazoa; phylum Arthropoda; class Insecta; order Trichoptera; family Stenopsychidae; genus Stenopsyche; species Stenopsyche tienmushanensis. The sequence continues at coordinate 286,965 of WACJ01000282.1, read as the reverse complement.
AGTGGCTTTATCTACTTCGAGTCAATTTCCAGAGTAATGAGAATGAGAAGTACTTGTTTTTAACCTTTTTTATTGTGATAAAGGATCCTGTTTAATTTTTCTTGTATTCTATTTGGATAAGATAAGATTTGAAGTGCTGCGAAGACGATATGTAGACTTATCCGGCGCAATAAGCAAGTATTATCTGCAAACAAAGACGCAGGGGAACCCCACGCATGATACCGAATGAATACGATAGAATGGCCAAGTAAAATAAAAACCACGTGCAACTCTCTCAATCAGGTCGGTATCCTGCGTTTTGCGCCCCAAGCCCAGTTGGCCCTACCCTTTAAAATTACTTAATTTACCCCATATCCGCATTTCGCGCACAAAATGTGTATCAGTCAATCAGCCGAACTTAGTTATGTGGGTATCGTTGTGGCGTCTACATGTTCAGACCCTGCAGTAAACACGGTTAAGTGAAGAACCCCAATCTTATGTAACTTCGCGTAAATTGTTCGGCACAAATTTTGAAACGCGTTTTAAATAACGTCTTACGATGGTCAAAAATTAAATATGATAAAACGACACTTTCGACTGGACTATCTAATATTTATAAATAAAAACGATAATTTAAGGAAATACTGTAATTGTTTTTAAAATATATCATTTATTATTTTAAAAAAATCCAGTTTACCCCACTGATTTGTTAGTTTTTCGACATTTATTAATGAATGAAACCTTATTGCGGCTGGTAGAGGCACTGCTACAATATTTATGTTGCTAATAAGCTTAGCAAGTTTTCTATTTAATTTTTTAAAAAGTGGTGTGGGGTAATTAACAACGGCAGGAAGCTTGTGCTTTTTTCTGACACTATTGTATCGTTGTTGTGTTAACCATGTGTTATCTTTTGTCAAATGATTTTATTTGAATGAGGCACTACTCACTTAGGTAATGGAATATCAGCTTTATAAAAAGAAAAATTCAGTTTATTTCGGGCAGATTTTATCAAATAAATCGCAAATAATTCTCCATTCAAAAATTCAATTTATCCATACGAAATATATTTCTTAACGTCAAGTTTTTAAATCCCGTTTCTTTCACTCTCTTGTTTGATTGCGCTAACGTATAAGCGAGATGCACTATAAAGTTAATCGCTGATTCCTTGACGCACAGAAATTATTCATTTTTGAGCATTTTAAATCAATTGGCCGATCGTTATTTTCACAATCAACGATATATCGTATCTTAGCACTCTAAGGGTTAACTCGCTTTAAAAATAATGTTTATATTCTGAAATTGAATCATTCATTTTTAAATCATAAATTCCTGAAGTCACATGTTTTCATTGAAAAATTTGGATATTTTCACATGAAATGCAGTATGTGTGTATGAATGAATGTACGTACGCTTGGCATGCGGATGAGACGAATAAAGTATTTAAAAACGGACATAATTAAGTAGTATTTTTTTAATCTTTTAAAACCAAATCGGTTAGTGTAATAATAAAAACATTTGTGGAATTGTATAGTATATTTTTTAAAATATAAGGGTTTCATATTACTCACCTTCCTCACGTTGAAGTGACTGCTGTCCAGAACCAGAACGTACAGTCACTGACTGAACCTTTTCTGGTCTTCCATTTGCAGACAATCAACAACACAGTCATGGACAATGGACAAAGTGGGAATTATAAATAAATATAGACATATTTATATATAAATATAAGCTCCAATTGCCCTTACCGCTGCGGACCTGACATAACTGACTTGAAGAAGATAGAAAACTCGAGATTTGGTTTAATTATTGCTGGCAACGTATATATTTAAAAATTATTTCATTTTATGACTGATTACATACATATATTTTTAAACAACATAGTGTTAACAACTTTTTTATAAGCATAATTTTCAATTCTTCTGTATCGACGCATTGTCATCGAGTCATATTAATAAACATAATTTCATACATGTAGTGAAACTCGGCTATAATGAAAACAAATTTACGATAATCCACGGCAGAGGCGTAATATAATCCTCATAATATAATATTTTGCAAACTTCAGTTACGTGTTTGTTATAAATGAGTTTCATTTATTATACGCTATAAACTTGTTATTTAAACGCTTGCAAATATGATCGAGTAAAAAGGTTCATTTGTTATATACACAGTAAGACGCCGCTTAACGCGCAGTTCCAGGCGTTAAACGAGGCCATTCTAACATGACCGATCTTTAAACAACTGTGACAAACGAGTATCAAAGCAATAAAATCGTGTGAGTTAAGCGGCGTTTTGCTATGTATCAAATCAACGCCATATATATTAGGTTGTTATTCAATGTAAGCCTTTGAAGAAATTGTTTGAAATCGTATTTGTTTTAATTAATTATGTATCGACGATTGCGTTTTGAAGTGTTTATTCATTAAAGTGTGTAATTTGCCCTCCGCTCATGTATCAAGTACATGGAAAAAATGCATCACCGTGCCCAATACGTGGTAATGCGCGGATTCAAACGAAGCGAGACAAATATTTTTTTAAAATAATATTTAGTACATAAAATGAAGTCTGTTGATTTGTCATCGTATTATTCGTTATTTGTTCGAAATTGAATGCGCTTTAAACTTATTAAAACCCATGTATCATTATCATACGGGTACGATAATTCATAAAATGCAAATATTTAAAAATGTGTATTATATTAGTGATGATGACACTGTTCAGTGGAATTTTGGCCAACAGATTTGCTTGAATTTAATCGAGATTGCCAAATTAAAAAAAATGGTGTTTCGAATCGTTTATCAAATGTATAATACCGGCAGTGAAACTTTTTAATAAATGATAAATTTAAACGTTATTTTCAGTTCATTTTATCCTCCGTTATCGAACTAGCTAACTCGTTTTGCAAATCATCGGATTCCTTTCTTTTGTCGTTTACCATTCCTCTTATTCCTTAAATTGGAAGATTTAAAATTCGTTAAGAATATTTGCAGCCTACGTTTCCCATTTATACAGGGCTATAATAAATAAATATATATATAAGTAAATGTGATTATTTGATTGCAAGTTTTTAATTGTAAAAGATACAGATGCGCCGAAAATTTGTGAATACATGTTTGAAATTTCCGTTATTAATTTAAAAAAAAAAAGCAACACCAATATTAATGACTTTTATGTTGATGTATCTTACTATCACAAAATCTGTTAACAGTATTATTTTTAATGAAAGTGATAATTGAACATTTTTATAAGTCAGCAAAGCATATAAGCCGTTCGCACTTGTATTCATTATTTTTTTACAGTTTTGTATTGATTAGTAGTAAATAAATTATTATATTTTATTTTGTATATATTGTTGATTTATTACATCTCATTCATGCTTCTGTTTTGAAATTTTAAAATAGCAAATAATTGCGTCAGTCTTTCGACGCATACTCTAGTGAAAATCCAAAATGGTTTGTTCTTTTCTTTTCTTACTCCTGTATCTATGATATTCATATAGCTGATCTGTATTCTAAAATAATTAGTCTGCCATTCAAAACTGACTTATCAATTGTTAACTGTAGTTATGGGCACAAAAACTGTATTCATAAAGAAAACTTATTTTTGATAAGCTGTTAATAACTGAAAAATTTTAATGTTGAACATTTATGTTTGCTGAAGTGATTTATAACGCTGTTGGATTTTCAATTAAAATAAGCCTTACGTCTGGGTTGTAATAGTCTTTGTTAATTAATATGCTCTGAATTTATAAAATAATACCTAGTTATGGAAATATATAGTTAAATACAATAACGAAGAGAGCCTTAAATTTATTAAATATTAACCCTTTACTAGAGGAAGATGGATATCTCGGTATGACCGGAATTAAAAAATCATAAAAAACGATCATATTTTTACATGGCAGCGAGTGTTTGTACGCAAATAGGATTAATAATAACAATAAATTATATTAACACATCTTAGACAGCCGACGATCGGTAAACGTATCAGACAAAAACCATCAAAATGTGATAAATAAATACACTTTGAAGAAGTTTATAGACCTGCGTCGCTAATTTGCTTATTTAAAAAGGTACCGGATTGGGAATTCAGAAACACGCATACATGTCGAATGCGTCCCAAATCTGTAGTCTGTGAGACTAAAGATTAGTGACCTAGGGTTAATGTTGCTATTTATTTAAACCTAAATACTTGATTTTTTATAGAAACGCATAAATTATAGAAAATTTGCGATAATGTTTCATTTATTTACAAAGAAACACACTCAAGGGAATAATAAGCAATGTAACACGATGCAATGGATTGCTATTAAATTTTGTATTAAACTTCGGAAGTTCGCCACCTAAATGTTTCTATTAATTCAGCAGAACTTTGGGAGTGATTTCTTGTTCATATCACAATTTCTCCGATGGCACAAGTTGTTTAAGGAGGGCCGAGAAGAGGTCCCCGACTCTGATCAACGGTTGATAGCAGAAACTAATAACAAAAACAACCGTTTATCGCGTTGTAAGCGAAGATTTGAACAGAAAGACACATGGAAATTTCATCACGATAACGCGCCAAGCTACCAGCGCCTTTATTGTCACTACAGCCCTGATCTGACTCCCCCAGACGTTTTTGTTTCCTCACTTAAAAGAAATCCTAAATGGAAAACCATTCAATCTCATGTTACATCAGCTCTAAAGGACATCCCGAAGGCCTTCTAAGTCTGACTACGTTGCCTTCAGAAGCATATGAATGCAGAAGGGTGTTTATTCGAAAATTTTTGACTAATTTTGAACGTATGCTGAATTGTAACACATTAAAAAAAGTGTCAATCTAACAACGCATACTTTATTCAGCATTAGAATGTAGTTTGCACCTTCGTAAAAACAATAATGTACGATAACCATATAAGAAATGCCGAGTAGAACTACCTTTTCTGCTTTAAAACTGGTAGAACCACCTGTCCCGCTCATGATGTGTTAATAAATAACCTGATATTTAACCGTTTTACTAATTTCTGCTCATGAGTTGGTGAGTTTTCACTCGCAAATATTTGGATTTCATGGAATCTACACTGCAAATTTGTATGTAAAATGCATATATTTAAAGATGTACTGAAGAAAAATAAATCTATAAGCTAACAGTAAACATGAAAACAAATTTTATTGAGAATACCTCCTAATTGGGGTGCAAAGTTGATTCCTAATAATTATTTTTCAAGCCGATGTAAATCGAGTTGTTAGTTAAAATATGGAGCTGTTTTGTGCAATATATAATAAAAAAGGTAAGCGTATAGACATGCACAGTAATGATGGCGCAGTGTTTCTTCTGTTGATCAAATTTGATCAACATCTTACCGTTTTGCATTGTAGAATTGGCTAAATTAATATAGGTTTGTTGTAAACATAAACTCATTTTGAAAAAAGATACATTTTTATTCATCAATATTTACCATAACCTCAAGTATACAAGTTCATTTCTATAATGGTTCGACGTTGAATTTATGACCAAAGAAAAATTAACGGAAATAATAGTTTTAAATGATGAAACATTACAAGTTGAAGACGTTTTGTAAAAATTTTATTGAAAAAAAGCAGTTTACACGTACAAGCAATTATGCAAATTAATAAATCTTAATATCCTTCGATCAACTCAGCGATGCTCCAATCTGGTTCAACTTGGACGACACTGTCTATCCTCGAGCCCTTGCCGTCTATCACGGCAATTTGATAACGTGGATGCGAACGAGCATCCCTGTAGTAAAGTACGTTCATGCACTTTCGAATCAATTCCCTGAAAAATATGACACATTTATAAAGATCGGTAATGCAATACTGTCGGGTCGAAAATCGTCCTCGTCCCTACCTAGCTTTCGTTTCGTCGAGACGTATCGGCGAATCGTTGTGGCGATCGGTGATCTCTCTGATGAGGGGCACGGCAATGTGTGAACCGAGACCAGTGCCCACGCAGACATCCTCGTAGGCCGTTCCGATCTTATCTATGGCTCCCAAGAATGGCGTTTCTGCATCCTGCAATAAATATCAAATTTAATATATCTAATTGAGGTTTACACAAATCTTATTTAAATGAATAAAAATCAAACATGTGCACAAACTGTTTAAAACGAGTTACATTTTTATCTCTAAATAATAAATGAGATTATTAGAAACCTATTTGATTTATATATTTGTTATTAACAACAGCTTACCTGCATTCCGGCGACGACGAATGTGTTCAATATCGGCTCCAAATTGCTACGTCTCTTATAAAGCACTCTAGTCAGCCAGGAATGCATTTCGCGAGGTTTGATTTTTATTCCATCTTCGAGGCATTCTTCTTCGGTGCTGCAATGAAAATATGTGAGAAAGGACAATGCGTATGACTCAAATGCAAATTATATTTTCAAACTTACATTTTCCTCTCCATGAGTTCTTTAACATATTGAAAATCGGCGTAGTCGCCGCTCGCACCCACTACCGTGTTTTCGTTGAGTTTAACCAAACGAGGACAATTTTTGAAACGCGCCAGGGACCCATAGGATGCGAGCGTGTCCGCCGCTATGATGACTCCCTTGTTGTACTTCACAGCTATGACGGAAGTCCCCGTCGATTGAGCGGTTCTGCAAAAGACAATGCGTTAACGATCGAAAGTCATCGACGGGTGTCATGACAGGGATATTGCGGAACCTGATGCGTTTTCCGTAGTCCGAGACGGGCGCGTAAGCCTCAGGATTTTGAGGGGCCGATTTCGGGAATGTACAAAACGTTCCGGGATCGGAGCCCCACGGCGCCGCCCTAGCGTTGTCGAATCCATTGACGAGCTCCATTTCTATAAATCTCTAACAGCGCCGGCACGATGACAACTGTATTTTGACGACTGTGTTGCCAGTATCGATATTTAAATGCACAGCAGGTTTTATTTTTTTTTCGTTCACACATCAAATATCTTTTATTTTCTTATAATACATTTTTAGAAAAATAAGCACGTATGATTCTAAGTGGAATAATTTGAGACATACATATATATATATTCTGATAAATCTACATATTTATTTACATGTGTTGTATTTTTAAATTAAAATGATATATTTTAAAACATCGTATTTGTTATTTAATAAAATTCCTACATATTATTTTTAGTTGCTCAGTATGAATACTAGAATTAAAAAATGTTTTTTATGGGACGATATTCTTTTATGAATCAAATATTTGTAAGGTTTATTAATAACTATAAAATTAAAAAATAAATATAACCAGAATCAAATTGGATAAGTTTCGATATTATTTTCAATATATTTATCGAAGAATCTCCATCGTCCTAAAAATATTATCTCATATTATCCATTCGCATGTCATACTTTGCTGAAAGCTTTAACTATGTCGAAAAATGGATATAGTCGAATTTATTTTAAATTCATAGTAGATCCCTTTTTGAACGTCTTTGCAATGAGAAATAATCGAAAATGAAAAAAAAAATGTTGTCACCACACGCAAATGAGTAAAAATAAATAGAAAAAATTTGTAAGCCAGTGTCGATTTCTTATAGCAAATGCGACCGATATTGGTGTGCCGAATAAAAAGTTTTTAGAAAAAGTTCGACGATCGGGAGGGCGTCGTTCGAAGATTCGTCGTCGGCCGTCGGTCGTCGCCTTTCGGGGTGCGGTTCGGCGTCTCGGTTTTGGCCGGCCTCGGCTGGCGTGCGGTGCGTCTGTGCGCTGTCGGTGCGGTGTCGGTGCGGTGTCGGTGCGGCCTGCGGCGTCGGTCCGCAGCCCTCTTGTAGTGCGGCCCTCTCGTCCGCGGCATGCGTCACTAGCCGAGTTCCGCCCCCGCCTCGGCCATGGCGCATCAGCTGGCACCCTCCGTCAACTGCTCCCTGGACGACATCGACCTCAACGCGCTCAAGGTACCCCCGCCTCCTACCCCGCCTCGCCCGCCTCACCCTCACCTCTTCATCTGTCAAATTACGCACCGACCGTGTCTTTTGTTGTGTTGCGATAGCTCGGCTCCCGTTCGCGATTCGTCATCTTTTACTAGATAATTTTGTCTTCTCGCGTACTCTAATCTATAATGAACCATCTCGTCTTTAGTTTCATTTAAATTATGAATCTCGAATTTCATCATTTCCCATCTTAAAATATTTCACATGCAACGCTAATGACGCTCTTCATCTCTCTAGGATCCTGCAGGCATATTTGAGCTCATCGAAGTCGTCGGAAATGGAACATACGGGCAAGTCTATAAGGTGAGCCCATCAATTTATTATCATTGTGGAAATGAACAAGAAATATCATCGTCTGTTATCAATACAAACGCACAATCGCATTTGAAAATTTTAAATGTTTGAATCGATTGAATCAGCATGAATGAAACATGGCATTTTCCTTTGTAATCATTTATAGATGTGTATTTAAAAAGAAACATAATTAATGCGCTGCCGATGTTCATACATTGAGAAGATAAGATCAATCAACAATACCATGCCTATTTTGCGCTTTTCAGTCTACGTCAATGTTCTGGTATTATTTCCGCTCATGTAATTTTTTTTTAACAGGGGCGCCATACAAAAACTGGACAATTGGCTGCCATCAAAGTCATGGACGTTACGGAGGAGGAGGAAGAAGAAATAAAATTGGAGATAAATGTGTTGAAGAAATATTCCAATCATCGCAACATAGCCACATATTACGGGGCTTTCATAAAAAAGAGTCCAGCTGGGAAAGATGATCAATTGTGGTTGGTGATGGAATATTGTGGCGCTGGTGAGTGTCAATATTTTGATCATTTTAATTATACTTATTGTCCATACAAATTCAATTTCTCTCGGGACCGCACAGTGTGAATAAAGCTTGCATATCAATAAATGAACCGTAACGTCGCTGTTGATATTGTTGAACGCCATAATAGCGTTTCGAATAGAATCTCTTTTGGACTCTTTAGACACGCTTTCTGCTGTTTATTATGATTCTAAGAAGACTAAGACTAACTATTTTCAACCAGATATGGACAAATTCCACTATAATTTTAATGTTTATTTTGACATCATCTGTTGATGATTGATGTGGTGACTTTATGAAAAAAAAAATCATTCAAATATTTTATTTCTTTATACACGTGATTCTTTGTGTTCATAAAATTTAGTCAGAAATTTATTGAAACGCGACAAAAGAATAAAAGAGATTGTAAACTGTAACGTATGAAGTAATAATTTGAATAAATAATAATATTGTATTAGAAATAGAAGCACGTCATTTAAAATGAAGCGATATGGATCGCAGATATTTGAGAATATTTAGACGTGTATGGGTACCTTTACAGCACAACCATGCCATTAATGTACAAGTGTATAGGGTGTGTTCAAAAAGTAATGTGTCCAAATTCATAAGAAAACACGCATTTGTACAATTAGTCAACAATCTTCGAAATAGTACCCTCCTGCGTTGATATACTTCTGGAGGTGGTGTTGTCAGGCCTGGAAAGCATCTTGAAAGCCCTTCTTTGAGATGTCCTTTAAAGCCAATGTAACATGAGACTGGATGGTTTCAATCGCATCTTCTTTTGAGCAAGGAAACAAAATAAGATGTGGGAATCAAGTCACATCTATAGAGAGAAACAATGGAGTGTGAATCCTGGCCAGGAAATCATTGACAATGAAGGCGCTGTGACTTGGCACATTATCGTGATAAAGTTTCCACGCGTATTTGTGTTCAAATCTTCGGTTACAATGCAATAAACAGCTGTTTTCGTCATGTTAAGAGTTTCTGTTACCCATTGAAAGCTCTACCGTCGGTCAGAGTTCAAACAATCAAGTACACGTGTCACATTTTCGTCGATTCAAGAGATTGATAGATATCCACTGCAGAGTTTGATTTCACGCCTCTTCTCGGCCCTCCTTGAAGGACTTGTGCCATCGGAGAACTTATGATATGGACAAGCAATCGCTCTCAAATTTATTTTAAAGCTAACACTCCCCTCAACCTAATTGAGCTGGTTATAATGCGCTGCAGTGTAACATTCCATCTAGAAAAAATTGGACCCATTACTTGTTGAATGCTTATGAATGTGCTCAATGTGCAAAAATACTATTCCTTTAACACTTGAGTTACAGTGTATGCGGGATTCCTTATCAACAGGTTAAAAATACTTGATTGTGCACAGATGGACTTTGTTTATCGTTTCTCCTAGAAAATAATGTGTAGGATGTTGTTTATTTGCTGACAATCATTGAACGAACCTGCAAATCGAATGTATGAGTATCATAATGTCAACATACGAGTGGAAGCCGAAATTCATTTGGCAACATAATGTCGACTTACAAGTGGCAACGGTTGTGATATCCTCGACAATTTGCTCATTTTCACCTTGTGTTTGGATTATTTTATGAAATATTATTTGATACATGCATTCATTTTAGGTTCCGTCACGGATCTGGTAAAATCAACTAAAGGTCAATCGCTCAAAGAAGAATGGATCGCTTACATTTGCAGAGAGATTTTACGAGGCTTGAGCTATCTTCATTCGAACAAAGTCATACATAGAGACATCAAGGGACAGAATGTTTTGCTTACGGACAATGCTGAAGTCAAATTAGGCGAGTAAACGGAATTGAATTGATTGCAAATGTTTTTGTTGTTGTATAAAATATAATGGAATCCGTATGAAAGATTGGTAATATCATTTGTATATGTTATGATATTAAAATTATGCAATTGCAGTTGATTTTGGAGTGTCAGCTCAATTAGACAGGACAATTGGAAGACGTAATACATTCATTGGTACTCCATATTGGATGGCCCCGGAAGTTATAGCGTGCGATGAGAACACGGACGCCACTTATGACAACAGAAGTGACCTTTGGTCGCTCGGAATCACTGCTCTCGAGATGGCTGAAAGCCAACCTCCTCTCTGTGATCTTCATCCTATGCGGGCTCTCTTTCTTATACCCAGGTCATTGTTGCTGTATTTTTTTATACAAGGAAGAAAATCTTCAGCGTGTTTAATCATATTTTTTGAAAATATTTATTGCAGGAATCCTCCGCCACGTTTAAAGTCAAAAAAATGGGCTAAAAAGTTTCATCAGTTCATTGAGACAGTTTTAGTGAAAGATTATCATCAGAGACCGTACACTGAAACTCTATTGAAACATCCTTTTATCAGGTAACCGTTATTTTAGATAAAAAAATAATTACTATCCTCGTCGAATAATAATGTTGCAGGACCATTGAATGATTTTTCTTGTCTTTCAGAGAACAACCTACTGAACGGCAGGTGAGAATACAGCTTAAAGATCATATTGATAGATGTAAGAAGAGGAAGCAAGAAAGCTCCGTCAGAGAAGACTACAGGTGATTATTTGCCTTGTGTATTTAGAAATATGATACAAAACTATAGATGCTTCTTATATTTGTTGTTAGAGTAGTTTAATTATAATCGGACCACGCAGTCTCACTACGTTGTTTATTTATATAGCTTTTATTTTATATATTTTTATCGTGATTAATACAGATATTCAGGATCAGAAGGAGAAGAAGACACTGCAATTGCAGGCGAACCATCGTCTATTATTCATCAAGGCGCACAGGGTGGAGATACTCTACGTCGAAACTTTCAACAGATTCAAGAAGGACGTGCAGCTGAACAAGCTGCCGCCGCAGCAGCCGCTGCCGCTTTACCTGCTCCAAATCCACCGCCTAAACATCACCGTAAACACGAAAGAGAAGAAGTACCCGGTATTTAATTTTTTTCTATTCATTTCGTCGTTAAGTTTCTATTGTAATACAAATATTATTAGTTTTGACTCGATAAAAATATTCTAATCTTTACAAATAATCATAAAATAATTCAGAAATAAAATTTCGTAGCTGCAAGAGACGTCTAATGAAATATTTACGTGTAAAAATAGTAATGAGCGCACTAGTTTAAAACACAGCTTATAGGGTTAGTTGAGCGCGAACCAAAAGGAAAGAAAATAATAAATAAACAGCCAACTTAAACATATTTAGAGGATGAATGTAAACACACGGAGCACAATGTGCTCTGAACGCATGTGTGTGTGTGTGTGAGGATGTGGCAATTCTTATCTTTTTAAAAGAATTAAAATACAACGAAATAATTTCACAGGTTCAGTTTTCGGTCTGCAAATTCTTTGTCATAAAAAGCAATATATTTATGTAATATGTACAAGCGAATACCTGCTTACTGTACTGTAGGTAGTCCGGCGGTTAAGCAGTTGGACTCGTAACTCAATCATCTTGGGATCAAATTTACAGGAGGTGTGACCAGCGACAATACTTTTTTTACTTACTTCTATAGCCGTATAAAAGAGCCCCTGCCACCGACATCGCATTTTGCCATTTCCGTCTATCCTGAGCTTCCTCCCTCCAATTGTATAGGCCCAGACGTGCGACGTCTTTGTCTATTTGATCAACTCAGCGTATGCGAGCTCTTCCATTGAGTCTACTGCCATTCGGTCTCGAATCAAATATGGATTCAGGGACTCTATGGGTTGGCAACCGAATATGAATGATATAGGCACAAATACGGGACAAAGAAACGAACATCCATTTTTATATATATATAAATTATACATTTACATAAGCCATATTTTCGCTTATTTTAAACGCAATTATAATTTTCTTTAGTTTATTTTTCATTAAATGTGATTTATTGAATTGTGTGTTTATTAATAAAATATTATTTTAGAACCTGGACCACCTGCTCGTCCTGCCGTACCTCAAAGGCTCATCGTTGTACCGGATCCGCCTCAACCAAATCGTTATAGGTATTTTTTTAAAATATATTTTAAAGTTGAGAAATATTTAAAATCTCACCAAAAGATATTAGATCAATAATATTTAGAAGATCATGTCGAATGCTGAACAATTTAAAAATTACAAGTTCGAACACAATATGAACTCATTTATTAAAAATATTCCATTTAATATGAAAGTAATAGATACCCTATTGTATTTATAAAAAAAGAAAAAACAATATCCAATCAGGGAAAAAATAAATATTTGATAAGTTGAACAGGAAATAAAATTAATCGGAATCAAATTACTCAGCAGTTTTCTTGCTATCCATTGTTGCAGTAAAACAATTATCACATGTAACAAATAATTGTTATATGGCTTGTGTGATATCTTCTCGATGATATTGGTGTTGATGTTGTAAAGGATGTTTTTAATAAATATTTAAACATTGGTTTACTCAAGAGGTGTTTATTGATTTAATAAATATGTGGATATAGGGTGTATGAATTTCAAACACATCAAATTCTCTAAAAACACTACAGGTGAAAGTTTATCGTTGTCAATCCATTGGCTTAATTTGAACACTACCGATCACTTGAAAGACACACTCTTGAAGTGTCCACGGAGATGGTATGCATAGACTTATTTGGCGCAAAAAGCAAGTATTATCTGCTGACGCATGACGGGATTTGACGGCTGTGTACGCCAAAGCGTTAGTTGTTCGGTTACTAATTCCCTACTCATTTCGTACAAAATCTTTCTCTTTTTTACGCCCCATTTCCATTCTCTTGGTGAATCTCTTGTGCATTTATGTCACCTATATTTGGCATTGTTTCGGGATGGTTAATGTTGTGTAGCTATGTTGTTTGGAATAAAATAATAATGTTGGTAATAGGAGCAACAACTGCATAATACACCTGCACTCTAACACACAACAGCATGATTGAGGATAGCACACAATTAAAAGGGAAAATAGATCGGTGCTAAGTTGTAATAAATACTTTTAAACCTTAGATATCTTAGTTACACTCGATAAAGATTCAAGTAATGCATAAGTCAGTCAATTAGAGTGATGTGAAAAGGGTGACATTTTAAAAATAATATAACATATTTTTTGTTTGTTTAAAGGCCCTTACCTCCAACTCCAAGGTCGTCTGGTTCATCAAATAGTTCTGGTAATGGTCCTTCAAGTAATGGTGGTAGTGGAAGTCCTCTTAATTCAAATGGTCCCGGAAATATGCCTCCTCCGCAACCGCAAAGAAATTCACAACACATATTCAAACCTATGGTAAGTAGAAGTTACAATAGGTTGTATATATATTTTTTTATTTTGTCAATAAAAGTAAAATAACATATTTTAAAACATAAATCAATTAAGAATATGATTATAAGTTTAATAATTTTTTAAAACAAATATTTACTTAAATGTCCAATTCATCTCGGGCGCGAATTTGAAATGTAAACATATGAATAGCTCCAGTGAAATATAATGAAAGATATTATCATTATAATGTATATTGATTATCAAGTAATGACGTAATATCAGCACATCATAATGTCAATGAACTCTCGGTTTTTCCTCAAACTTAAATATGAAATAAAAGCAGCGTTTTAAGCTACATCGTGTATTTGAAAATGTATCTTTCTATTTCATATGAAACAGGAATGCTACGACAAATATTTTACACGCTAATATAATTGTGCCTGATTTATTTACGTTTTTATCTTTCCCTAATAAACGGTTACAATAGAACAATTTGAAACATCTGTAAATGGAAGATTAGCTATTATAAAAATATACATTCGGAACAGTGCGTATAAACAATGGAATTTAGCACTTGATTTATGAAAAACATGAAATCAAGTTATTTGCAAAATATAAGCTTACGAGGGTGTGAATAAGTTCTCGCCGTTTTTTTTTTTGCGTTTTCTTTCTGGCATCGGTTGAATTCCACGTCGAAAAAATTACACTTCTTTTGTGTGCTGCTCAACCAGGTTGTGAGTCATTTTGTGTCTTTGGGTATATTGTGGCCACTTTTCTTTCAATGCTTGGCTCAAATGGATGAATGGTTTGGTTGGGTTGAAGCAATTCATAATACACCGTCCAGCTGATCCCATCAAATACAGAGTGTGAGCTTGGAACCATGGATATTCCGCTTTGGCTTCGATGCTACTGCTTGACTGGGCTTAATCCATAACGTTTGAGATTATCGTAGTATATCCACTTTACATCGCTAGTCACGATGCGATGTAAAGAAACATTCCTTTTTTTGACGTTGGAACAACTGTTCACATGCAAAAAGACGCCTTTCCACATCTCTCGGCGTAAGGCATACAAGATCGTTCCTTTTGTATTGTTACCAATGCTCAGTCAGACACTTTTAAAACTGTTGTTCGTTCAACTCCTAATGATTTTGCAAGTTCGTATTGCGCTTGACATGGATCTTCATCAAGCAACACCACTGCATTCTCATCAAAATCATTATTTATGAAGGGATTAAATCAATTTCTGCATGTTCTTTCTGCCAGAGATGTTTCCCGCAACAACGGCAGGAACTTATTCACACACCCAATAGTCAGTAAATCAAATCAAGTCAATAAATTAACTCTTATAATGTATAGTATGTGATGTCAGCTATTGGGTATATTTTGTAATATTAAAATATAATTTCTATGTGTATTAAACAAAATGATATATATTTATTTATAATAAATTTCGAGACTTGTAGGTTTTTTTTTGTTTGAAACTGTGACGTTTAATTTAATGAAGCTTCTTGTAGATTAGCTTTTTTATATAAATATATATATTCTTTTTTAGAGAGTCAAGTATTTTTTTTTTATTAGTTTGCGTGATAAATAGCGCTTCTGCACACGCATTCACATGTGTGCTTGCGAGTCAATGTCGATATTTATATTCTTATTAGAGCATTGGAGAATCATTCAAACAACAGAATGATTTGATTTTTCTGCAGTTGGTTAGTCTATTATTTTAAATGGATTTATTTTTCTATTTTATAACGTATAATAATATATTTTTTGGTTTTTTAATGTATTCTTTGTTATTTTGTAATATTATTTTCATTGCCTATTATTACTTTTTTCATGCGTTGCTGCACTATCTGTCATGCTGGCTTTTTACGTGTGGCACATTTATAAACACATAAACATACATTTTGGATAAAATTTCAAATTGTCAGCTCCCAGCTAGGAGACCTGAGGTATGCTAGATTATTATCATTCATCTAATAAATTTTCTATATTTTCATTATATTTATAATGTTAGAATTAATTCTTTCGCGACAGGAGACTCACATGTAAGTCTTTTGATTCGCTCTCTTAAAGATTACCAAAAGACTCGCCTGTGAGTCTTCCGTTGCCAAGTGTCGGCAATTAAAAGACTCGCATATGAGTCGCCCGTCGTGAAAGAGTTACTATAGATTCAGTACAACCAAAAAACTAAACTATTACGTGTTTCATCTCTTATAACATCTGATATCATCTGATTAATAAGATGCAATTGATGAGAATGTATGTTCAGTGTGGATTTTATCAGATAATGCTATTTTAGATGTCAAAGCCTACGGATGTGCATCACACTGTTGGAGATAATTATAATAATAAAGACGAATACATACCGGCACTTGTTCTAATCACACCAGAAATATGAGAGATAGCAATTAAAATTAAATATGATTAAAATCTGATTTTTAGATAATAGAATCAGATTTTTTTTTTAATGAAAAACAATTATTTTACTTGAATTATATTGTGTTATCTGATGAATATTGAACATTTTAAGTGTTGATAAAGCGTGTGTGGCCTTTGTGTTATAAATTGCATAAAATATGACTATTATTACAACGTAAATAGGATTATAAAACTGCTTTAATTTTTTCAACATGAGCAAAAATATTATAAACAAGAAGTTAATCATACAATTCAAGAATTTAATTTAAATTTGCATGATCGTAGATATTCCATATTTGAGCTTTGAACTTTTTTTATTCTGCAATGTGAAGAGTATTGATTTCATAAATTATCTCTTTAAATTTGGTCGATTTTTAATACACGATAAGGCAGTGGATAAAGAGCAGGATGTGATTTATAATTGTTTCATTTTTTCCATTCAATCATGTGGGAAGTATTTAACGCAATATAAAAACTCAATATATTTTAATGCTATTCGTTTAGGATTTAGACATGTTGGCTGCGCAGCTTAACGAATTGGGAGTAGTTTCTGGTCCAGAAGCACCTCCTAGGGGTGTTAACAGGAGTGGTGGTACTCGATTGACAGCTCCAGCGCCTACTACAGCACCTCCGCCTTTACCTCCTCCGTCGCATCATAGTCAACAGACTACCAACGGTCACACTCATTCACAGGGTAACTTTTTTTAAAAAATATTTTGTTTAAATTGAAAAATTCACAAAAGAAGTATTCGCAGAAGTATCCTCGGCCTGACGTATATATGGCGGTTTAAACGAGGCTGTTTGATGGGCCAAGATGAACATTGCAATGGTCGCCAAAAATGGTGAAGAAAATAAACAAAATGGTATTGGATGTCCGGCGAATTGAAAGTGTGCGAGCTAGCAGACATGGTGGACATTTCAAAATTTGCTATACATCGTATATTGACTGAACATTTGGACATGAGAAAGCTGTGCACAAGATGGGTGCTGCGTTTGCTCATAATGGAACAAAAAGTTTTGTTTCATCAAGACAATGCATCAATTCACACATTCATTATCGCAGTGACCAAAATAAATCAGTTAAAGTTCGAATTGCTTCCTCATGCACCCTATTTGCCAGATTTAGCATCTTTGGACTATTTTATTTTACCGAAAAAAGTTTTTCTTCTAGTTGAAAAGAGACTATGTTGAGATATAAAGATATTTTTTATTAGGGTACTTTTGGTACTACCCTTGTATCTGCGTTTGAATGAGAGACGATTTTAATATAGCGGTGAATATCTCATGTAATATTTTTATTTTTAGCTCCTCCGCCAGTTGAACGCAATATTTTGGATCCCATCGAAGACTCTGATAGTGATTCGGAACCTGAAGAAAATAATGGTAGAGCACGTAACGATGGCACGCTTTTGGCAAGTGACCCACCTAAACCTCTGTAAGTTTTTAATATTCCAAACTAATGCTATCTATTAATTTAAGTAAATCTGTATTTTACGTATCCTCATTTTGAGTTAGTTTTGTTTTTTAGAGTAATTTTGGTGGAAGATAGCTTGTAGGAGGGAAATACATATTACAAATTAACTATTCTACGTATTTGATACATTTGATAATTAGTGTATAATTTAGAAAATTAAAGATATTATTTTCTGGTCGGGTTATTGTCGATATTTACCACTTGCCATGGGCAGGTTTTGCAATGCGTCACACTTACCACTATTGTGATATTAGATAAAATTAACTAGAATAAATGAGAACATAATATTTGAATTTTATCATATTTTGTTATGCTTAATAAATTTACACATTTATACGAAAAGAATTAATACACCCGTCGTTGGAATATTGAATGAATTATTATAGCCAAATCTTTTTTTTTTTATTACTAAATTTTCCTATTTTGTTTGACGATGAGTAAGCTAACATCTAACACTTAACATTTTCTCCTGTTCCTATTTCCCTTTTCGTTAAATTTTGATTATTTTATTTTTTTGCCATTTTTCGTTCTTCCTATCAGTCCCGAGTTTTGTTACAGGCCAGGATTAGGTTCGTTGGCAGAAGATGCTCCGGGAGGGTCAGGCGTAACAATAAGCAGTACAAGTGGTACTGGAGCTCCTAACCGTCCGTTACCTCCGACGCCTGATGACGATGACACCCATGGCCCACACGGTGACAGAACTCTCGTTATGAAAAGGGTGAGTCTAATATTTAAACTTTTTATCGTATACTAATCTTGAAAAATACAGACAACCCCCTTTTATTGAAATCCCATCACATCATTATCTTTGTACGTCTTCTTTACACAGTAATTAGTATTTGTATGCATATTTTACTCAAGCTTATGGATTTTTTAAAAATTGCCCTTTTGATCACACCAATCGAAGAGGGTGTTTACCTGTATTTTTTAACATATTTAACTTTTCAACAAATACATGCTTAACTTTTTGAGCGCTGTGAGCTTCTATAACCTTGCGTCCCTTTAACCTCTATCACATTTAATTGTGATGTTGCATCTAATTGGCAAAAGCTAATGGGAATATGTGGCTTTCATTGTTTAAATTGAAATAGGAAATCATGTAGTTTCATCTTAAATTAGTATCATGACATAACTTAACTAATGTAATTTTTTTAACAGTTAAAAGGTTATAGTTATTCTATTTATTTTTATTTAAATAAATTACGGAAACTCTTGTAACGATATTTCAGCTTTAAATTGTATTTGTTGAATAATTAAAGATGTTTCATATGTTGTTTAGAAACATTTTCACTGACACAATAAGTAATAATGATAATATAGAAGAATATTACTGCAAAATGTTTAAAACTCTTCTTCTTGACAATTCAGCATTGTGAAAGGGGTGTTTAATTGATACTATAGCATTTATGTTACCAAATGGAGGTCGTTTTATCACAAGGGAGCCCTTCTATAATTTTTTTGGCTTTGCTCAGGTTGTGATTTAGGTTTAAATGTGTGATTTTTAAGGCAGTCAGACGGTTGAATTGTCCATTTAGTATTTTCTTATAGTTTTTACTGTAATTCTTAATTTTCTGTTTCTCTGTGGTTGTTTTTATGAATTATATCGTTTGTCACAAATCAAGGAATGCCAGTTATCATATGGAGTGCTGGAGAGTGTCAATGTTGAAAATCAGTGTTGTACCTCGAGAGTTTAAAATTAGTCATAGGATGGCTGAATAGAGTAGTATTTTCTGCATAGAGGTTCTGATTTTTGTCCTATCTGCCTATTCATTATTCCCATTTTGCATCCAAATTGCTTTTTTTCTCAATAAATGTGTTTGTCAGGTATCTGTTGAATTATTAGGTTGATGCATAAGTAACGTCGTATTTTTTAAGAAAACTAAATTAATATTTTCAGAAAACTTTATTAAAATCAGATAATGTATCATCATTGAAGCATGCAGCGCGCATTGTCGTGTTGGAAGCCGACACACTTGCGATTGATATTCTCAGCATTAATAGTTTGATTAGGTTGCAATA
The DNA here is from genome assembly GCA_008973525.1 of Stenopsyche tienmushanensis. Taxonomy (NCBI): domain Eukaryota; kingdom Metazoa; phylum Arthropoda; class Insecta; order Trichoptera; family Stenopsychidae; genus Stenopsyche; species Stenopsyche tienmushanensis. The sequence continues at coordinate 267,073 of WACJ01000282.1, read as the reverse complement.
ACTCGTAATAAATTTGTAAATAAACACAATGCATTTATTTTTTCATGAAGTATTGTCTTGGGAGTGGTTAATGGGTAGTTTCCTAGTTTGATTGTTATAGACAACCCATTTTTCATCCCCTGTCACTAGTCAATGCAAAAAGATTCATACTTTTGGCTCACACAATAAGAAACACATGTAACAACTCGGTCTAGCAGGTTTACAGGTGATAAGTTGTACCGGATCCAAACGTCATATTTGGAAACCATTCAAATGCGATTCAGATGTTTCACCACCATAGATTAATCGATGTCCCTGGTATTTTGAGGCGGATCACCTCCAAATATGGCTTTCAGTACATCATTATAGGTGGTTGACGGTGGTGACGCTCTTTCTTTATGAGCTATTGATAAATTCCCATATGTTTATAGTTGCCACTGTTGTGTACTTTTTTCTATGACATTTTAAAAATTCACAAGGGCTCTGTATAACTCGACCGCTGATGATAGACCGAAAAAAATCTTAGAAGAAACCTTCTTTTATATAATACAATGGCAAAATTAAGCACAGACGTTAAAACGGTCGGTTAAAAATAATATATCATAGTCTTTTATGAAAATACGACGTTTCTTATGCATCAACCTAATATACTTCGAGATATTTAATTTCATTGGTTTGTGGCAGACAGCAGTAGGGGTTCTTTCTATTGGTTAAGGTAACATGTGCTGATTTGATGGCTAGTATATACATTTATTTGTGTATATTGTACCTTTGCGATATACATATTGTTGCAATGAAAAGGGGTGGTTTAACCCTAGATAACTAACCACATCGAAAACGATTGACATGCACATGCAGTGACTATGCCTGGGTCCCTAATTTCATCATTATTTAGAAAAGTACTGAGCGGGGCAGGCGATGTTTGGGAACATGCATTCCAAATCTGTAGTCCGTGAGACTAATGATTAGTGATCTAGGGTTAATAAGCAGAGAATCGTAATTTTCAATCTTGGTTTATTTTATACCTGGGTTTGTGCCTCGTTCTTTTTTCTTGTGAACATTTTCATATCAGATAAGCATTATGGTCTTCCACAATGTGATCTTCAAATTGGTTTTGATCCGATGTGCTGTGTTACAGTTGATTACTCAGTTAATGCATTGAGATATGTAGCTTATTTTAGCCATGTGTATATTGTTTTAAACATTGTAGAATTCTGTTTATTATTTTAACAATTTGTTATTGTATTAAACATTGTGGAATTCTGTTTATTATTTTAACAATTTGTTATTGTATTAAACATTGTGGAATTCTGTTTATTATTTTAACAATTTGTTATTGTATTAAACATTGTGGAATTCTGTTTATTATTTTAACAATTTGTTATTGTATTTATTTTAAATAAAATGTTTAGCTTTACTGATGTCAATAAATTTAATTTGATTTAATTTATATCTCTGTCACACTAGAAATATAACACGAATCAAAGTATGGTGGGTAGTTATATATTTGGATCGTTTGTATTTTTTTTAGTTTTTAAAAATCAAAACATCCTCTGCACAAAGTCATTCACACATTCGGTGCTCAGTGTAATATGATTAACAAATTTCAAATAATGCTTGGTGATCGTATGTAACTTTTGAAAGCATCGATTAACAATTCAACTGTTAAATGCTGGTCTAGCCAAATATCGGTAACAGCTACCGTGTTTTTTTTTAAATGTATATTTTATGTAAATAAATTGTGCCTATATTTTGGATCATAGTCTTCATCGTTTCTTAACATCAATTTGTAAATATGAAATCATTTCAATTCCGCATAAATTTTTAGCACTAAGTGATTGCAGGAAAATTGCATTATTGGTTATTTTGATTTTATATTGTGTGTGTATATTTTTATATCACTTGACAGTCTTATCTTAAATATTCTTAGAGGTAAAGATAATCTTGTGTTTTATATTTAATATGGTTGATTTATTTGAATTTATGGATATTTGGACATTTTAATTACCGAGGGGGGAAAAAAATGTCTAAAAATAAAAATATATAATTGTGTCATCGAGATAGAAACTAGTTATATTCCCTTGCACCGTGATATCTACCAATTTATATGTATAGTTTTAGGATACATATAATGTCAGCATATTATATAAAAAGCATTTTAAGATGATCTTATATTTATGACAAATATTATTTGTTTAAAGCTTTTTAAATTTTAAATCTAATTAATTTATTATCTTGGTTTTTTTAAATTCTAGTATATATAATTTTGCACATTGCATGTGTGCTTGTTTGTGTATGTTTATTTATTTATTTATTTATTTTTTCACCACCCGCTCTATTGTTTTTTCAAATTGGCACTTCATCTCTACACTTGCACCAACTTCTGAACAGAAAAGAGAGAATCCAGTAGAAGATAAGCGTTCTGAGACAGAAGAAGCTAATCTGTTGAAAGAATGGGATTTTGCAAAATTCTTCCCTTCTAAGCTTTCTGAAAATGAAAATAAAAGAAATAGCGAACAAAGCGAAAAGAAAAATATTCAAAGGCAATCTAGAGGCGATTTAGAAGCTATTAAAAATAAATACCAAGACAATGTGACACAATCGTCCAATAATAAAGAATCTGAAAAACCAGAGATTAAATCGCAAAATGACAAGTTTTCTGGTGTTTTTAACTTGCACCGCCGCCAAGAGTCTGAACCGCGATCGGGCAACCAGTTTTTCAGAGGATTCCGTCGTGAAAATTCAGACTTGTTCCCGCTCGCTAGTACGCGGCATTCTGCAATATATATTCCCAAAAGTGATGCTCCGATTCAAGCAAACCCTCTGCGCTCCAGTGGGATATTTAATAATAGCCGTCGCGCTACAAAGGGTGAACCGATTTTGACCGATTTCATTAAAATGAATGACAGTTTAAAGATGTCCAATCAAGGCGAAGTGAAAAAGATTCAAAAGCGAGATAAAAACGCGAAAAAAACAGACGACAATCCGGAAAACCCCCCTCTCGTAGGGAATACGAGCAAGCAAACAGTGGATAAAAGTGTAAATATTTCGGACAATTCTCCCACAACTAGTATATCGAGTAGCATAGCGTTTACGGGCCAATTGACCAAGACAAGCGGGGCAGAAAAAGAAAAGGAGGTACTGCGAACACCGAGTGAATTCATTGTAGATTATTTGAGAAGGCCTCGAAGGGAGAAGACCGAGTCGGATATTGTTTATCGCAACTCATACATAGCCACTCGTGACCTGCAATTACAGGTAACCGATCGACATGGAAAATGATTTGTTTTGACCATTCCTAACTCAATTTGTAACCCTATTTGCTTTTTGCATTATCAAATTATTTTATATTTTCATTTTGTTTTGTTTTAGTAATGTATTCTCATTTGCTTTCTTTTTGCAATTTATGGGTTGGTCTCTTACGCTTTGGACTTTTGCTTTTTACATCTCTAATAATATCTTCAAGAGTACTAACCGTAAATAATCTGAGATTTACGTATAAACTATATCGTTTTCACTTGTTTACCTATGTCATTAAAATCAGTAAATGTATTCATTTTTACCGTTTTATATTATTGCGTCTCTGAAAATTCAATATATTGTTTTTAACACAAAAATGCTATCAAAAAGTAATACATTTATTAATTTCTTCTGGCTAAAGTAGTCTATCGTAAATATTATAAAATAACTTAAAACTCAAGTTGAAAATAAAAATACTAAATTATTTTATAAAAATCATAAACCATCAGAAAATAAGGTTTTTGTGTGTGTTTTATTTTATCGGAGGAGTAGGAAACTTGAATTTAAAAATTAATTAAACCTCATTAGTATTGATGGATGCATAAACACTCGTTTCAATATTTTTTAGTACATTTATGAATTATTTCATTGACGTGAGTAGTTTTATCAGTAATTTAGTTAGGTATTGAAATCTATTGAGTGTGTGAATAAGTTCCTGCTGTTTTTTTTGAAAATAAATCCTTTATTTAAAAAAAATCAATTGAAAGCATTGCACATCGCTAGACAATACTTTTGCGCATCAGTCAAATTCCACATCTTTTGCATGCTGCTTCTCCAGATCGTGAGTCATCGATCGGAATAAGTGGTAATCAGAAGGAGCTACTAGGAGAGTATGGTGGGTGGAGTAAAACTTCGCATTTCATTGTTTCCAGGTAGGTTTTGATCGCTGACGTGATATGCGGCCTAGCGTTGTCATGTTGCAAAATCACCTTGTCGCGTCTTTGGGCATATTGTGGCTGCTTTTCTTTCAGTGCTCGGCTCAACTGCATGGATGATTTGGTTGGGTTGAAACAGTTCATAATACACCGTCCAGCTGATCCCATCAAATACAGAGCATGAGCTTGGAACCATATCCATGTAAAGAAATGTTCCTTATTTTGACGTTGGAACAGCTATTCACTTGCAAAAAGATGCCTTTCCACATGTCTCGGCCTCAAGTCGTAAGGCACCCAAGACCCTTTTGTATTTGTTACCAATGCTGTCAGATGTTTCGAAACTGTTGTTCGATCAACTCCTAATGATTTTGCAATTTTGGATTGCTCTTAACATGGATCTTCATCAAGCAATGTTTCCAATTGTTCATCTTCAAACTTTTTTGGTGCATCATTGCGCTCTCACCAAAATCATTATTTATGAAGCGATTGAATCAATCTTTGCATGCTCTTTCCGTCAGAGATGTTTCACGCAACGAAAAAAAAATGTAAAGCGGCAGGAACTTATTCACACAATCGATACAATCTAACTAAAGCTGTGCCGATATTGATTTTGTATCTAATTGAAATTCAAATGTGTAATTCAGATATTAATATCGTGTAGTGTCATCGGTAAAACATTTTATAATAGATAAAAATAGATTGGATCTATAATATTACACATTTTTGTGTATTTGGATCATAGCTTCAAATGCACGACTTATTGGACAAGGGTATTTTGTTCTTTTCATTTCACGTTCCAATTACATGTACATTGCAATGTACAATTGTTATTTAAAGTTAAAATATCTTAAGCTATTTAATGCTTCCAAAAAATTGAAATCATCCCACTGCCATTTTGTCACAGTTTAGATTATGTCAACAAATAAATGTATAAGATGCGTTTCAAAAATACTCTATATAGACATTTGAATTTTGAAATTACTGTATTTAAATTATGATAGTTTTGATTAATAGAAAATGGTTCTGATTATTTCCTGTACATTTGATTTTCGTATTTACTTTATTAATACCCAAAGAAATATTTATGACTTTAATATTAGTATCAGGCAGATATTTTGGTCAGTGCTTGTAGTATATCTTTAAAAAATAACTAAATTATAATGTTCTATACTAATAAATTATTTTGATAAAATAGTATCTTATAAAGCAGTAGATGTGGTTAGTTTTTTCTTACTTTTAGTCGATTAAACAATACTTATACCTCCCATAAATGAACATATTATTCATCTGCCATGAAAATAGAAAAGTTATTAAGCTCCATATCTCCTAACATAGAAGTATAAAGAACATTTTAAAATTCTTAATATCATACAAATATGAAAGGTGAAGGATATTTTATCCCTTTTATTATTAATATTATTTTTAGTAACAATTTTGATTTTCCGCCTTTTTCCCCTAAATTGAGTGAAGGATTTGGATTATTAGTGTTTCGATTCTTTTCCACGGATCTAATGGATTATTATCTACAAAACACGTAAAACCACAGAATTTGGTTTGTCTACGCAATCAAGATATATTAATAAGTAAGTTGTGAAAATGAAATTGGAAGAAATCGACAAAAATAAGAAACGTGCATGTAGTGGGAATTGCAGCATGATATATATAAAGCAATCATTTTCAGCATGTATAGCATGGGAATTGTCTTTCGATAAAAAAAAAACCGTTTGAATAAATAGAGAACAGTTGAGATGTCCTAAGTATTTTTATGATAAAAGTCTTCTAACTCGCAGCAGAGTATCGTACGAAACATCGATGGATTAGTATTATATTTACTGTGCATTATTTTAAAGATAAGATTCTAATATGTTTTCCCGATCATCATTCATAATGTGTGCTTTTCAAATTTTGTTTTGTGTGTTTAACAAACTAACTCATTTTTTCTTTATCATTTAGATTTATTTTTAACATTTTAATGACTGATTTAGCCTTTACATAACTTTCATTGTCAATAATAAGTTCAAATAATTAAATTTGTGTGCTTCATGGTGTTATGATACATACAATATACATTATTAAGTTTAAAAATTTTGTTCATTTTATTTAAAAAAAAAAATGATTATAACATTTTCGATACGATTGATCGCTTATATAAACCCAACTATATTCACTTTCACATCTACATTTGAAAAATGTATATTATTGTTTTTAAAATTTGTTCAAGGGAGTTTCGGAACCAGTTTCTAGTATTGGATTCTGAGTTACTCGTTCCAATATTTTTTTAAAAATAAAACTAAACGTTTTTCATTGCAATTTTCTATACACACTAGAAAAATAACAATATTGCACTTGCTTGTTTTTTTACATTTATTTTTGTACATCAGTGAATATTTTATAGGAATTATTAATATATACCATAGAAAAATTAAACACTGCAATTACACAGAAACTAAACAGATTTATTGTTAAAATTGCATTAATCTGCTAGACAACTTAATTATCCTGAGTACAGATTGTATACCAAAAGTCATGAAATATAGAATTTTTTAAGATTTATTGATAATATCAGTACAAATTGTTAATATTCTTCAAAGTAATCTTCACGAGTATCTACACATTTTTTCCACCGACTATCCCATGCCTGATACGTCTTGATGAGAACCTCCTTCAGCTGGAGATGTGAACGAATAGTGTTTTCGCACGCGGATGACCCTTTACATCAATATTTCCAGAACGTCCACATAATATACAGTGTTGACGATCTGCCCTTTAGAAACACTCTTTGTGGATCACACCCTTGGTGTCGAAAAAAACAATCAATATTGTTTTTTACTTTGGATTTGCTCATCTTGACTTCTTCAGTTTCGGAGACACTTAGGTGTGCAAAATTTGATCACCCAATGTTGTTCGGAAGTATCCGTGACATGGTCTCGAAACAACGGTGCACTACATCAGCTTTCTTGATTCTACCGGTGCTTGCAGTATACTAAACCTTGGTGCACTGTAAAGCTAAGGTTCCCCCATCTCACCCAACCAGTTCTAATATATTGCGACCAGTAGAGAATATGACAAAAATATGTTTCATGACTTTTGAGATGCACCTTGTATGTAGTATTTACATTTTCACATTTTCCTAAAATATTTTTAAACAGATGAAATAAAGCAATGTCAATGAAAAATATCTTATTTAAACAAATTTATTTACTGATGAATTAGTTTGTAAAAGAATTGCCTTCGTAAAATTAATGTGAAAACCTATTAAATATAAAACCAAAAATGACAATAAATTTATTAAAAATTCAATTATAGCTAAAATTCTGATATACCACTCATAAACGAATTAAAGTTCTTTCTTTTACAAAGTTTTTAATTATGAAAAATAGTATTTCATTAATCATTAGTTTATCCTGAATTTACCAACATATCCCAAGTTGAGGATCGTCTAATTGCATATCTGATTTCAATAGAGACATTTCTTAATGTTCTATTATTTAACTACTTTTTGCATTGAACAAGATGATCCAATAATATAGTATTACCTTTTCCAGTCATTAAAATATATAATTGTAGACCATCTGATGAAAGTGTGTTATATATCAGTAGTTCATTTAGTAGGCTGACAGAATATATTATATTTGTGATATGTATGTTTTATAATAGTATTTTAGTGAATGCTATTATTTATTGTAGGGCGGTCGAAGCAGTGGCAGCGGTGAAGGTGCACGTACAAGTTCAGTCTTGCCTGATTTACTCAGTCAAGCTGGAAGACCTGCAACTCCACCGCCTAGACATGAAAAACCTGTTACGGAAGAGGTTCGTATTATTCTTATACATTTTTCCAAACGCGAAACCGTGTCTACTCATACGTTTTCAATACTAATTTATGCTAACTAACACTCATATTAAACCTAAATGATAAAGTTATTTATGGAATTAATTTAAACACCTGATTGTTCATTTATTTAGAAGTTTATTTCATGTGTTTTAATCTGTTAACTCTTTCACAACGGGCATATGTGAGTCTTTTAATTCCCAACGCTTAGCGACGGAAGACTCGCAGGTGAGTCTTTTGGTAATCTTAAGAGAGCGAATTAAAAGACTCAAATATGAATCTCCAGTTGCGGAAGAGTTAAAATATACATGTTTATAAAAAAGTTATATTTATATCAGTTTCATATTTTAATGATAGCTAGATTTTTATCAGTTTTTTTCATATTTTTAACTATGCAAATAATACGCAGTGAAACCCCAATATATTACGTTTTTTAAATAAATTAGAGAGAATTTAGAAGGGGATAAAAAATATATCATTGGATGCATATTGAAAAAAAAAATTAAAAAAGTCATTTTGGAGTTTCACTGTACAATATAAACATATTCAATTTTTTAAATCTCAAGTCGTATAAACTCGTGTGCAAGGTGCACGCAAACCACCAATCTATCGGACACTACTATAAAAAAAACTAAAAAAATAAAATTAAATACATCATAATTCAATACTTGAAGATGTTTTTCTTGAAGGGTTTTCTTATGTTTAATATATCCCCTTATTATAGATACGTGAATAATGTTAATTCATAATAATGGAGAAAAAATGTAATTTATTAAGATCACTAATCATTAGTATCACAGACTACATACTTGGAACGCATTCGACATGTATGCATGTTCCCGAATCTCCTCCGCCCCAACCCAATCAGTACCTTTTTAAATGAGTAAACTAGAGACTCTGGCGTACTCACTGCGTGTGCACGTCAATCATCATGTAATATGTAGTGACAGTGTAATTCGAAAATATGATTAGTGATCTAGAACTTCTGTTGAGCATTGATACCAAATCATTATGAGTTTTGGTTTTTATATTATGAAAAATACACTATGGAGCCATTTTGTTCCTGTTCTGGTATATATGAGGCATATTCAAAAAGTAAGTGTACTTGATTTTTATATTTTATTTAGAAAAGTATATGTCAAAAAATATTACAGGTATATTATTGTTGATTATTTTCCCACATAATCGCTATTCCGTTCAATGTATGTGGTGAACAGTGGCACAAGCTTCTTTATATCTTTCCACTTCAAAATCTCTTTCTGCCCCTGCTCGTCGGTTGAAAAACTAATTCCACCTTTACCACTAACGCACCAACGGTTCCTTCAGTAGAAAAATTATAATCTGAAGTGAAGAAAAATGGTTCAAAACATCCCAACCAAATAAGCCATTTTGGTCTTAAAACACTGAGGACATGTTTTTTAAACTTTTTTTTTACTCAGGCATGTAATGAGCTGTCCATGTTTTATCTCCAGACACAATAAAGCTCAGAAAATCCTCACCTTCTAATTCAAGTCAAGTGGATCACAACACGTGGTTCACACTTGGCAGGATATCTTTCATGCAACTAGACACTACAATCTGAGTTTACATACTACTGTGTTCCTACGATGTTCGCTTTATCAGGAGATCCCCCTTTACCACTTACTGTTGCCAATCCTCAAAAAACACAGCCCATTATGGTCACAGTACACTTACTTTCTGAACATTTCTCATAATATAACTAACTACCAGTATATTGGCTTAGTTTTTAAATGCATATTATAATTAAGGATGTGTAAAAAATTACATTTAAATATATTTTGAGAAGTTTGGGATCTTAATGTCATATTGAATAACTTATCTTTGAAATAAACCAATTTATTGATGGTCGAATCATGCTGGATCATTGATGATTATGATAAGATATATTCTTTGATTGGCAATTGGCAATGATTAATGACATTGCAATGCTCGAATATGAATCCTTTCTGTGCGCGCCGTGGGTTAAAGATGACTTATTGCAACTAAAAGATGAACTGGCATGTTGTAAATATTTCACAACTCGAAACATTTTTATCAGAAATTTTAAAGCTATTGAAAAGAATATTTCTGTTGTGAATAAATAGTTAAAGTAATCAGTTTGGTAGTTTTTTATCCCTGATATATATAAAAATGAGAAAGTACAAAATAATTTTTATCGTGTTAAAATGAAGAAAGCATTTGCAATTGTAACATTATGATATAAATTCGTAAGCCTGCACTCTGCCATTGTTCTTATAGACTAATTTATTTCAATAAATATAAAGGTTATATTAATTTTAAATAATAGATATTTATTAATCCACTTATATCATGATTTGGCATCAAATATTGGTATACAAACTAGTTTTTATACAATACAAACTTTTTTTGCTTTTAAATGAAATTAATTACATTCGCCGTAGGTGACAAATGTAACCACAATTTTGGATAGTATAAAAGTGATTCAATCGAGTTGCTTATTAAAATTAGTGATATAAATGGATTAAAAAAATTAAAATTCACTCTTTTTCCTTCATAAATTTATATACCTTTATATTTGATGTATTTGTATGAGGGAAAATGGTGCATTATTTTTCCTTATTTCACATTATGCGTCTTTCTCTCTGGCACTCCGCCCTCCTGCCAAAAACCTATGAGCGGCCAAGCTACCTCAGGATTTGAATCCGTCGTTATACCCGCATTGTCCATGTAAGTATACCCCAAAAGTGCAATTCCAACAATCTTGATTGGTGTTAGAGTACATCTTGTGTCACACTTTAATATTATTCTCTTGCAAGTGATGCCCAACCAGTTTATGCTAAATAAATCCATTTTACGGGGAATATTTACCCAAATTATTGAAAATGTAGTTTAATTTTTACATAAAGACGTGGTGAGGCATCGCTACATATTATTTCTGTAGAAATTGCCTGCATTAATAAATGTTGTACATTTATAATTTCCTTTTATAATTTGCTTTATGTTCACTGTGTAGATAAGACTACAAATCAAAAATGTTTAGTTAACTTTTAACCGCCTTAGAAATTATGTTTCTTCTTTTAAAATCCCAGTCATTAAAATCAATGCATAATAAGGTTACCGCAATAATCTAATATCTCTCAGAATAAGTCACAATAGTCACAATTTAAATATTTTAAAGATAAATAACGAATGCTGTGTAAAATTTAGTATATATGAACATGATTTTTTAATCTTTATAAAAATACTGGGTGGCTAAAGATTAATATAACATTTCTTTACCTGCATCAAAATATCGTTTTTATTTGACAAAATAGCTTTCAAATTTTCGCTACTCTTACCTAATAAAATATTTTTCTTAGTCTAACTTGTACTAAGTTTGTTCATATTTAAAACAATATTCTTCACTTGTGTTTTATATAAATATAGTATATATTGAAATATCTTCATCTAATTTGTTTAAGACCAATCTCGATTGTGTTCAAGTGTCGTGGTAATTGTTTATTGTTTTTTTGTAGTATACTTTATTTCATTTCGTTATCATTTAAAATTACGAAATTCCTATTTAATTCTTGAAGACAATTTGAATACACCTTTTAAAAACTGTCCTATAATGTCGAAGGTTTAATACTATAGATGCATGAATGCACGTATGATATACCCTTTTGGAGGGGGGGGGTGCAGGTATTGCCATATTTATAGTGCGTACATAATTATAACAAAAAAAACAATCATATCTCATTTATGAATTCAGATTATGACAACATTTACATTGAGGGATATTTTTATATAACTAAATACTGTTTCTTTTCTGTTTATATTTTTTATTGTTTCCTTTTTTTATTTTTTTCTTGTTTAATTGATGCTTGAAAATTGACTACGCCATAAGGACCCATATTTTTAATGTGGTGCGGAATTTTCAGTTAAAAATGCAATAAATTTATTATTAAATCAGTAGAGCCCATTCAACTAATTTATACTTAATTATTGGTGACATAAATAATTATATTTCGGTTTAAATAACATTAATGATTTTTTAACTTTGTACTCGTCATCGACAGAAAGAACTATAGACTAGGAATATGCTTAGAAAACTTTACAAAAATCTCTGTTCCAGAATTTATACTATCCACAAAATTTTTCAATTTATTGGCAAATCTTATTCATAGTAGATTGTGATCTTGAAGTTTTCCGAAGAACATAAATATAGTATTCCCTAGACATTATGATGTTAATGGAACTGCAAATTCGTTTTTATTAATTTTAAGTCTTTTATACTTTTGACTCGTATTATATTAGTCTAGTTGGAAATGTCGTTTTTTTAAATGAAAGCGTTAAATTCAAGCAAAAAATGCATTAAAGCATTTCATCGATACGATATATTCTCCTTCAGTGGAAAAAACCTTATCCCATCTATTTTAACAATTTTTTATTCCGGAAATATAAAATTCAACGGGTTTTGATATAAAATATTTTTCCTTTAAAATTCCTTTTTTTACCTCTTCTATATTTTGGATAGTCGGAAGGAGCAAGTTCAGGAAAATAAGGTGGATTTGGAATCATTTGCCAAACAAATTCTATTAATTTGTTTTCGGTCATCTTTGATGTACGGGGTCAAGAGTTTTTGATCAGCTTAAGTTTGTTTCTGTTTTGATGAGATTCGTCGATGTGAGATGAGATTTGAAATGTCCACGAAGACGGTATGCGCAAAAAGCAAGTATCATCTGCTGACGCATGATGGGATTTGACGGCTGTGCACGTCATAGTGTTAACTCCGAGCGTATCAAAAATATTTTTAGTTGATTTGTTGCATTATTTTATTGAATGCGTTATATAAGTTTGTATTAAATAACGTTCTCCAGATGTTAGTCGAGTAATAAAATATGGCCGAGACAAAACCGATGATCAAAAAATAAGTATGAAAAAACGACATTTTTGACTGGATAGCTAATATTTTGAATTGATATTATAAATTGGGATGATATACTGAAGAAAAAACATTTATTTCAAATCTTTTTGATTATTATATATAATTAATACTAAAATAATATCATGAACTGCAATTTACTTCTTTTTTAATAACAATTTTTTTTATTTGTAATAATTTTTCATTTAAAAGATGAAAAATTATCTTTTTTTTTTAAAAAATGTTTGTTTTATTTTTTAATACTCATATCTATTGGGGCTGGAGGAACAGGCTGCTGGAGGGAAAGATTCTTTTATTTTGGTTTTTAATTCGGATATACTATAAAAATATCTAATCAACTTTGAGCTGTTCTATATTTCTAACAATCTAATATATTACATAGTTTTAATTCATGAGTATTAATTTAACATATTCTCTTCTTATATATTTGTTGTAACTAATTATTTTTTTATCAGGTAATGACGAAAACTACTTCCAACTTAAAAGTAATTACATTGAGATAAAATCAATCAATATATAATATACTTACAAGCGTATTTCAATTTTATTTTTCCATTTAATCAAATGGTGCATTACGATTTCCTTTTTTTAATTTAATTTTAGCACTATTTTTTTCTATTTTTCATGCTATTAAATTTGATTTGTATGAAATTAATTGTGTTTTGTAATATTTAGTTTGATAATACATTACTTGAAATTGAAAACGAATCAATACATATATTTAAAGTTAGTGGATTTATTAAAATATTCACATTTGCATGTGTAAAAGTTAAAATATGACATTACTTGATACAATAATAATTCAATAGAATTTAGGTGACCATTGGGCAAAAAAACCTTATTTACTATTAATATTAAGTTGTTATTTTAAAAATTTCTACCAAGGGCTCAAGTAATTTACTCTATGTGTAAAATAATAATTTGGGCACATGTGGAATATTTAACATCCCATATTTCACGCATCGAGGTTTTATTGGTGTAGTTTAATTTATTGCTATGCGGCAGAATCAACGCTTTGAATATCTTATGCTTATTTTATTTTTCTGGCTGCCCATTTTATTTTTCAACTGAGACATTTTTTTTTAGGACAATTAATAATTTTATACATTTTTCACATGCATGCTCTTAAAGAGTTTTCATTTTCAAATTGATTTTAATTTGTTTTATAGGTGTATACATTTATATACATTTTTTATAGGAGGGAAATCTCATTATCCGACCCTCTTAGGATAGGGCGATGTCGTTTAATACAATAATTTTTTTCATTACAAGCAACAATCTTGATACTATTTTTTTTTATAAAAGGTTTATAGCTTTGTTTTGCTTGGACTAAATTAAGGGTTGGATGATAGAGATATTATATATAAATCATTCCTTGTTGAACCTTATAAAATATAAGGAAAGTATTTGACATAGTTATCGATGTATATAATCTTTTGCTGAAAAATAATAAATTAATTACATACGAGAAACTTCATAGTAAAAATTTCCATTTGTTATTAAAGGAAATCTTGTTAAAATTGTGCAACTAGTTCAGTTAGTTGAAAGTTTATTTTCAACGATATATTTTTTAACACAGTCTATTATATACGAGAGACATATTAGATAATTGGAATATGCATGTTGATTTTTGGAAAATATTTTATAAATAAGACACTTTGGGTTTACAAAGAATGAATTGTATTATACTTAAGTTTTCTGAAATATCTTTCTCGTATTTTTGACGTGTTCCCGGACACGTCTGCATTATGCAGTCATCATTCATACAAAGAATAATGCAGATGTGTCCGTGAATGCGTTAAAGTGAAATCCCAATCCAATTTTTTATATATCATAAGTTAATCAAATTTATACATAATATAAGTCTTTACACATTTAATGTTTTATGAAAGACAATGAGATATTGCCGCATTATATTATTGGATTGATATTTCACTTATTTAACCCTTTGAATGCTTTGTTTGATTTAAACGTATTCAATCTATACATGTTTCACGGTAATTTTCTTTATTTTTCTATAACGGGTGATGAAAGAAAATACCAATTTAAGTCTTCAATAGTATTCAAAGAGTTACAATAAAAATTATAAAAGAATCATACGCATTATTATTATATATTCTGAATAAAATTGCAACATTATTTTTTATCAGTTAAAATACATGTTTATAGCTATTTTTATATTTTTATAACAGCATCGGCAAAATAGACACTCTCCTCGTCCGACTCCTCCATCTTCAGTTGGATCGACTCCGTCTAAATCCTTCCTTATTCCTTCACCCGGCGCCTCACCTCAACAACAGCAATCACAAAATCAGTTCCTTCCCTTGCAACAGAAACAGCGCAGCTTTTTGACATTCGGATTTGGTGCCGGAGCCGGCGGTTCCGGAGGCCCATCTCGAAGAGAAAGTCACGTTAATGTTAACGTAACACCGACTAGTCATGATATCGGATCAGATACTCCAGAAATTCGCAAATATAAAAAGAGATTCAATTCTGAAATTTTATGCGCAGCACTTTGGGGTAAATATTCAACATTTAAATCTATTATATATTTATTTTTAAAATTGCTCTAAAACGAATTAAATTTCAATTGTATTGCGTGTTTTATTTTTAGGTGTTAACTTATTGATTGGCACAGAAAACGGTCTTATGCTATTAGATCGATCTGGTCAAGGGAAAGTGTATCATTTAATTCATAGAAGACGTTTTCAACAAATGGAAGTATTAGAAGGACAAAATATATTAGTAACTGTCTCGGGAAAGAAAAATCGTGTTCGAGTGTATTATCTGAGTTGGCTTAAATCAAAAATTCTTAGAAACGACGGTCTCTCTGATGTAAGTATTATTTAAAAACATGCACTTTATGTTCTCGATTTTTTAGTGTTTCATGGTTCTGTAGTATTTTATACAGTTAACCCTTCTATAGCGTCATTTGTACGCATTTAGTTTGTTAACAAGTGAAGTGCGTGATGTTTATTTTACCCATTGCTTACGTAAAAGACGCCGCAAACAAAGTGGACGCTATAGGAGGCACTTCACAATCTGAGCACACGTATATCTAATTGTTTGTGTAAAATATTTTCAGCAACAGGTTGAAAGGCGAAACGGCTGGATAAATGTCGGCGATCTGCAGGGTGCTGTTCATTTTAAGATTGTCAAATATGAACGAATAAAATTTTTGGTTATCGCATTGAAAGATAGTATTGAAATATACGCGTGGGCTCCTAAGCCCTATCACAAATTTATGGCGTTTAAAAGCTTTGCTGAATTAAATCACAGGTATTTTTAGTTTTATGAAGTCAACGATTGATTTAATGACTTTAGTCACTTAAATAAACATATAATAATCGCTTTCGATCATTTCAGACCACTACTTGTCGACTTAACAATAGAAGAAGGCACTCGCTTAAAAGTTATTTATGGATCAGCTGATGGTTTTCATGCCGTGGACCTTGACTCAGCTTCAGTATATGATATATATTTGCCTAAACATGTAAATAATATTTATTTTATATGGTGTACTATTCTGTTAAGATAATCGGAATTGGAAACATTTTTCATGTCATGTCTTGAAATTCTTTACAGCCTTCTGGAGGAATATCGCCTCATTGTATCGTGCCACTTCCCAACTCTAATGGAATGCAATTATTATTGTGTTATGATAATGAAGGTGTATACATGAACACTTATGGAAGAGGAAGTAAAAACATTATCCTGCAGGTATAATATTTAATGTTTTATTATTACAGGGTAAGCCATATTAAGTGTTATCAATTACAGCCGTCAAACCATTGGTAATAGTTTATTATTTTTTTCATAAAATCTATGAAACATAGCATAACATATGAAACAGACCTGCAATAGCTCCTGCATCTAACAACAATGGTCTAATCTAAGACTACGTCCTCTGAGAGGACCACATACTGCTCCATCTGGTGACTTTGCTCATTGTGCTAAACAAATAGGAAGAAAATTTAAAGACGGGAAGAGAGCTGCTGTGTAGTTGTTTACATGAGACGGAATATATTTGTTTAGCAGTGGCTGAGGGCCTCCGCCAGAGGACGCATTTTGCCTGGAGTGCCTTTGACGCTGAAACTTGTACAAAATGCGTTGAATGGCCACCAGGTCTCTGTGCCCATCGAACCCCTCAAATGACCCGGGGACACGCTACAGAAGCTCTTCTCTTTAGGAAGCCATGGCAGCACACGTCCACAAAATATGATCTGCAGCATAAGTAGGGGTTAGGGATGGGCAATATTTTAATTTATGTTGACGGTTGACGCACACATCTGGAACACATAATTATTATTCTTTCATATTGTTTTGAATAAATGACATTGATTATCTGTCAGTAGTGTTATCTGCCTCATGTAAATTCTCAGCGTAATGGTAGTGAGAAGCACGTGTTCTCGGCCTTTTTATTGTTGCAGAGGATCTTATTCAATTTTTATTGTATTATTTTCAACTTGTGTATAATTTGAAGCGTTCACAAAGACGGAATGCATAGACTTATCTGGCGCAATAAGCAAGTATTATGACGTTATGTGACGGTAACTGTGCGTCAATGCTTTAAATAATATTATGGACGGTTTTAAATTGATAACACTTTAATATCTGAAAAGACCTCTTCTTAATGTATTGCTTGCTTTTTTTTTTCGCAGTGGGGAGAGATGCCCACCTCTGTGGCGTACATTGGCACCGGACAAATCATGGGATGGGGTAATAAGGCAATTGAAATTCGCTCCGTCGAAACAGGTCACCTCGACGGAGTATTCATGCATAAAAAGGCTCAAAGACTAAAATTTCTTTGTGAACGCAACGACAAAGTTTTCTTTTCTTCGGCTAAAAGTGGTTCTTCTTGTCAGATATATTTTATGACACTCAACAAACCCGGAATGGCAAATTGGTAGTTTACTCCCGATTTAAAACCGTCGCGCCGACGAGCTATTTCCTAATTAAGAGCATACATTTAATAAAGTAAATTTGTATTCCAATATATGATTATTTTTTTTGAAACTGGGATTCATTCTACGGCTTTCGAGGATTTCTAAATGTGGTTTTGTAAAAAAATAGAAGTAGGAATATAGACTCCAAACAAAAATACATTTTTTACAGTGCGCTATACAATAATTTCGTGCGTTTGTAATATTTTTACTACTTAATTCAGAACCCGTAGGATGAGTCCTGGCTGGCTATTATATTTGAAAGATTGTTTTCATGTTATCATCATTAAATGAACTTCCAATATATATATATATAGTCATTTGTTGAGAATTTGAAATTATGTATTAAATAATATTTTCAAAATATACGTGTATATGTTTGGTGTGGTATTAATAATGAAAATAATTGCATAGAATGTTTTGCCTGAATAATTGATTTCAACGATCAAAAACCGCTCTTATTATATTTTTTCTTCTCTATAAACACCAATATTTGATTGGATGATTATTGACTTTGTAATGCTAAACGATTTTTCCTAATTAACAACTAACAAAATATATTTTCATTGAAATAAATTTTAAACGACACTCGTTGTGGTTAATTAAAAAAGGAGTAAATTAAATTTTATTCTGTGTTATAGTAATTTTAAAATCGTAAGCTAATTTTTTATTTGCATATCATATAAGATGTTTAGTATACTTATATGACTATTTAAAAACTTGTATTTTCAGTGGCGATTAAATTCGTATATACGCAGGTACATTAAAAAATTACAATAATGGTTTGCTTTAAATTTGTTTTGTTTTTATTACACAACATACGAGAATACTTTCAGTATGTAAAACACTTGCTCAGTCATAAAAGACTTGTTTTTTAATCATTTAAAGGAACAAATCTGCCGATTTCAATTGAAATTGATTAAATAATATCGAGTACAACTATTAAAACATTATTAATAACATACGAATAGTGTATAAAATTACTCTTTCGCTTTGATTAATTTTTTTGCGCGTTGCAAACCGAAAAAGATCCTATGATGAATGTATGAAATGTCAAACATTTTAAATAAGAAATCACTCGTGAATATAATAACGATTTGCATTAATTGTTATATACCAAAAATATTGTTGATTAATTGAAAATTTTCCAAGTTTAGTTTGAGTAATCTGGAAAATGCCTTAGATTATACGTTGCTCGGTCGGAGAAAAAGCCGATATATCTTCAAAAAATTATAAATTGACAAAAAAAACGAGAAACATCATTGTGTTTTTGATTGTGATATTAAAATAACATCTGATAGAAATATATTTAATCTTGTTTTTCTTTTTTTTCATGTTGCCATTGCAATAGTTTATGAATGTAATAAAGATGTACATGTCTCGCGCATGCGTTAAATATAATTCTATGGGAAGTTCATGCATAAATGATGTAAATTTGAATGATTCAATTCTCATTGTATAACCCGAGTATAAATTGAGTGCCCATACTTTTTTACAGTTTTTTATCAATGTAATGTATTTAAAAATATATATGTGTATAAAACGATAGGTTATTAGTGATTTAGATTTGTAGAATCTTTTTTACCTCACGTAGGGTGATTGAAGACACGTAGTAGACGGTGCATGTAGCATTTGAAATAAAACTGATGAATGATCTGCTCGGTGAGAATCTTTTTTTGTGTGTAAATGAGTCGTGAACTTTTATCCTTTTGCATTTAGATCGTTGTGCAGTTTGTTTCGTTGAAAAGAAAATCGAATCATGCACAGTATATAAACGAGAATGTAATTTATGTTTTCGTGTCTCATTTTCAGAATTTTCTATGAATTTTATTCGACCCTTGGACTTGTAGATTTATAAAATCGACAACGCCACCAATATTTTTTTAAATCTCATGACATATTGAATAAATGACTTTGTGTTTTCGTGTGGATGCTTTTGTGAATGAGGCTATTTCTTATTCGTTAAGTTAATGCTAAATGGTCTTTTTTTTGTATATCCCTTTAGTCTATAAAATATAAAGGACAATGGGAGTAATATTAAATGCCAGATAATTCTGCATTTATTTACAACTTTTTCATTATTTATTACTATTATTTTAATAAGAATATACAACTCTATAAGGTTTTTTTTAAATAGTACATTTAAAGTGTACATATACAATCACTTTTTATATTTAGCTATGTTTATTCAATTTTTATATACATATTTGATTCCGTTGGCACCGGAATATATTGTAAGCCTATTTTAATAACAAAGGTCCCCTATATATAGACCCTTGAACTTTTTTCTTATCAAACTATCGGTCTTTTTTAAGATATAACAATAAAACCATTTACAATTTACATGGTATAATTAAGAATTTGTGTAAGTAAAAATTTTATCACATCAAGACTTGGTTTGAATCCCATCAGCCCCCAATATGAACGAAATTTGCTAGCGGCTGAGCATTTGTCGTGTAGTTAAATTTATACAATTGATTACCATGTGAATTGGGAGATGAGTGTGTTCAGTTTTTGCTGTAGAAACGTATTAGATAGTCCAGTCGGAAATGTCGTTTTTTTAAATGAAAGAATTAAATCCAAACCAAAAATATATAAATGCATTTCATCGATATAATTCCAATAATTTTTTTTTTGCGTTCATATCTTATTTATGAATGAACTTCGTGGCAATGGAATCGATTTGTTGCATTTTGAATACATTATTAAATAACATTCTCCAGAGACGGTCAAAAAATAAGTGTGATAAAACGAAATTTCCGACCGGATTATTTAATGTACGAATTTGTTTTTTTCCGATTTTCGTTTAAAATGAAAATGAATTCGTTCAATATTTACATAACATATTTACTTTCGTTTAATATTTTCATTTGTGAGTTTTCAAATTGTAGCAAAGACTGAGAACGGTCCAATGATCTCTCATTCTGAAATAATGTGCTATGTGTGGCATTCGAGATATTCTTGAGAAGTGATTTTACAGCAATAATAATTATGCTAGTTTTCTTCCTATAATCCTCAATAGTTTGTAAGTATCTAAATATATTTTCAATTTAGTTTTATTATGCCAAATTTTAATTTTATCGATTTAGTTTTCCAATCTTTAAGAACTGATTTACGCGCATTTTGAGAAATTGTAACATATTTCAGATTATTGAGGGTTAGAACGACTACTGTCAAATCGGGAATGTAAAGATTTACTCTTAACGAGGACGATGAGGATATAAATTTTAATTTGCCATTTGTTGTTATGTATCTGATTCCATTTTGAATATATTTTTTATTATAAATTTTGTCTTAATTACAATAACAATACAGTCAACCCTACAACCCTATGGCGTCCCCTTCTATAGAGTTTTTTCCTTCTTAAAACAAACTAAACACGTACAAATTTTGTATGGGTGCCTAACTTTCTATAGCGACGCTATAGAAGGGTTGACTGTGTTTGTGATTTATAAACATTGAGAAGCTCTATGTAAACACTGACTTTTCAATCATTTGAATATCGACACGATACACCCGAACGTGGGATTTGCTCGCATACTTTATAATTTTAATATTTTTTGTGCTATTGTGAGACTGTTTTTGATTGCGTTGGTGGTTGTTAGACAAAATGAAAATTTAATATTTTTACTATTTGACAGATTTCAAAATTTTTTTTGTTTAAGAAATGTGCTGGTATATTGTAAATGAAATGTGCTAAGAATAATGATGGTATTGTATATGAATAGTTTTGTATATAAATTTTTATTAAAAAAAATGCGTATATATATATATATATTTAAGAAGATATATAAAGATGGCTTTGTTGTAATTGCTTTTTGGAAGCTGGGGTGATTTGCCCTAAAATTGACTGCCAGTCTTTCTTATCTAGTCTAAAACTGCAAAGTATGAGAGTTAACCTTCTTTATTATATATTACGAAAGCTAGTGCTCAAATTTTTTTCCTCTGTCGTCGTCCCTACAAAAGATTTATTTTCTATTACATGAAATTTTAATAAATTCATATATATATATCGACTGACACGGAAGACTGTAGATGAAAATAAAATATTTTTCATCATCTAGTACAATTTTTTTGGGTCATACAGGATTACCATTTTGTCCAGAGACTAATTCCATTTATCAAATTTGTACACAATCCGCGTGCGGACACGTCTGCATTATACGGTCATTTTTCATACAAAAAATTAAGAACGATGCAGACGTGTCCGTGAACGCGTTAACATCCTGTGCTCCTCTAAAAATTATAATACGGAAAACAATTAATATCAATAAACAAAATCGTAGATATATCATGTTGAATGTATTGATACTTCTGTACTTTTTTATAACTTGCAAATCTGCAAAATGATGATTTTCTTTAAACTTTCAATAAAAAAGCTATCTCACGTGGCTGATAAGATTTAGGGAAATAATTTTGATTATTAAATGAGAATAATCCTCGTATTGTATTAATGATCATAAGTAATCCTCATATTATAGTTATAAATCTACATATTATATATTTATACACTCATGCATGCAAGTATAAATATATTCGTATGAATGTATAGTTATAGGTTTAAAGATATTGAAGCAAGCTATTTTGAATATGAAAACTTGTCGATTCAATATAACGGCGACGTTTTCAATTTATATTTACCATTGTTTGAATAATATATTCTGAATCCAATTTATTTTTAATTTTGCGTTGCTTTAAATTCAAGATTTTAACGGCCGACGGCGATACTTTGTCGAGGAGATTTTGTCAGATTCTCGGGATTGGGAGAAAATTGCAAATCGTCGTCGTCTCAAATGTTAGCTTTTTCTCTTTATAGATTATCTTTTCAGTTATATGGTGTGTATGATTCGACGAAAACTTCATCTAAATATATATGTATATATATATATTCATAATACATTTAATGACTAATTCTAAGCTCAAACATGTAAAATGCTTTTCTAATGCAATTTATAAATACAAATTGATCAAATATGTCGGAAAGAACCTTTTGTAAAATTAGTACACTTTTTATAAATTTTGAATTGTTGAATTGTTTTTATTTTATGATATTTAATGTCAAATACTATAGTCACAATTTCTTTGTCACAAATCAGATTGAAAAATATACGATTCATAATCTTATAATATAGAACATGCCACTATGTGTAATTTTTAAAACCATTTTATTATAATTTTAATATATTTTGAAAGTATCCTCGATTTTGCAGTAAAAATTTTTATATGAAAGTCATCCTGAGTGTTTCATTTTTATAAACCTTTCAGAGTTTCAGAGAAAATTTATTTTGATAAGTAAAAAAATATACTTTTTTGTTCTGTTTACTGAATTTGTTTGAATTTTGATTAAAATCTTACAAGGAAACTCTTTATTAAACACATTACATACGGATAGCTTATAAATATGTTCCATGTCAGCTGGTGTTAATGTAAGAAAAGCATATTTTTATGAATTACGCCAAGTTTTTTCTTATTTTTTGCGGAATTGCCAATATATACACAGCAACCAAAAACCATGGACAAATGTGCCCGAAGTTTACCTTTTACGTAAGATGTTAACAGATAACTTCCAAAGTTGGGATCGCTTCTTGTACTAAAAAATAAAAATGTCAACATATGTCAGCAGACACTGATTCTTGAACACACTTAGCAATGAAGTGATAGTTTTTTTCATTTCAAGACAAAAGTTAAACCTTTTCATTTCAAGTCAATTTTTTTTCATTTCATGTTAAACTTTTTTGAAAAAAGAAAAAAAAAGTTTAACTTGAACAAAAAAAATTGTATGCAACAGGATACAAAGGTTGGTGAAAGTATATCGGTTCTCTCCATGATGATAAAATTGAAGAAATCCTTTCAGAAAAAAGTAAAAACATTTCATAAAGTTGATCTGTAGTATGAAAATAGTAGTAATTATAAAATTTCGGATAAGAAAAAAATAGATTTGGTCAAGACATGGGAAAAATATATTTTCCATGGGTCCATGGGAAGATAGATGAAAAATTGGATTCAGAATGAAAAAAACTTGTATTTTTCATAATTCTTTAATGGTGTCAATATAGTAAAAAATGTCACAGCATATAAAACATATATAAAATATATATTTATTTTAAACAGTAAAAAAATATAAACCGTATAAATGTGTAATTATAACAAATTTTATATATGTAGTAATAAAAAAAAAAAAATTAAATCTATGGCAGTGTGTAATACGTTCAAATCGAACTAATGAAATGGATATCGCAATACTTTGGACGTGCTTTTATATAGCACTGTTGACGCTCTCCGCGCTGAAAGACTTGCCCGCGTTTGCATGCTCGATATTCGGACCGACATTTTCTTCTTAAAATGTTACAAAATAAATAAATAGTATAAATTTTCCATTTAAAAAAATATATTGGTTTCGTGGAAAAAAATAGTCCCTGTCTTAAAAACATTTAGTTACAATTAAACATTTATTAAAAGTAAAATAAAATGAGTATTTTATTGTAAATGTCATGTTACTTTCGTTCGTAGAGTATTTAACAATGTATTTAATTTTCTAAACAACTTGTATTAATTTGTACGTACACGTATATCTAAGGGCAGTGTGTATACATAAAAATATTTTTATTATGCCTCACAGTTTTGGGAACTCGTTAAAAATCGGTAACTAAATGGTTTTATAAAAAATATTTTGTTATTTTACATTTAAATTCATAACAAAGAATAATCATGCTTTTATAAAAATGAACAAACATACGTACATCGAGTGTTCCTGCCACATGTTTAGGTTGGCAAGAAATTATGTTTTGTAAAGCTGCACAATGTAAAACTTAAAATAGGTACAGAGTGTTAGTAAATTGCCTCGTTCGATTCGGGGAAGACCCTTCATTTGAATTCTTATTCGTTCAACGATGGAGGTAATTTGTGTGTCGATTTTTTAAATGGGTCGTTTCCATTACCATGTAGTTATTTATACATTTAAATATGTGCATATAAGATATAATTTATTGCTAATTTAATGTCGATAAATATATGACAAATCTATACGTTACATATATAGATATATTTATGTAGTAACTAAAATATTCAGTCGCGTTTATCAAAATTTTTATATTATAGAAATGACTTTAAAATATGCTATTTAAAAATAAGTATTTATTTATGTATTTTCAATTTTATCAAAAATGAATACACGAATGTAATTTTACAAATATATATATATGGCAGTACAATACATGGTTTTGTGCTTAAAAATTATTATCATGTTTATATCATTTCTCATTTGCGGTATTGTACAAAATGACGAATAATTGTAACGAAGACAATGTATTTGTAATCATGACAAATAATTGTAAGGAAGACAATTTATTTGTAAAAATGACAAATAATTGTAACAAACACAATGTATTTGTAGATTATTTTATATCTATGGATTTTAATTGGGTCTCATGTAACTTTTAACTTGGAGAATGACATTAAATTCGCTAGACCTGAAATGATCGTTGAACGATGAATAAATGACATTTTTACAAAGCACTCTGTACGCACAACATATAAATATATAATATCATATGTACATCATAAAATGTAAATATACCATAGTTTTTTTACATGATAACTTAAATAATTAATGAATAATAAATGTGAGTATTTTAAGAAAAATCTCTTGGAGAAAATGAAATAAATAATTTGATTATAAGTATGTATCAAATACAAAACATATTACGCACGTTTGTCTTAATGTATGAACGTTCAAAATAGAATATGCATACAATTTGCTACGAAATGGACTTTCTTAGATCGTCGTCTATATGATTTAACTAATTTTAACATCTACACAATGATGGCAAGTAGGGCGAATGATAATGCAATACTAAAAGCGTTTAGAAACATTTTGAATATCATACAAAAATACAAAAATAGTCTTAATTATAATACATTTCTAAAACTAATTAAACAATGAGAATACATTTTTATACATTTACAATCTATCTAAAATTTAGAATATCATTATTTAGGTATTTGAAGGTTTCTTAGAGGCACTGGTATTTAGAAAAAAATATTGTAAATCGCTCCCGTACAACTAGAGAGCGTTGGCAGCCATGGAACCAATCGTATCGGAGATACAATTTCATATCTTAAACGACCATATAATTTAAATTGCTAAACATCTAGTTTTATCGAAGGATGGGATCGAATTATGCTTCTGTGAAATTTCAATATGTTCAGTGGCAATATTAAAATACAAACTGTGACTTAAATACGTAACGAGCATCGGACGCTTGGAAAGCTTCTCCGAGTCGAAACGGTGCAATCGCTATCGTCACTATGTTACTTCTCGACTAAACATTAAATTTTATCTTACAAGATTGTTATATGCAATACCATGCTGTCTGAGATCCAAGCTTCACTTAAAATCTAAATTATGCTTTGAATTAATTAATTGACCAATAAGAAAGGAATGATTGATGCAAATTATTCGCGCTCTGCGTTTGTAATCTGATGCATAGTTTTGGGTCTTTTAAATGCCACGATAAAATATCTACTGTGCTCTGAAGCACTGCGGCATATTGTGAGATTGGATTTGAAAGCATCGTTTATTGGTCGTTAGTATTAAATAATAATTTTAATCTATACATAAATTGAATAAATAAGTTTTAAATGAGTTTAATTTAGAGTCGTACGTATAAATTAAGACATAACTTAGGAACAATTTCGTTAAACAACTAATTCCCTTTTTTATAAACTTACATTAAAACTAACCGGGGTAGAGTTCGGTGCATAGTACGCGCAGCAACTTAAAATAATTTAGGAATTTTAAAAACACAGCCTAAAATTTATTCATTTTATTGTCATGGTGAGCCGTTTTTATTTCGTAAGCTAATTCATTTACGACGTGTAAATTCACAGCCATTTTGGAATATTTTTTTAGTAGCGTCAATTTTTCAACGAGATTATTGTAAATTATATGTATGTCACAGTCGAAATGCGTATTTAGTTAGAACGAGTTTTTACTAGTTGAAACAAGTTTATGCTTATTACAACTAGAATTTACTGCTGTACATGTTTGAATTTTAGATAATTTTGATAACATTAAACAATTGAACAATACACATCTGCAATACAATTTATCAAGAATACCATATTTGGTTCCAATTTTGTGTAAACCCTGTTCATGCTTTTAAAAAACCATTCCAATAATATCACTGCTTTTGCTCTCTGTTAACATCAGGAATTGCTATAATTATGTTATCACCGATTTCTACAGGATATATTGAATCCAAAGGCAATTTCATTATTTGGACCTGTTTTGCCAAGGTTTTGGTCACTATTTCGAACTCAGCCGAAACAGTTTTAACTGAGCCATTTTGTCTAGTTAAAATTATTTTTAACTCAATTTCATTTTTGACTAGTAGTAAATTCTAGTTACAACAAAGAAAGCCAGTATAAACCATAGTTTTAACTAGTAAAAACGCGTTCTAACTAAATACGGATTTCGTCTGTGACATATATAAATGCGCTGTCGCAGATGCAATGGAATCGTAACAAATACAGTAAGGTCCCGCTTAACGCTGTTTCAGTATTACGCGGTAGTACTGGGATTCCCCAAAATCGTACACTGTATTGATATTTCCCTTTTGTTGAAGTCAACCCTTTTATAGCATCCATGGATATATCAAAGAGTAAATTCAGATCTGAAATCGGTATTTACAGATGTCTGTACTAGTAATTTAAAGACAGTAAGAACTGCCAAAAATAATATTTGGATGACAGATCATATTCTTTCTCTGTCTCTCATGGAAGAACGAAGGAAGCTTAAAAAAAATACACCTACACTAATTGGCCATCAGAAAAGCATGTGGTCCGGATGAAATCCCAATAGAACTATCAAAATTAATTAGTGGAGATAATATTCACCTCCTATTAAGGTTGTTCAATAAGATTTATGACAGGGATTGGTTGAAATCAATATTTGTCACCTTAGCTAAGAAGCAACACCCAAAGAACTGCAATGACTTTCGCATGATTAACCTAATAATTAGTTTCTTAAAATTACAATATTTTTACACCAAGTTAAACTTTTTCATTTCAAATTAAAAGACGCGTTTAAACTTTGCAAATATTCATGAAAATGTAGAGAAGGAGAAAAATGACATGTGGAGCAATGCCAACCTGACAAATCGATTAATAGGCGAATAAAAGTGACAGTTGGATGCGGAAATTGCACAGTACAGGGATGCCAACCTGACATCCCTGTGCCTTGTTTCATTTCATTTGACATCTGACAGTTTAACATTAAATGAAAAAGGTTTAACTTGAAATGAAAACTTGGCGTAAAAATATTGTATACGTTCCAGAATAAGAAACAAGTGCGAACAAAATCTGGATGACACGCAATTCAACAAAAAAGTATTTGCATGCTTTAAAGATTACAAAAAGCATTTGATAGTGCAAAGCATGCGATATTAACGGAGATGCTCCGTAGGACACTTATTAATTGTGTACGGGTGCTTAACTTTCTATAGCGACACTATAGAAGGGTTGACTGTATTAGTCCCTTTTTCATTATTGATCAACGCTGGAACTTATCCTCGCTGTATTTGTACGGATCCAAATGATTTTTGTCTGCGATAGCTGCCGAAGTAACGAGATACGTACACGCCGGTGCTCCGCCGTGAGAAGTGCAATTAAGACCGAGCCGGATTTATTAATAATATTGTATAAAAGGCCAAGTTTGCTTGTCATTTGGACGTGTCGGCCATTGGCTTTCCCACAAACATGTAGCCAACGTTAATAAGAGCTCGTGTTGCCGAATGCCTTATCAAGAATATGTAGGTTGCTCGCTCTTTTCGTACGCTGCTTCTCAAATATTCGCTCTCCGCGCGAGCGAACCTTCGTCCGGCGCGTCCCGAAAACGAACGGGGATCGTCCGTTCAAAATTTCAGCCTGTTACAGATCGGCTTTCAGTCGCATCGAAAAAGTTTCAGCATCGACTTTCGTCAATGTTCCTTTTGTTATTTATTATATTTGCAATGATATTTTATCGAGTATAAAATGCGATCTGAAGACGGTCTCAGTGTTGAAACGTTGATGCTCGCTCGTGCTGAAGAGTAGTTTTAATTTGTTTAAAATAAATTTAGATACATTTGGGAGACGCTGAGCTCGAGCCTCGTCGTCGTGGTGGCTTGCAATTTAATAAGTTTGCCTACAGAAACCTACCAGACCTACGATGCAGTTTAAGCGTGTACGTGAAATTGCAATCTCGGTAAATGCATTTTGACTTTGTATCCGAGTCCGCCAGATCTAACCGACCTCCGTTCGTGGACATTATCTTTGATTCGCGCCTGAATCTCAGACGATGTGGGGATCCCCTTCGGCAGATCGAATGCAGATTCGCATCCGACGCCTGATTTTAAATGAAAATATCCACAAAATAAGGCTGAGCAGAAGTGAAGGAATCGCGTGCTTTTGCAAACGTTTGACCTTAATTCCGAGGCGCGCTGCATTCGCGTAATTATACCCTAATCTGCAGCACTGCTCTAGCGTTCGAGCGACTCTGTTCCGGTCGTTTCGAGAGCTAAACTTGTCCATTGTAACGACATGGATGCTCCGATTTAACGCCGTACCTATTTTTTCGCCGGCACTCTCTCTCGGAACCTATAAAACTCTCCAATTTAACGGCCAAAACTGACTTTGATATATTACGAAAGCCATACAATCGCGCAAAAAACGGAACTTTATTCGCCGACGACCGGATGATAAAGTGCAATTCGAAATAATGGCATCGATCGTCTTTAAAATGGATCGACGCTCATCCGACCGCCTCGGCGATGATCGACTCTGTCGTTGCGAATGCACATTTTCTTCATAAGAATCGAGTCCAAATAGCAGAAGAGGAATACTTAACCTTTGGAGTGCTGAGATGCGATATATCGCGACTAAAAAATTGGAGCTATGTACTATTTTTAGATGATAGCAAATATAATTGGTTCGATTTTAGTCAACGAATAGTTTAAATATTTTATTTTTATAGCGGATGTGTATAATATTTGGAAAAAAAGTTTGAGGCATCTTTTATGCAAGCAACGGGTAAAATGAGTACTCGCACAAACTAAACGCGTACAAATTTTGTACGGGTGCCTGACTTTCTACAGCCCGGTCCCTATCTCGACGCTATAGAAGGGTCGACTGCGCATAGTTCATAATTTTGAAATTAAAAATAGGCGGGATGAATACTCGTCTGGGTGGTTTTCGAAGGTCGAGAGATATCTCGCCGACGATGAACGCTGAAGCGTTTACGGATGTGCATAATAATTGAAGAATGGTATGTATGATTCATCACAAATGAAAATATCACAGTTCATTCTCGAGTCTCGATGGATGTGTTGTTTCGGAATTGTGCACCTCGCGGAGGAAGCGCGAAAGTAAGATAACGACGTTTCGCGAAGACCTTCACCGTTTAATCGGATCGATAATAAGCCATTGTTGCGCTCCGTCGGTGCCAATTTCGCGTGTTGGCTCGTTTTTCGAGAACGTCGCGAGTCCGAGGTTGAAAAGCGGCGCAGAGATACGAATCGGCAATCATCTAGAAATGATCGAATTAAAAGAAATTGGACAAAAATAGAGCAAGTCGTGACCGAAGAGGGCAATTACGGCGCGAGGGCTCGTTGCTGCGCGCGCCCGCTCTAAACTAATATCGCATATTTAACATTAGAAATACTATAGATTAATTTGTAAAATTGGTGAGCAAAAAGGTTCCGCCGGAGGAGGAGCTGGAGCCGGAGCTATCTCTGCTTGGCCGCCTTGACGGCGCCCGCCGCCGCGGCGTTCTTCTGCGCGATGTGCGTCTGGTAGTGCTTGGCCAGGTGCGCCTTCTGCCGGAAGCTCTTCCCGCACAGCGAGCACGCGAACGGCTTCTCGCCCGTGTGCGTCCTGATGTGCACGTTCACCGAGTACTTGTCCTTGAAGCCCTTCGAGCAGATCGAGCAGTAGTGCAGCGAGCGCTCCTTGCGGATGCCGTTCGACGTCGACGTGGCCGCGTGCGCCCCCGGGTTCGCCGACCCGCCGCCGAGCTGCTGCCCCTGGCTCTGCCCCTGCGCCTGCCCCTGGCCCTGGCCCTTGCTCCCGGACCGCTTGTACTTCTTCGCGACGGTCTTCGTGCTCGAGACGGCCGGCGACGTCGCCGGCTGCAGGTGCTCCCGCGGGGGCAGGAGGCCGGCGAGCCCCGCGCCGACGCCCGAGACGACTCCGACGCCGACCCCCGCGTTCACCCCGACGACGCCGCCGACGTTGACTCCGACGCCGACGCCGACGCCGACCCCGTAGTCGACGTCGCCGTTGCAGAAGCGCTGCACGGAGTCGACGACGTCGCCGGCCATCCTGCCGAACTTGGCGCAGTCGTAGTCGTCCGGGTAGGCCGAGTCGAGCTGCGAGAGGATGATGTCGTCGACGCTCTGCGCCGACGGGGGGTCGTCGCGCTCCGGCATGAGCGCCGCGGCGCTCTCGTACAGCGCCGCCTCGACGCCCCCGTCGGCGTCGAGCGCCATCGCGAGCCGGTCGCGGCCCCTCGCGGGCGGCGGCGGCGCCGGCGGCGACGCCCTCGGCGCGTACCTCGTCCCCCGGCCCTGCAGCGCGCTCCTCAGCAGCGACTCGCCGCAGCCGTTCTGGTCGGCGAGCTTCCAGTCGTTGTTGTTGTCGAGCGCGTCCTTGCGGTCGCCGAAGCCGCCGTCGTCGAAGCCGAACGGCTCCTCCTTGACGAGCGGGTCCGGCAGGAAGGCGTCGCCGAAGCCGTTCATCTGCGTCGGGATGATGTTGAGGATCGAGTCGAGGTCGAGCGAGGCCCGGCGCAGGTCCGCCGGGTCCGCGGGCGCGGGGCTCGGGCGCCGCTCGGGGCGCTCCCAGGGCGCCGCGCCCGCCTCGCCGTCGAGCACCGTCAGCGTGTAGATCTGGCCGTCGGTGTTGTCCGCGTCCGCCTTGGCGGCGCCGGCGCCCTCCGCGCCCGGCGACGAGTCCAGCTCGCGCTCCGTCTCCTGGCTCCAGTAGAACTTGTTGAGGTCCTCGAGGATCGCCGTCTCGAGGCGGTCCCGCTCGCGGTCCGCGTTCCAGATCGAGTCGAAGCTCTGCAGCGGGGGGTTCGCCGGCGGCGGGTTCGGCGGGGGCGCCGCGTTCCTCGGCTCGCCGGAGATGAGCGGGTTGCCCCCGCCGGTCGACTCGAGGAACACGTTCACGGACCTCATCTGCTGCTTGAACTGGGCGTCCGTCAGCTCCGGCGAGGTCACCAGCTCGAAGAAGTCCGTCTTCGACACGTCCGTGTGCCTGAACGATTCTGCCATGTCCATGGTGACGGTCTCTTTGAAATGCATCTGAGGCGATTTGGTTCCGATCGCCGACGTCAGCTGGCCGCTCCCCCGGGACCCATCAGATCCGCTCTCCGCCGATCTGCGAACACACAAACGAGATCCTTTACCGTTTGCCTTCCGAATTCGATAAAAACTACACGAGACGATTCAAAGTGCCAAAAATACGTGCCGTTTTATATGTGTGCCGTACGATGCCCGAGAAAAAAGAAATACATTCAACCCTTCTATAGCGTCTAGGCGCAACAAACACGTCGAGCCGCAAACGAAGCGGACGCCATAGAAGGGTTGTAATTTTTTAGCGCATACGTTCAAGGAGTGTGTCATTTTCTTCTTTTTTTTTAATTACTCATAAATCAGACAGTGGTTTATGTCTTTTATTCAAAAAATGCTCTAATATGAGAAACAAATTGTTTTAAAACGTATAGCAAAAAACAGTACAAAACTTACGCCCTTTATTTTGTATGACTTTTCTAAAGAGAATAATTGAAACGGCACGTATTTTTGGCACTGTTCGTCGGCGAAGAGGAAGTGTTGCGTGACCTTTCTTCCGAATGGTCATATTTATTTTCGGTATGAAAAGTAGGCATAGGCACTTATCTCTTTACTCGTGAGAATGCGGCCCGGTAAACGTTCAATTATCATCACGCCATTTTTCCCGGATCGTTACGAGCGCACAGCAACAAGGGCACGCTTCGCGACGCCCAGGAAATACGTGTCACATCGCATACATTTCGCTCGAGAATCGAGCTTTATTAGCCTTTCCAATGTGCAATCTATTAAAAAAGCACATCATTCCGGACAGTTCTATATAATCTTCTAATTATCTTAAGCGATACACGTTGCGTACGGATCGAGAGCTCTGTGCTCGGACAGAATTCGGTTTTTCATAATAGAGACACGATCTGCAGTCACGTAAACCTAATAAAAAAAAATCTTCCGAGTCTTTAATTCGGGGTTAAAGATAATCGCTAGGGTCAATGCGGTATCTCGTTTTTTCCGCTTCTATGCTCGTTTGCAAATTGTTTCGATGCGTGTTAAAAAAAAGACAAAATGATTGCATACATTGAAAAGCGATAATTACACGCTCATTTCTAACGGAAAATTTTTAACGTTTATATTCAATCGTAGACATATTTGCGATTGTAGGACTGCAAAGCTGAGAGTTTTAAATTGACGATCAGATCAGCAATCGCTCTTTAATAATATGTTGCTCCATGAAAGAGCGGAGGGCTACAAAGATTCAGATCTACCGCTTCATTCAAGGGATTCAAGAAATTGCTAAAAAATACGTCTATCCTTTGGAATACGCGACATATATAGAAATCGTCGTTGAAATATCAACCTTCAATTAAAAAAAATAGATCATTTTCTGCCCGAATGCCGCGTAATAGGCCAACTCGTAATAGGAAACCGCACATATCGAGGTCCGAAGGGCAGAATTTGTCCCAAGATGAAAAATCAAATGGGTCCAAGGGGTCTCAATTTCAAACTGCGCCAAAGGCTTCAAAAAGATACGATAAGAGGAAATGAAAGCTCCATCTTTAACAATCATTAAAATTTTAAATAAAAGTGATAAAAATTGTCAAAAATAACGGTTTTATTTCGCTTCGAA
Organism: Stenopsyche tienmushanensis; assembly: GCA_008973525.1. NCBI lineage: Eukaryota > Metazoa > Arthropoda > Insecta > Trichoptera > Stenopsychidae > Stenopsyche > Stenopsyche tienmushanensis. The sequence continues at coordinate 233,290 of WACJ01000282.1, read as the reverse complement.
AGCCAGCTTCTTACACTGTTCTATGAAATTTATAATAGCCCTTCGAGAGTATAATATATATTGGAAGGTGCGTCGCGATAAAATGCAGATTGTCCAGGACTCGAGCGTTCATGACGCTAAGTCACGTCTGTGACATTTCTCGATTTGCTCATTTGAATCGGTATGTGCACGCAGAGACCCTGCTCATTTTTTCCCCGATGAACTTCTTTCGACGGGTCTTCTAGTTAAAGACAAGCGAGGTTCATGAGGGTTCAGCGGGCTTTGATTGATCGATGACCTATTTTAGGTATCCGGATAGATTTCAACGCATAACGGTCTAAATGGCCCAGCAAAACTTTGGATAATTAATGCAGTTTTCAGTGACGGATTTGCCTATAAGCGCAGAAGGGCCTCGAAAATACACGGATTTACTTTTACGCGGCATGTAGAAATCTTTGTTAACATATCGGGACATTTTCTGCCCATATGCCGTGTAATAGTGAATCGAAGGGCAGAATTTGTCCCAAGCTGAAAAATCTAATTCATCCAGGGGGGCTCAAACTTAAAACATATTTTAAAACCTTAAATAACTTATCCTCATTATCCGGTTTGAGCTTGTGTGATAATGTACACAATTTGCAAAATTAGAACATGACACATATAGGCATGAAATCCAAAGGCAAAAGTGTGTTGCAACCGGGGCCAATTATATTATACTTCAGTCGTGATTTCATTCGGTTGATTACATTTGCTTTGCTCCTTTGTTCCAAATATTCTGAGATGGTGTTTGTGTTACTTTGCCACGAGTCAAATTACCTCGATGCTCAACTTGTACTTGCCATATTTTGTGCACAGGGCTTCGAACCGTATCTTTTCCCTAGTTCCTAATAACGGTTTTTTCGGTTTTCGGTTGAACTCTGAGCGATAAATTTGTGAATCTTTAAAATAAATTCTATCATAATTTAGAACGTTTGATCCTTTTTTTATTATATTTATTTATAAATATAAAAGTTATCTTTCGATATCGAAATATCTTCCATTTTATTGTATTTTAATTTAAACCATTATTATTGTCTAGTAAAGGAACATTTTAAATCGGGGAAGGCCTCAACTTGTACTGTTGGATCGACACATAAAAATCTAATGAAATTCTTTTTAGCGTAAGGTCTCATACATTTTAAGGGGCCTCAAAAAGTTTTGGTTTTATTTTTACGCGTCACCTAGAAATCGTCGTTGAAATGTCAAACTTTAATTGAAAAATTAAGCCTTTCTATATTCTAATGCCTCACACAATATGGTGATAAATCCATATTGCGAAAAATATGGCAGTATCTTTTCAAGTCCTGGTGGCGTTGATCTTTAGCATATTATTTGAGCGCGGGGTGATTTATGAAGTGAAATTTGGGAAAATTTGGACTACAAGTCATATGTTAAAACGAGTTGACCCTTCGCGCTGATCTTCGCCGGATCCCGTTAGATCGAGACGTGCACAAAAGTGGGCAACCGCGTAACTATTCAATCAAAATGAAATTAACGTGATTAATAAGCTCGCAACGGCCAACGTGCTCGAGACGAGTGATAAATTTGTTTGAGAATGTTTGGTTTCCCAGTAACGTCCAGCTGAGCGCCCCAGCGTGAGGTCCCGTCGAGGCGATTCGAAAGCGCTTGTCAATCTTTTTTGCGCGATAACACTCCGTGACCGCGATACGTCGTGCCTTCCGTCTGCGAGGGCTCGGCCGAGGGCTCGATCATGATTCATGAGCGGCAAATAGTCATCGGACGGAGCTGAGATCGTTCGCTGGGGATACATTTTGAGATCTTCGATAATGACCTCGACGACAGTTGGAGTTTTTTAGGCGTTAAGAAAAAACATCATTGACCTCACAGAAAGCATCTGGAGACGGACGAACTGTGGAATACGGAAACGTCGAGGAGATTAACATAGTTGACATTGCTTCAGTGAAGGCTAAATAATCAATTTATCACGAAGAAATGGTTGTTAGCTTTGGAGATCTTGTGAACAGAAAGGTCGTAGAAAAGCACTATAGAGCAGATAAAACAATACAATTTAAATAACAAAAGTATATTTTTGATCATCACAATTTTCTCTTGAATAAAGGCCTCAAAAAATTTAGGGCGCCTCAAATAGTTTTTGACCCATCGCGAAATTGAAAGAACCTTCTTATCCCTTGAAATGTATGATTTTATAAATTGTACGAGCTCAGGGGGCCTCAAACTTAAATTGCGCCAAGGGCCTCTCAAGTATTAAATCCGCCACTGGTGATATGTTAATATTTTAAAATTAGTCAACGTTTTATTTTATGTACTTCTTGATTGACAAATTCTCAGCAGTGCCAATATTTGAAAACGACCAGAACGCGTATCCTGAGCTCTCGGCTGAAAGGTTTTAGTGTCGAAATGTCAACTGTAGCAACGAGGAAGAAGTTGTTTAAATCTGGTTTGAAAACTGGCCGAACAAGAACAAAAACAGAAATTCACCACCAGCAATGTCAATTGGCCGTAGAGAATGAAAAAAACATGTACATATTTTGCGGAACTTCTGACGGCCTACAAAGGCATCTTCATAAGCGTCGCGGCGAATCATCGGACGTCCCAGTTCCTCATAGAACACGGGCGATATAGGGTCTCGTTGGTTAGATTTGGTCTTTCAAAGACTTGCGCGAGTTGCTCCTTCGATATGTCAGTGGTTTGAAAATTGGACCGGTTGGACATGGAAGCCTTGTGGTCACTCCCTCTAATTTTAGGGCATTTAGGGCTTTTTATGAATTTGCAAATGCATCCCCAGGGACTTTTTACGACCTCTACTGGACCATATAAGCCCTTCCCAGCGGCCAATATATATATAATTATTTTTTCCTTATTATAATTTTGAAAAAAAAATAGTGTCTATCTATATATTTATAGCATGTTTCCTCCGCGTTCCCCCGAATTTTAAATTCACGGTTTTGCAACATGCACATGTGCAATTTGCGAGCGGGCTGGCATGATCCAAAATAGCGGGATCAACATACAGGGAAGGTCTTCTTACGTTAAGCATGCTCGCGTTTTATTAAACATTGGAGACTATGTGTAGATCTGCAGTGGTATCTACTTATAGGCGCGCGTCCCGGACCTAAAAAATCATAGGGCCTCAAAACATTTTTGAGCCATTCAAGGGATCTAAAAAATTGCTCAAAGAATATGTCCATATTTTGAAATACATGGTTTTACTTTTATGCGGCATTGTGGTTATATATCTGGCCATTTTCTGCCTATATGTCGCATAATAGTGAAATCGTAATAGGAAACCGCAGATATCGAGAATCGAAGCTGAAAAGCTGAAAAACCAAATAGATCTAAAGGGCCTCAAACTTGAATTGTGCCAAGGGCCTCACAAGTGCTAAACCCGTCACTGCAGATCTGTTATTAGAAGAATATAGAGGGTATGCTTTTTAAGTTGATCGCTATAGTAGCACTGCTTTGATCATCATCATTGGACTGTGCCACTCACCAGGATCCATTGCCAGGAAGCAGAATCTCTTTAGTATAAATTTCCGGGGCATTTGGAGAGAACATTAGTTGGTTCGAGACGACGTTATGAGTAATTAGTATTTGAAATATTGGTATGGTAAGGTAAGGTGCAGAGAGAGGTGGTAAATGAGTGCCGAAGCCAATGGCACCTGGCCAACGTGCTCTAGATTCGTGCCGAGCAGTCGTGACTGGTCTTCGGATCCGACATCATATCTAGATATCGGTCAGCGCTCGACGTCCTACGCACTGCCTACTCGACCAGGGACTGCCAATCCTTAACGAAGCGATCGAATCGAAACGGTTTCACATCTTCGAGCCTCGCCTAATTAAGACGACGGCCTGCGAGAATGACGAAACCTCAGCTGGACCGACGTCGGTGATTTACCACTCTCAAATACCAGTTGTTCGTTTTTTCTACAAATCAATATAAAATGAGTCGATTGTCGCACGTAAGCGTCGATGTGTGTCATCTTCTCGAATTCAACGAGCCACCGGAAAGGTCATCGTTTGCATATACAATGGTGATAATGACGTTAAGTAGAGCCCGTTGATGGTAATCAAAGGTGACCAATTCTCAGAACGTTGCTTTCTTAACTACTTATCTAAACAAATACGAAAGCGAAGATGATTTCCTCACCGGTCTTCGATGTCAATTACTCATTTAACCCTCGACAACTCTTCCGAATCGTCAAATTCAAAGATAGAATTCTAATCGAACGAACGGTTTGCAGCATTTTTTTAACATCCATGAGATATTGGAATTAATTTGTATGCTCCGATTCAGTCAGAAGAATAGCAGGAGGAAGCTGGATGCGAAAAGCGGAATATCAGAATTTGACTTTAAAAAACCAAATTGGTCCAGGGGGCCTCAAACTTAAATTGAGCCTTAAGTGCGAAATCAAAGTGAATAGCTCTGTCTCTATTTCAAAATGGTGGCCTAAATCATGACCTGAGTGAGTCATTATACTCTTTTAGCCATTCGCCGCTTCAATTTCAGCTTTTATATGCTACTGCTTCAACAAGCGTATCATATTTTTACCTCGAGTCTTTTGCGATTGCGTCTCGCGATTCTGAAAACTGAAGCTGACATTTTGATCATCGAGTGTACGTCAAAGCGGCGAATGATTCGTCGTTTGTTGGGAAACGAGGAGCTCCCGTCAGTATCGAAGATGGGATTTGACAGTTTGCGGTCAATTTTCTATTCGAGGCGAATAGAGAAGGGATCGGTTCGACGTCCGAGGCGAACACAAAAGACGACGGATGAAAGAGCACCTGCTCCTTTGTCGGAGGAGGGCGTTGTCGCTCGATCGGGATCTCATTGTCTCCGAGGTGCGAGAAAGTCTTCCAGCGTGATGATGGGCGCCCGATAATCGTAATGGAATTTGCCACTCGGACAAAAAGTAGACACTTTGAAAATGCTATCTCCGATCGGATCGAAGTCGGCCAACCGCGCTCCGCTCGAATAATGAAAATAGATCTCGACGTCGTTCAACCATAATTGTGTCGTTAAAATCAACGGTTCTCAGGCGACAATGAGATAATACCGTTGTTTTTATCATTTTTTCTTGCGAAAATCTTACCAAATCGCTTAAAAGCTATTGCGAAACCGGCCATGTTAACATTGAACAATTTTAAAAGGGGCATTGAATTCATGATAAATTTTCATAAAATCGTTGACCTACAAATTCTGACATGAAATTCGGTCGCCGATTCCGAACCATAGAACCGACGCTCAGGCTACTTCACAATCAAGATAACATTGTAAACGATAGGGTATTGATCAATAACGTGAAATACAATCGAGAGCTTTATATACAGTGGTGGATTTGTTTCGTGCCTCAAAAATTTAAGACCTCATAAATTTAGACTGAAAAACCAAATTCATCCAGGGGCCTTCAAATTAAAATTGTGTCGAGGGCCTCTCACGTATTAAATGCAAGACTAACTCGATGCGTTGATTTAAAAAAAAGCACGGCGAATATGATAATGGGCTAATATAATATTAGGAGTTTTTATTTCTCGAGAAATGAGAATTCTCTATTTTATTTCTTAAATTTCTCGAGAATTCTCAAAAAAATTTGATAAACAAAAAAATTATGTAAAACAATTAGGTATTGCATATTAATATTATTATCTGTTTTTGTTCAAAACTATAAACATTTTGCCGGCAAACAACCTATTTCAGCCGTTATAATATGTAGATATATTATTTTTAAATTATTATCGTCGAATAAGCTCTTTATTATAAGGAATTTCGACTTTCTGAGAAAGCATGGATATTTTTATGGCAAGGATTTTCGATTTTGCGAATTTTTCTAGAAATTCTCGATAAATAATTCCCGAGAAGAAGCACTATTTAATTTTAAGTACTACTTGGCTTGAATATGTGCAAAATAAAGCAGATTTGCGTGGGACGAAGGCCCCTCTTGTTCACACGCCCACTTTCAGATCCGTCATCTGTGGATGGCGTTCGTCTCTTTTCGAGCCAAAAAAACTGTCTTCGATCCGCGAGTTCAAATTGGACGTTGTTAAATTTTGTTTATCAAACAAGTCGTGCATCGAATTAAAATAATAGAGGGTAAAGAGAGCCGCAGATTGGTGCCTTCCGAAATGTCGGGGCACCTGTCAGAAGTCCGAATCACGACTCTGTCCGCTTTCGACTCTTTGTTTTGTGTGTTTTTTCGGCATTCGCAATGATACTTATTTGACGAGCGTTTGCGAGATGTAATTTTCTCGAGAGTCTGTTAAAAAATAGTGGATCAGTGCCAAATCACGACTTTGTATTTTTATTCTTCACGACTTTCTCGAAGTTAGCAGATATATGATCTAGATCGATTTCGAGAGATGCACGGAGCCGTGCATTGTATCTCAATATGTCTGCTGTCCATTTTAACATTCTTTCTCTCCGCTTCTGACAATATCTACAACATGTTTTATTACGAACGACTATCGTAATTTATGCGTCCGACTTACAATTATTTCGCTTCGGAATTCTAAAAACGCCGCACTTCGTCGCCGAACACACCGGCGATGTGTCAAGCATGCTCACGACTAAATATCTCATTTTTACAAAAACTAACTGTAAAACCTATTTGCTTAATTAATCCATCTTATTATTTTTTCATGTCTATCTTGTACATAATATTCGCTAACAGCAGACCGAAAAACAATAATGACAGCTCGCAAACAATAGCTTTTACAGCAGAAAAACTGTCAAAATCTCATGGATAAATAGAAGGGATTACGACTTGAGGAAGCAAAGACACAGAAAGCGCACGAAATTAAATATTGCATTCACGGGTGAGCAAACAATCACGATCGAAAACAAAATATTGTAAACTCTTTCCGGTCCGCTCACTTAAAAATGCGCATTTCGCGCACCACTAATGTAGATCTGAGATTACGCATTAGACATTAGATCATAATTTGGTTCATTATAATTAAGAATTCTGAATTCACGATGATTTTTGTTTCTCAAAAAATGAAAATGAAAAAAAAAATCTCGAGAATTCTCAAGAAATTTTTATAAACAAAAATTTATGTAAAACAATAAAATATTGCATATAAATATTATTATCTTAGAATCGGACGTCCTAGTTCTCTTTTTTGTTAAAATAAAAAATTAACACAAATCTATTTTAGCTTAAAACTACAAATAATTAGCCGAAAAACGACCTATCCAACAAAAATGGTATATAAACAATATTTTAACCATTATAAAATGTAGGCAAATTTTGGCAGAAACCCACTCATATGCAGTGTGGCTTTTTAACCCTTCTGTCAATATGAAATAGGTAAATAAACAATCGTATATGATTCGAAAACATTTTCTGCACACAGGTAAAAGAAAAATATAGATCTTTCCAAACATATGAAGCAAAAAGGATTTTTTACAACGCAGGTAAAAATGCAGGTCGGCGTAAGAAAAATCATAAATTATTTTATGGAGCGAAACGATTAAAATTTATTTACAGAAAATGAAGCAAAACACGATATTATGTACAAATCCCATGAAAAAAAAATCTAGTTCTGGCCAAACATGGCCAAAATTCTTAATTTTGCATATTTCTTAAGAAATTTTCTAAAAATAATTCTCGAGGAGAAACACTAAGTATATCTATATCATAAGTCCTTATTTAAAATTATTATTAATACTTTATGCAAAACAAGGCGTCCGGAATGTGTTAATATTTGACTTAAATATAATAGAGGAAAAACACTAATATTTGAAAGCAGCGATATGTCTTGATGAAGAGAGGAACCGCTCTAGTTAAAATTTAGGTTGTTTGACTATTTATATTTTAATGTTTTTTTTTCTCTATTGATTATGATAATGAATTGTACATACCAATACATCTCTGCTAATATCATGGCACATTTAAATTTCTTCAACAAGTTATTTTTAATTGATATCTTAAACGTTGCCTCTTGTATTGGTTTTATGATTCCTAGTGCACTATAAATTGTGTTCGAATAAAATAAATTCACAAATGAAAACAGAGCTGGACACAAATGATTTTCATTATGACACCAAACAAATGCATCGATTGCAAGCATTCGAAGAGTTACGAAGGGATGGAGGAAGGAAGTGGAAGATCGACTCGGACGTCCAAGTGGACAACTTCTAAACGAGCTAATGTCATATTGATGAGTTTGAGTTGGCAGGTGTGATTTGAAACAAAAAATGCACTTTCACTCGACAAGCGTACATTATTTACAGCTGTCGATCGGCTGCGGCGAACCAGAGTTCGAATCCGCATACAATTGTACGGGATCTCAATGTGGAGCAAACCAGTCACGCTTAAAGAATACCATTTGAATCCTGACCGGCTCCTATCGTCCGATCTCTGCTGCACTTAACGATCGTTTAATAGTTTTTAGCCAAAATAAATATGCAGCGAATCTCGCTAATCGCCGCTCTGACGAATTATAGAGGCGGTGTCGATCTCATATCAGGATTCAATTCGCGGAAGACGAACATTCGCTAATTGAATAGAAAATATTCTGTCCCGTTTCGCGGAACCAGATATCGACGGTGTCTTGCCTCTCCGAAGATATTATCTAGTTGCATTGGCACAGGACGCAAAATATGCCCATGCTGGATGTCGTTTATTTAACGTACAAAAGAGAGTGTCAGATTTATGAATTACTTGAATTGAATTACGATTATTCGCACTGCGTCTGTAAACGTTCGAGAAATCCAATCTTAAACATTTCCAGCCCACCAGGTGTATTTATCGAGAATTTTACATGCATGTCGCATCATTATAATTTGTCAAAATACATTGCTTCGAGTATATTAAATACTCCGAGTATTTTAAATTAAATTCCATCAAGGAAACAATTTATTTAAGTAAATGTCAACATCTTAACCTTTTCCTTATCGTGATATGTATTTAGTACACCATATGAAATTGTAAAACAAATTCTATTATTACAGCTCGACTCAGTTGTAGTAAATACATCATGGTCAAGGAAAGGTTAAAAATAGTTTCTTTAATTTAAATTGATGTTAAAAATGTGGCAGTCATCGAATGGAAAGACTGCATCCAAAAATGTCGAGGTAATGACGGGGGAATGTAAATATGACCATCATCAGATTTTCATTTGTAAAATCATTATAACGGCATCATTTTGATCCATCAAAATGATTGTATCGCTTGTGATCGTCCATTAACCCGTTGATGAGGAATACCGCATATGTTGCGAGCATTCTCGCACGTTGTATCGATCGACAGATAAATCTGATCTATTTTTTTATGCAAAAAATATTAAATATAGAATGTTGATATTTAGTGTGTTGACTAGGCAATCTTTATTATATAAAAACATTTTTTAAACTTTTACAAAATATGGTAGTGGGAGTGGAGGGAGCCATGAATGTCGGGCAATGACATTATTACAAAAAACTACAGTTAAAAATAAATTTTTAATTGTAATTTTTACCAACATTTTTGTAATTTTTTGTTGATTAAATAAAAATGTTCAAATATTTTTAGATAATTATAGGTCAAACGATGAAAAGATGTATAGTACATAGTTTTGCCAAATTTCACAATGAATGCTCACCTAGGGTGTGTGAGAACTTCCGTGAGCTTGGAAAATGTAGTTTCGAGAAAAACGCGTTTAAATCTTCGCGTTCTTTCCGATACACGAGGAAAACAATTTTTTTTAACCAACAAGGCAAAAACATCCTTTAAAAATGATAACTCAAATGATTGATTTCAACCTTTAACAAATGCATTATTTTGTTACTAAAACACACATGTATATCGTTTATGTTTTTACGCGAAGAAATTAACGAATATTTTGTGATATCAACAGTGTTAAGGTGCATTTATTGATATACAAGCTTCACTCACGCTGCGCGGTTCTGAGAGAAAAGTGAATTTGCGTGGACAATAAACGGCACACATACGAATATTGCAACTATGTTAAATTCAATTTAAAATTAATTCACTAATGAAAGAATGCCAGTGAATTTGGAGATATTAGAAATTGCGTAAAAAGTCTAACAATATAAACAAATTTATGCTGAAACTATACACATCCATTCAAAATATTGATTTATTATAATGATATATTAATATGGTTGTAATCTGACATTGATTTATTATTATTTAATTTTGTGAAATGATTTAAATTATTGTGTGATTTGTAATTTAATATTGTTCATCATTTAGATCATTTGGATTTGGAAAGTGTTTTATAATGTTTTTAATTGTCGGAGTTTCCGACAATTTAAAAAGAGATTTTTTTAAGCAATTATGAGTCTTATTCTTCGTTAATTAATTGATCATTGAATTGCGCCTATCGATGAGCGAATGTATATTTTAATGGATCGCTAAAAAACTACCCTCAATCAATCAACACTTCCAAGTTGGATGATTGACAAGGCCGACAAATAGCAACAACAAATTCAATAATGGTCGTTATCATCTCGTTTGATTTTTTGACTTCCGTGCTCTTTTTTTGTGCAGATAAAGTCTCAGTAAGTTATGCAAATTGCAAAATAAAAGAGAACGCTTCCGAAAGACGTCCCAGAGGAGATTTCTTGTCTTTGAATAGATAAAATCTCGATCGCATCGTTCGAATGGAGGTCGAAATTTTTAAAGCATAATTTAAAAGTTCCGGTGCTGTTTGACAACTTTCCTTTAATCGTCCGATTATTCTGTCAATTAAGTCACCCACGCTCTTGTCCAGTATCATCTACGATGCATCCGCCCCAAATTACTCGTTGCCAATTCGATAACATCGACATGCCATCTTTATTCATATGCTAAGTGCCAACCCAAATTCGACCACTTTCTGTGTGGTCGCCTCGTCCTTTGCCGACGGATCGTCTAACACTTGACAACACTTTGAGCCGCTTTTCTAATACATCTTTTCAAAACAAATTGCCATATTATTCAATTCTCATTGGCAGCAAAAAAAATCAAATCGGACAAACAGAGCAATTTCGAATAATTTTAAATGCATATTCGCTATGAGTTTTACTGCATTGATTGAAATTTTAAATGCGACCTTTAATGGCTGGTTAAAAGTAAGATAACAGGTGCTTTTGAAACTGGGGATTTTTTGTTTCAAAGGCACATCTGGCATTTAGAAAGGATCTTAACGTCCAGTTTATTTGGTTCCGTGTGCTTGTCGGCCATTTTGTTCAGTCGCAGTAAATTCTTCCGATGAAAAGGTCGTCGCGCGCTCCCGCCACCTCCTATCCGTACAAGATTTGCGCGGTTATCCGATTTGGATTCTACCATGACGGGGGATGAACGTAGATGTGTCAAAAGACAATTCAAAAAGACCTAGCGGCGGAGGTCTATGACACTGGCATACAAAAGCTGTTGCCTCGACTACAGAAATGTCTCAATCTCGACGGCGATTACGTTTAAAAATAGTTGAATATATTTGTGAATTTCAATTGAACAGAAGCATTTTTCGATCCTACACAAATGTTATAGCCTTACTTTCTGGATGAGCCTCGTAGTTAAATGTTAAATTGCTGCGAAAATCTTAATATGTGCGAATAAAATGCAGCATAATAATTATGAAATGACACACTTCCCTCAATTTATGCGACACCCATTGTGCACGGTTTCATTTTTACGCGACCAAGAAAAAATAGTTATTTTTAAATATTCCAATTTTTGGTAGAAAAATGTAGGCAGGTATTTTTTTAATATCTAAAAATAATCTTCACATTTAATGAATCTTGGTGCTTCCATTTGATGTTTTGGAAAGTTGTGTACTTAATTTTAATAACAAAACAAATCGATACTTTTGGGACCCATAATAATGTCTCAAATAGACTAAATTTTGGTACTTATTGCATTAGAAAAAGAAGCACAGCATTGTGTGATTATTTGAATCAACATGTGAGTGCATACTCATTAAAGGGCTGAGAAGAAATTTGGTGATGACAGAATAATTTATCCACATTTTATATTAAAATTCATTTTTTCTGAAACTATTGTACTGAAACTGGATACAAATTTAATACTCTTGAAACACAATGTTATTAGGAAATGTCTTATTATTTTCAGTCCAATATTAGAGATGTGTATTTTTCTATTTTAATTAAGATTTAACAAATATTATGAATAAAAAATGTTTTTTTCATATCTAAATGAAGCTCGATTTGATCTTCTGCATTCCTAAAGCGGGGCCTTTGTGAATAAAATGCGAGCAATATATTCTTAATCGATTATGTCTCATTGCAATTTGAATGTAGAATTTAGCTAAAAGCATCGATCGATCGCATTTAGCTTTATTGTGAGGTTGGACAGATGGTGTATTAATAAGTGCAGCATCCACTTGCACTATTGCCGGAGGTGTTGCGAAAGAACTACTCCGACCAGCTCGACAGCCCGCGATTTGCATCGTTAGATATTTCCTGAACTATGTGACTTTTTATCTCCTCGCTCGAATGGCATCGGCGTCCAATTGCGATTTCATACTTAATTATAGTTACACTCCAATAATAATGTGCAGAAGCGTCGCGATAAGGATCCGAATTATGGACAAATTCTCGCTGAATTGTAGGGAATATTCCACGAGGATTGTGTCTAAATGATGAAAAACGATCGTTTTGTAATTGATGAGAAGCAAAAGCACCGGATGCGTATGTTCTGAGTCCCATAAAGCTACGAATAGAACAGATCATGACCGGTTTGATGTCATAAGCTCCACCGTCGAATGCGGTTAGGTTAGACGACGGAGGTTGTAAAATTTTCGCATACACCAATAGTACTACAATTTGTCACGAGGTCAACGTTAAAGAGGAGCAGGTGGTCGTAAATTAACGCTATATGGAAAACTAGGCGAGCGAGACTGGAGATCCACTAATTAGCAAGAAGACGATTGCACTTCGAGGGAAACGACATTCCCTCTTCGGATCGACTTTCGATTCTACCACTCCATCCCACCGACAATATTTCATTCAACATTCTATATTAAATATGAGCCACAACCAATTTCCAGGATGAGATGCAATCACTGTATTTATTTAGGTTAAACTCTTTCTTCTTGGTTTTGGTAGAATGACCGCACTGCGGGTCGCGCACAACACCGGAGCGCTACACACTTGACGGCAATCACGACGTATTGGCGCCAGCAAAAGGAAAGCTCCTGGAAAGGATTCGGGATTCCATAATTATACCCTTATTAGTCGCAAACTGGCGACGATCGCGAGGCACGTGGCTTCCATACGAGGCGGCGATCTGTCGCGGGATCAAAGTGTGCGTTTTTCTCATCCCAAGATCATAACTCGACTCTCCTCGCCCGCCTTCCGGTTAATCCGGGCGGGTCTTAATCACCAAAATTATGGCCAGCTTAAAGCCGACTAAACTGTCGACAACAGAACATTTTGGTCCACGCAACACGACAATTCTCATTTCTAAATTTTTAATTTAATTTATAATCACTTTTTATTGTATTAATAATGTGTTAATAATCTATTTCAAACTAGCTGGTACTGTGGCGCGTTGCTACCACAGAAGTAATAATTCTAAAAATACCGTTTGAAATTTGAAAGAGCTATCTTGTTTAATTAGGAATGATAGAAATAATGAAAGTCTTATTATAAATATGAACAAACATTGATTTTTATATATAATATCTACTGTAAGTTAATTGTACTATACCTATATTGTTTGAGAAAGTTCAAGCAATAAGTTGGCAAAGTTTTATTGCAATCGAATTAACGGTATGGCAGCGCATTAAATACGGACAAACAAACATTAATTTTCATGCATTAAACTATACCTATGTTACTCGCAGAATTTTTAACAACAAGTGGACAAAGTTTTATTGTAATCCAAAGGACGATAAGGCAGCGCATTTCGAACGAACAAAACCTAATTAATTTTTAATTTAAATTTTAAATCTTTATCAAAACTGTAATTGTTTTATTTCAATTGCATACTAAGATAAAAATATTTATATGCAAGAATTTAATTTTTTGCGTATCTAAATTTCTCGATAATTCTCATTCCTTGAGAAATAAAAATCATCGAAAAATCAGAATCCTCAATTGCAATAATGCGTTTATGAGTTAAAGAAGATCGTTCCTTGTAGAATAATTAAAAGGAGAACGTATTCTGTTTAACCTTCTCTACGACATTTTCAATTGGTTTGTATTGTAATAAGAAAATTAATTTTCTTTTAAATGGTCGTATTTCTGGTTTTCTTCCAGCGAGTGATGGACTAGCGACCTTTAAGATGCAACCTTTACTTCATAAATTACTGAATATTATTGCTTCATAGATACGTTGTAAGTTTTCTAATTATGATTTTCGCATCAAATTTTATCGATATCGACATGCACATGCAAAATCTGGATTTAACAGCAGTATAATACATATACACATCATAATTGACAATATGAAAGTCCCTTTCTATGGGAATGTATTGTCGTAAAATGTTTTAATTGATTATTATCAATTTTTCTCGTGAATTGAGTTTGAATTAATATATTTTATACGGGATCGTTTTAACGACGATTCTCTCTCCTTGTATTGAACTATGGCCATATAAATATCTCAAGAAGATCTATTGCAATTAACAGACCCGGTATGACCCATTCCGGGTGAGATTATGCGATTGGGTCGCTCATGTTTTTATTATATTATAAATCACTTATCAACGATGAGAACTCTACTGAGATTGCAAAAGCAAAAATCGCCACAGCCATAAAAGCTCACGAACCATAGAAGTTCTTCTGTACTGCCAATTTATCGACAGTTGGATATCAATTGCTGGATAATTAGTTTTAACATGGTAAATGTATAAAATCCATCGTAAATATGTGCATTGGACACTGAACCAAAAAAGGATGTGCTATGGTGTAAACTAATCATTAAACATCATTTTCTAATGCTTCTTTAGCGCCTTTCGGCAATCGCAGAAGACATACAACAAAATCGAATGCTTCTAAAATTTTATTGATTGAATCGTTTTGAAATATGAATTTTCAACTGCATTTTTACAGCAATTTCTTAATAATTTCGATACAATTTACAAAAAAAGACAATATTCTTTAATCGCCTTATCGAGGTTGATGAATTGAATATCTGGTTCTATAATAAATGGTTTTGTATCCCCCGAGCAAATAAATCATTCATGTCGATAAAATGCAATTTCACTTTTATCCAATATGAAAAACGGCCCATAAAATTGCTACGGTTTACTTTCTTCTAATGATGCATCTAAAAACCGCGAATTGCCATGTACGAACATAAATAACATCGCAACTCCCAGATTCTATCAAAAGATTGCCGTTTTCTCACATTAGCTTGAAATTATTGTATCAAAAACTTGAAACATAAAGGAGCAAAATCTAATTCGCCTCGGGTCACGGTCACGCTTAAGCCAAATTTCAGAACAATGTAAGCAATCGTTGTATGAACATCATCGCAATTATGTTAGTTCCAAATATAACGAATTTTAAAAAAAAAATTACCAATTCCGAACAACAGCAAACAGTTCCCTGGTGTGTCATAAAAGCGATATACTTGCTTTAGATTGAGTTAATTAAAACAATAAAATAAAAAGTTATAATAGATGAAATATTTCATGTTTATAGCAAAATAACATAACTTAATTATATTTGTATTACAATCAAATGAATTTCAATTAAACAGTCCCCTGACGACAGTTCTCTGCACCATAAAAGTCTTTTGGTTTTGAAATCAAGCTATTTTGTGTATATTTCGTTTCGTATGCATATATGTTATGGATATTGGTTATCACATGTCAAATAACAAATATTCATAAAATAAAAGACAAAGGACGTCAACGAAGAAGCGGATGAACTTTAAAAGGACAGAGAGCGAATAAAATGTCCGTTTGGGAAAAAGAAAACGTTCCAAACGGTCGCAAATTAATTAGCCAGTAATAAAGCTGTGTTTTATGTGTTTATTTAAATATGCAAGTATGCATTGCAATCATTATCCGTGGGTACATGCATTTATGCTCACTTCACGCTATATTTATATACTCTTTTGCCAGTTCCTGTTGCATATCCTCGACAATAAATGCATTCAAATAAATACACCATTATATGCTTTTTAACTCTCTGCAAAAGAAATCACGGCGATTATAAAGCATAGAACTAGGACAGCTTCTCAAAGTTTATCTGATGTCGTATATAAATAAAATATGTAGCAATATTTCGATTTTATTAGGACGAATCTCAACGAGGAGATTCTGAATAGAACCGATGACGCTATGAGGGTTTGTCGCAGACTTGGACATCAGAACTGGCGTACTGTCGATAAAAAATGCTATCATAAAAAGATCAGATCAACCTATAGGAAGTCGATCGAGTATGAAATAAAAATGGAATTATATTCACAAATGGTACAAAGAGCGGTGCAATTATTTCCGCAGCCGAAATAGTTATTATAGATTGGCGCGCCGCAGTTTGAAGGTGTTTCTGCAAAGGAAACGCGACTCGTTGAGTCACTCAAGGTCGGAACAACTCGTTGTTTATTAAAATAATTTATCAATAAATAATTTTACAACCAGATCGACAAGGCAATTCCTGGTCGAGCTATTATTACAGACCGATAAGGCTGGCCATGTCGGAATGTGCTCCGTTACTCGCCAAAACCTCCCGGCTCGGCCGCGGACCACTTTTTGCCACTGTTTCAGCTAATTTTTGACTTGAAAAAAGATTGGCAGATTGCGGATTGCCCACTTCTTATATTAAATCAGTCACAAAGACAAATAAAAACGCCCTGTCTGAGCTTTAAATCTACCAACCTGTCGACGCATACGCTATTTCGACAAGGACATAATATAGGATCTGCCGAGATAAATGTTATCAATCCTAATTCTCGATTAGTTTTATTTGTCGAGAAATAAGAATGATCGATTTGATATCTTATTTTTTTTATAAACAAGAAAATATATGCAGACTTGAGTGCCATTGCAACTGTCATTCGACCAACGTCTACTTGGAGAAATTCCTTGACCTAAGCCGCAATCTGCACGGCGTTATCTAAATAGGTTTAGACAAAAAAATGGCTAAGTTTGGCCGGTGAATATCGCAAGAGAAGCCTGTGTGCACAAATATTTTCAAATACTTTTTTCTATTTTTTATAGAAATACACTTGGGTCTGTATTTATGCGATAGATACGTTCCATGGGGAGTTGCATATAAAAAAAGCGCATAAAAATACTTGAACTACATAGAAAACAGAGGGATAGGTTCAATTATTTTTGAAAACCGCATAACTTCAAATCATTGTGATAGAATGTACCAAAAATCGCATAAAAAAACTTAATTTAAATAATTAAAAAAAAACATATTTATCTTAGAATTGCTTTATTAAAGTCTATTATCCATACATTCATTCGACATTAGGGAATCCAATCCCGAGTCAAAATTTCGATCCCGGGATTTCGGGATTGCATTATACCATTCCGGGATTAGTTCCGGGATCCCAGGATCGGGATTTTCAATAAGTCCATTTGTTTAATATATTGTCATTTAGTCTGGATCTGATTTTGGAAGACAGGCAACCTGCTGCTGAAAATGTACACTCAGCCTCCATACTCGTTGGAGGTATCGTCATCAGATATTTAAATGCCAATTCGAGTTGATGACCGCATGAACCCCAATTTTCATATAACACCATCAATGTGATTGATAAAATTCCTTTATGCTAAGACACGGACTAAAACTCGCAAAATTCCCGATTTCCCGACAAATTATTTATTTCCGTCGCTGCAGATAAATACTTTTATACTATAATACTTTGATGTGATTCGTAATTATATTACGGAGGAATACAAAAACTCTGCACCCCGTATCTATTATATTTCATATAGATATTCCCATTATTAGAGTCGAGGTGTAGTAAATACATCACCGGTAGGGTGTTGATATTAATATAATAATTTGAAAAATATATATGTACTTTATATATGTATACATAGATTAGACAGTTACTGCCCTCTAAAATCGCCAATTAATAGTTACGCCACTGTTTCCAAGCGTCGTGCTGATAAAGTGTACGATTTCTATTAGATAAAAAATTCAAACCTGAATTTTTCGGGATTGCAAATACATACAAATATAGGATTTAAGTTTATCACGATTTTAAATTACCTCACTACTCAAAGGGTTAAACTTTGCAACGATTTTACCATTATTTTGTATGCAGATCGTGGTATGGAGTCATTATTACCCAGATCCTGACTTTTTTAAGCGCATTCGCATAAAAAAAGCGAGAGATAGGTCCAATATTTTTGAAAATCGCATAACTTCAAAATCGCATTAAAAAAATCCGCATAAAACTTAAAATAAATTAAGTTTATAATAGTAATTCATTAAATTATCTTAGTTTTAAGTAGTACTGTATAGATGATTATATTACTCCATATTATTTTTAAAGTAACCCTTTAAAAATGCACGCCATCTAAAGTAGAATCGAACATTCTAATTGTTTTTTGGTTATACAATCCAATGAACTGCGATTTTTTTTGTTTCAAACAAACAAACATGAGACGAGTTTGAAAGTAAGAAATTTGTGATTTTTTTGTCATGTAGAACCCAAATAAAACCTTTCAAACACATTCGGTAAAAATTTAGTTGTATACAATAAAAATTGATTTCTAGAATTTCTCGAGAAATCAGAAATTTTCTCGAGAATTTTCGATTTTGCATATTTCTCGAGAAATCAGAAATTTTCTCGAGAATTTTCGATTTTGCATATTTCTCGAGAAATTTTCGAGAATAAATACTAATTATCAATTTAAAATTTGCTTCAAAATGCTTTCCAGACAATAATTGTGTTAAGACAAGAACATTGTTTCTGATATAACCTTCATCTTTTAGGGCTTTGAACAAGTCACGCTCACTTTTAATGCTTAAATATCAAGCAGAATAGGGTCTTTTGTTATAGATGGATATTGATAAATTCAAGTGAACACAAACAATGACAAGAACTTTTGTTTTTTTCATCTGGCACTTATTTAATATTAAAAGGATTCAATGGATACAAATTGGATCCATCTAAAATCAGATATATTTCCGGCGAATATATTGAAATTTTAGACGCCAGAAGAGCACACATTTCGTCTTGAAGTCATGACTTTTTTTTTCAATCGAACGTAAAAAGGTACGATTTGAATCAAAGAAAAGAAAGTGGTTTTGTGCAGCAAAAAGGCAATTAAAGTGGCCGCGATTAAGGTTAGAGATGCAAAGAGCCGTACTGAAGCAAAATACATAAATCATCGCCCATATTTAATTTTATTATTTAATTAACGGAAAGGTCACGTTTGCTAAAGCTCTGTAGGTTTTTTTCACGTCCAAACACTAACAAGATAAAAACAGTACTAATTACATAGCTTTAATTGTTTTCTCCTACTAAATAACGACCTCACGAATACCGCTTATTAATTGCTATTAACCGATAATAATTATATTGCAATTAAGTTTTATTTCATGAATGTTCTAAATCCAATATTTTTATAATCCCATTTGAAGTGAGCTCGCATTGAATGCGTCATTGGCAGGCTTCAAGATAATAATTCAACCGCAAGTTTTGTATTATGATGGAATTTTTCATTACTCACCAAAGATAAAATTAGTAAAAACGATTGCATCCATGATTTAAAATAAAATAAACCTCTATATTAACGAAGTTTAAAGGAATTCTGATGCATTCAGCAAAAGTCATTCAAATCTAAGAGAATATCTAAAAAGATAAAGATTTTAATATGGTCCGATTTGCTTTCAATGTGATTTTAGGTAAAAGAAGATCACTGAGTGAGCGATTAAATTATTTTAACTGTTATTGCAAAAAAGTAACTCAAATCCGACTTTATTATTCGTTTCAGTTATAACTTTTTCAGAAATAGGATACTATGCTAAATCTGGATCGAGAGGATTGATCGAAAATATCAATTCAATTAACCCTTCTATAGTGTCAAGATAGGGACCACGCCATAGCAACAAAACGCTACAGAACGTTAAACACTCATACAAAATGTGTACGTGTTTAGTTTGTTAACAAACGTAAGAGGCTAACACGCACGAGGGGCTTTATTTTGTCCTAACCTAACCTAACGTATTTTGTTTATCACTTACACAAAAGATGCCGCAAACGCTATAGGAAAAACTCTATATAAATGGACGATATAAAAGAATTATCTGTGCTTCAAATTTCATAATTTTGTATTTGATATGGCTGACTTATTTCAAGAACTAATTACATTAACCATTTTTTGAGTAAGGGTAGCGCTATTTCGCGCATTTTTAGACTTCATAACCGAAATTTAAAATAAAAACATTTTTTCAACATCAACAGAAAAATACACAACGTACATAAGACAGTTTTTAGTATTATGTTTTAAAAATAATGCAGTCATAAAAAGTGTATTTTACAAAATAGAGTTTAAAATTTTGGCGACATAATGTCGACTTGCAAGTGGAAAGGGTTAATATTTGATCATTTAACCGTGTAATAAATTTGCAATTGAACATAAATTATCTCTTTACATCAGCGACTCTTAAACTCTTTTAAATTTTTTTGCGGACCCCCTTTTGTACAAAATTTTCTTTGGCGGACCTTATCCTAACCCTTTAACCCCATCCGAACATTGTACGTTGTTCTTGAGAATTAATTTTTTAAACAAAAAATATTTCTTGGTCAAATATTAGTTAAAATAGATCTTTTTATAATATTTTCTGTAAATAAATCTATGAAAATATTTCGTTCAAGTAGAGATAAACATTTTGTTTATATTTTTGTGGACTTTAAGGGGACAGACCCCAGTTTAAAAACCGCTGCTCTACATCATTCTGACATTTTTCACATCAAGACAAATTTAATCGTATATACGATGTAATTTCGATTGATTGGCGAATCTTTATATATGTTAAATTGGTGAAATAATATACATGTTACAGTCGAAATCCGTATTTAGTTAGAACGCGTTTTTACTAGTTGAAACTAGTTTACACTGGTTCCATATAGTAGTAAATATTAAAATATTAATTAAACGACGTCGCTCGACCAATTAGAGTCGTTTTAATGCGTCGCACGCGTTGTAAATTATTAGCTGGATGAAGATGAAACAGTTTTAACTGGACCAAACGCGTTTTATCTAGTTTAAACTAGTTTTGACTGTAACATTAATACCAAGCAAAATATATTTTTTGCAGTGATTATTTGAGCGTATTTTATGAGATATTTTTCATATCAAATTTACTCCACCAAATTCAGAATAATTGATTTTTATAATGAAAAAATAAATGAAATGACATTGTAAATAAATTCGATCCAATAAAATATTTGATATTATGGTATCACATTGGTTTTAGCATGAAAATCGATATCCAATGTCGTGATATGTCCTCCATTTTATACATGGTGTAATTTCACCTTCAATGCAAATTTGAAATCAATTATTACATTTTTCCCGGTGGAGTTGTATGGTTTGGTGGCAGAAGTGAAATTGAGATTATTCAGTTTTTCAATTACGTCGCGGGTCGCTTTTCAGAGTTAATTAGTTTTCCAGTTCTGAAATTTTCGCTTAGCATAAAATAATTTCGGGTAAGAATTGTGTTCGAGTCGTTTTGTCTCTGAATACGTTAGTTTCTAATCAAAAACAACTTTCATCGCGTCTCACATTGTGATTTCTACTCGTCATTTTCTTCCATTTCAATTTATCAGAGCAAACATTGATTAAAATGCATCGGAGTGTGTTTTTGTGAATTCTTAATGGTTCTTTTCGGTATGTGAAATTTCTCGGTTATTAATGAACAAGGCGCTCGAAATAAATTACAATAAGATTGATACGAATTAATTCGGCTCAGAATTAGGTTCAAAAATCGGCCGAGAAATGCGGACTTGCGCTTTTTTTCCTTTTATAACCATATATATATTTAATAGATTTCCGATTGCCTTAACTTTTTTGGTTTTGTTCGAAACGAACGCCACCAACGAGGTCATACGTGACGCGTATGCGTTTTGTACCATAGCTTCTGTCTGCTCGGACATAAATAATATTCAGAATCCATAACTTATCTAGGAATAGCCTAATTATATAAGAAATGCGATTGCAATCTCAATGGGGAGTTTTAATTAATAGAGTATGTTTCTGGACCGTGAGATATTTTGTCGAATGTCAAAATTCAGCTCTATTAGTTTTGGTTTATTGACGAATTGATTAGTTCCTGATTAATATTCACATATAGATTAATATAAATTATACATTTTTTTGTTCTTGCGTACATTTAATATACAAGTCTCATAAATATACATTCTGACATCTACTCGAAGAAAAAACAACTAATCGATGTATTGATATAAAAATTAATATTTGGCATATATATCTCGAATCGATTAGTTTATAGAACATTAGTGAACTTTCCAAAATAAAATTAAAACAAACTGATTAAAAATCTAGTTTCATGTTTGTGTTTCTTTTATATTCCATACACAAGCGACCGATACGTAAATAATAGGAAAAAAATGTAATTATTACACGATAAGAATCTAAGAATTTAATTTGATTCGCATTTTTTAATGAGCATCAAAAAAGGAGAGTGAGTAAAATGTATTCATCCAAGTGATTAAAATCAGCCCTCTTAAAAGTTTGTGTTTTGCTGTAAGAATGATTGAAAATTTAAATGAAAGAAGAAGTGCTTAAATTAGATTCGATCACTTCTAGGAAGGTCGATGGATATTTATTGATATTTACGTCGCGTAAACTGTACTTAATTAGTAGTTTTATTTTATTGCAGTAATTTGAAGTTGATTTATCGTTCAATTTATCGACAATCATTTAATGAATAGAAAAAATAAATCGACGATGAAAGGAAATTTCGAGTGGAACAGGTTGGACGAGCGCAAAAAAGCTCTAATTGAAATGAAAAGATAAGCGCCGATAGAAAGCTCGGACGATGCATTCCTTTTAGGGGCGACATTCGAACTCGAAGATGAAGGTCGAGAGCTTAATTCGGATTCCAAATTGATCGGTCACGAGCAGTACAGAGTTCAGTGCCAAGGTTTGTGTGAGAAAGCGCTTCCGATTTTGAACGAAGATAATGTCAGCTTTCGAGTGTCATCATTAGACACATCTATTAAGGAGCACTTCATTAAGTTTAATAGATAAGCAATTTGGGAACTCATTCTGAATTAAGGTCGAAATGTGGAGAAAGCCATCGCAGTACTTGCGCGTTTTTTGATAAGAGCCATACTAAGAATTTGATGTATCATAATAATAGATTAAACGATTTCGGCGTTTAAGATCTCTTTTGCCGTTTTATTTGCTCTTCGCACGTACGTATTGAGAAATTACACGAATTACTCTTAATCTCGTATTAATTATTTACGTGACCGATCGTGCGGTAGCTCCGTAATGGATCTTAATTTCTTTCTTTGGATCGTCATTCCTCCAAAAAGCACGACCGAAAGGTCAAATCGAGCAAAGAAAAATGCTACTTCAAGCAAGAGAAACCGTCGATCATTCAAGAAATACACATAAAGAATCGACAAAGCCAAGAAAAATATATTAAGACGCAAAATGCAATTAAATCCATCTTCAATGATTTACATTGTTTTGAATATATGCAGTTCGATCTTCATATATTTTCAATCGGAACTTAAAATTGTATATATACATACACATAAGAATTCTGATTTATGGAGAAATGAGAATTTTCGATTTTTCAAATTCTCGAGAATCCTCGAGAAATTTTGATTTTGATGATTTTTTTTGATGAAGTTCAAGATGTATTTTTTGTTTCTCAAACAAAAATAAAACTTTTTATCTAACAGAAATCGTACACTTCACACAGTGCATATATGTTTTTCAAATTATTATATTAACCTTTCCCTACCGGTGATGTATTTACTACACCTTGACTCTAATAATTGGAATATCGATATGAAATATAGTAGATACGGGATTCAGATTTTTTGTATTCTTCCGTAATATAATTACAAATCACATCAAAGTATTATAGTATAAAAGTATTCATCTGCAGCGACGCAAATAAATAATTTGTCGAAAATCGGGAATTTTGCGAGTTTTAGTCCATGTTCCAGCATCACATTGATAGGTGTTATATGAAAATGGCGGCAGCATTTAAATATGTAATGACGATACCTCCAACGAGTGTGGAGGCTGAGCGTGCATTTCCAGCAGCAAGTTGCCTGCCTTCCAAAATCAGATCCAAACTAAATGACCCCCGGATCCCGGGATGGTCTAATGCAATCCCGAAATCCCGGGATCGAAATTTTGGCTCGGGATTGGATTCCCAATTTAGAACCATAATAAAACGTTTCTAACGGATTGCATTTTGGCAGAAACCCATTCATATGTAATGTAGCGGAAAATGGAAGTGGTTGTATTTGTAGCAAAAATATCCGTAAAAATTTCATTTTATGCAATAAAAATTATTTTCTAAAATTTCTCGAGAAATGAATATTCTCGATTTTGGCGAAGGCGTTGATCATTTTTGCCGGAAGTTCTCGACCAAATTTTAGTTATTCGCAATGTGAATATTTTATCGATGCAAAAATGTGTTGAACACGTCTACAATATTTGGGTCAAAGCAAATTATAATCGATATATGCCATAAATAGCATTTTTTCTTCATATTAATTATTACTCCATCGCTACGAAGCACGTTTATCATTGATAAAAAAAACGTGTTGAAATCGCTCACTTCAACTGTGGTTATAAAATTGACGCATTGTTGGTCCTTAAACGATATAACGAAGCCGTATCTGTTGCAATGCAATAAGTGCTTATCAATTACCGTAGTGTTATGTAAACTAACTATTGCCGTTATGCGCATTCGTAAAACGACGACATCTCCGATTCTTTATGTTCGAAAATATTTCTTGAATGTCGAAAAAAAAATATTTTTTAATAATGATAATGAATGCATCAATACAGTTTAAGATATTAATATTTTTTGCTATTAAACATAGCGTTAAACGTCGGACGTCAAGTTTCAACCGATAGAATTGGGAAGGCGAAATTGCGGTGATATCGACGAGCAGACTAGCGAGCAACCCGATGATCTTCGCCGCTAATTATTCAATTAGCACGTCAATATCAATAATCTGTCGGATGAATCCAAAGCACTCGAACACGAAGAATTGTGTAAAGAGAGAAATTACACACGATACATGTACGTATGGCCCGGGGCTATATCTATACGCAACTCATCTTGAGAAACGCGACTTATATGTTAGCAACAGTGATATATTCGCCATTGTAGATGACTCCGATATGCATAACCGATGTCGCATCTCGGCCAGATTAAATTAAAGTGCTACAAGACATCGGACATCCATCGAAACGTGCTGACTTTCAGCCGACGCCGTGACGAAACCCGAGTTGTTCGTCGTCGTAAAAACGTAAACTGTTTCAACATACCCCATCGGTTAACATAACTATAAAACATATCTATGCCTTGCAGAATTCACATATTTTTTAAATTGCCTCTGAGCGAAAAATCATCGAATTATGTTGGTCAAGCTTCGAATTATCATACTATGTAATAAATAATTATATCAAATTATCGCAATTTTCTACGATCAATTATGCGCAAGATGCGTACGTAAATCTGTGTAATGTTCGCGATGAAATTGGAGGTTGTGCTCGAAATTAAAATTACGTTCTATGTTTTTATATACAAGTACATTGTATCTCTTGCTAATTATGCATTGATACATTTAGGCGGGCGCGTAACCAATGAATGATGTAATATTTATTCAAATTTATGAACAAAACAACCGAGTTTAATCGAAGAAAAAGTCAGGTGTCAATCATTTAAAGCGGTGTGTTGATAAAAAAGTATGAACATGTTCAGCTGAAATTTTTGCTTTCAATTTACTTGCTCTGATTTCATTGACTTGATGCTTATTGGATTGAAATTGAAATATAGAAAGAGTTAATTTAAACAAAACACATAATAATGACTATGGATTCTGAGTTCATCGATTTTTCACGCGAGACGTGTACCGAATCGAAAAAAATGATATTTTCGAACCGGTTCAGCTACGAGAAAAATATCGGTTTTACTGGTTTTCGGCTCAGTTCCGGTTCAAGCAACATGATGGAATCCATAAAATTAATAATACATTAATAAGTAGGGCTAAATCTAAAAGTATAACCGTGACTTGATCTAAAATCAACACATTTGAGTAAATAATAGTTATTAAAATTGGAAATCTCAGCAGCGCGCCTCGAATATTTTCAACAGTACGTGAACAGTGTAATAAATTTAGAGCAAGATGTATTTCGGTATTTTATTTATGTGCTTAAAATCATCATTATTTTGGTATGTAGATTTAAGTACTCGGAATTTCTCGACGAAACCCAAGTTGATTCATCAATTAATTAGTATGTTCTAACTGTTTTTAAAGAATGTAAACATGAACAAAGTCAACAGTAGGTGTTGATGATAAATATATGTTCTGTTCGGTCGCGAATGCAGAGGCCGAAGCATAATTTGGTTAGGGCGGCAGTCTTACGTCTGCATTGTTGACAATAACTTAAGTCAGATGAAAGGATTGTTTGCGGCTTGCAAATATTGCCTTTTACACCTGTTACTCAGACAACGTCTCATTTACTCATATTTGCATACGTAAACACGGCCATTATTTAGATTGACACTTACTGCCGTACATCACAACTCTTTCTGCGTATGCATAACGTGATCGTTATTTCAATCAATGCTCGCTAATGGACGGAGGAGAAAAATATCCCGAAAATGTGTAACCTACGAAACATTCCAAACTTGGCTAGATGTTGTTTGTAAATGCGTGACGCATGCGAATTCGCAGGAATTCTTTCGTGATAAAATCAACAGAAAATTAATAAATTGGCAAGAATAATTATATGCACGTCTGCAAGAATTAATTGTGTCGCAGTGGCGGGACATTGTTCGCGTTCAATAAACAATGCTTTTAGTTGTACGATTGTGCAAACAATCACACGAGCTATGAGACAACGCATAAATCTTATCTGTTGCCTTTGGCGGAGACACGCTACCACTTGCTCTCTTTCTGTATAACATCTTGTCGGAAAGAATACTTCACATTGAAGCCGTCGTCACCTCACAATTTTATTTGGGAACGCTCATCGAAGGGCGCATTTAAACCTCGTGGAAAATTTCTCGAGAAGACTAAATCGATATTATTGGATAAGAATTTAGAGAGTACGAAAAATCCAGTCCCTTATGAATGGAATGCCGAATTAGAGCAAAACGCATCTCGGAATCCATCGGAAGTCCATTTGTTTAATATTTAAAAAGATTAAAAGCGAAAGAATTTTATTTGTTTAAGAATTCAAAAAATTATATTCAGCCTCCACACTCGTTAGAAGTATCGTCTTCAGATATTTAAATGCTAGACCGAGTTGATGACCGCGTCAGCCCCCATTTTTGTATAATACCATCAATGTGATTGATAAAATTCCTTTATGATGAGACACGGACTAAAACTCGCAAAATTCCCGATTTCCCGACCAATTATTTATTTCCGACGCTGCATAATACTTTGATGTGATTCATAATTAAATTACGGAAGAATACAAAAAAATCTGAACTCCGTATCTATTATATTTCATATCGATATTCCCATTATTAGAGTCGAGGCGTAGTAAATACATCACCGGTAGGAAAAGGTTAATATAACAATTTGAAAAACATATATGTACTGTATATTATGTATACATATATTAGACAGTTATTGCCCCTAGGTGTCGCCTAAACTCACCAATTAGTAGTTACTCCACTATTAACAAGTGTCCATATTTCGGCGGGAATGTCTCGATTTAGTAGCCTTCATCGTACTGGTGAAGTGTACGAATTTTTCGGGATTACGTTTACTAATCTCGGGATTCTTAAGCACCTAAAACTGTCCGGGATCCCGAGATTGGATTCCCTAGTTATATACTATTTGGTGAAAATTTCAACTTCAAGTGTACAATAATTCATAAATACGATTATATCATGTTATTAAACATTTTTATGGTTTCTGTGACTTAATAAATTAAATTTATGCGGCACAGGCATGCAATAATTATAAGAAAAATATTCGTGAGCAAGGGCAAATCTACTTGTCCGAAATATCATTGAAAATAATTAAATAACTTGCCCATTTGTACGGAAATGTCAACAAGCCTGTAAACACGTTTATGACAAATATTCATGTATGCATGCATATTTATGCTAAAGTATATACGGCTTTATTATTTATAGAAAAGGAGCTCGTCTAAATTAATTGTTAACGATTTAAAACTGTAATATTTCGTAATCATTTAATTGTAAAATATCGCCATGAAGATGTTCTTAAGGCAGATATGTAATTTTTTTTAAGATCAAGATCATCATCGTCTGTTTTCAGTTTAGGATATGTCTTTTGCTTTTTTAATGAAGATACGACTGAGTTTTAATATTCAATGAAATTTTTTTCTTCAAGAATAGTATGCATTTTGATCAAAATGTGCAGCGTTTTAAAAATGGAAGTGTTTGTATTATATCAAAAATATTTGCACAAATTTTATTTTATACAATAAAAATTAATTTCTCGAGAAATTAGAATTCTCAATTTTAGATATTTCTCGAGAAATTCTCCAGAAATATCCATTATAAATCCATCATAAGGGAACGTTAGGCGAGCAATTATTCTTCATAGGGATGATGAGTCAGAATATAAGTTTGCTTTAAAATGAAGCCATTTTTTCTTGCATGAAAGAATCCAAAATCCATCTGACAAAATTTGTTAACGAATGCTGTTCCAAAAACATCTCATTACATTTGATAATTTTTCATGCACCGTATGAGAGTCAATCCGTCTGAGCGTATCCAATTGTTCACAGCGATTGTTCTTTCCGAGCGAATCATTTGTATTATTTTTATCAATCGGCATAAATGAAATATATCGCCTGTGTTGATCAATTTCGATGATTTTTACTGGTGAACTGTCCGAAAAAAATTCCAGTTGCACGATCTGAGAAAAATAATCGTCCCAGAAGAAGCGCAACGAAATTAAATAAATAGTTAATCGGAACGGAAGATTGAAGTATCGATCCGAAAATGAATTTTTTGCAGTCGCCGGTAGAAAAGGAAGCATCGGCGAATTCGGCGCATAACGGGTCAGTCGCGATGACTCACTATGCTATATTTTCATGAAATTTTATTAGACCATAAAACGATGGATGTGCAGCCATTATTTAAGTTGTCCATAAACCAAATTTGCAACACCGATAAATTATTTCGGATCGCTCGTTTGGGCGATTCGGGCGTGGACGTTCAAAATTTCACCTTTTTACTTTTGCAGGCTCCACATAATATACAAAGCGTCGTTTACTTGTCGTCCGATTCGACTTCGTTTCAACAGGATGTATTAAATAATGGTGCCGAATTCGAGCGAGTTTCCCAAGCGCAACATGCATGGACCATTTCATGACGTTTCAGTAAATAATGGCAGCAAGTCGGTTTTCTAGTCGAAGACGAAAATATATGTGTGTGTGTGTTATTCGCCACTAAAGATGGCCATTGTGTTAAAATGAGAAAGTTTTGGCCGATTCCGTGTTATTGGATGTTATACAAAAGGAACTGGTCTATTAGCCGCCAAAGGCGATGGAAATGCATTATTTACTCTCCTTTTTGGCCACTTTCCATTATCAGCCTTTTTTAAATTTGTACCTATTTGCGTATGTGGGTCGGATTCACACATTCGCGCTAAACACATCTGCATCGGCTCACACATGCATGCATAGTGTTCTAGCGTCTGCATAAAAAAATGTAGCAACTGGTTAAATGTCATTTTGAAATCAATTAGGCGGCCCAAGGTATTCGTGTTAACGGTGCCTATAATGGAGCACGCAAAAACTCTATTAAACCAATTCGGCCTACGAGTTAAGGTCGTTCGCTCGACCTAACCTCGGCTCTATAACCGTCTGTCTAAGACTCTCAAAACTTAAACGCATATGCCAAAACACTAAGCTTCATGCGAAATCATTATCTGCGACTTTAACTCTTGAGTGCTAGGATACGATATATCGTTCTTTCTGTTCAAACCACGATATCTATTGACTCCAAATTATGACTCCAAAATGTTTAAATATGAATTATTTCTATGCGTTCTATGTGTTTATAAGTTAGTTTATGTTTTTGGTATCGTAACAGCCAAGGGGTTAACCTACTACATTTGAACTTGAACTAACATAAATGATTGTGTATTGTATCATTAATTGTTTCAATGGCAGCATTCCAAAATGCAACAATGCTAGTCGGAAATGAACAGAAATTTTCACGGAAATGCTTCGGAAAATGGATTAAACAAAGTCCATTTGCAATGTAGATTTTTCTGTCATATGTAAAACCCTAATAAAACCTTTAAAACAAAATGCATTTTGGAAGAAACATACTCATATGCATTGCAACCGCTTAAAAACTCTATTTTATATAATAAAAAATGATTTTTTAAATTTCTCGAGAAATCATAAAAGTTCTCGAGAAATAATTCTCGAGAAGAAACACTCGTTATAATCATCATTTTTTTAATCAAACGCTTAGATATATCATTTCTAGGATTGCCAAATGAAACTTATGCTAAAAATGCATCAGTCGACGATTCGATTTAAAGAGGCAAAATCATACCATGCAAAATCCGATACTCGATCACAGCTAAACAGTTAGATTACAAAGCAATTACTTTTTCTCGAAGATCAAACGTTGCGATGTGTACATTTGATGTTTATCGTTGATAGCGTGGATTATTTAATTGCAGACAAAGTGGTACGATTGTCCGCCAGCATGAAAGATCTATGCAAATAATTGATAATACCGCTGAAACGCACAAACAGGGAAAGCGTTGCCGATTAAATTTTTAATATGAAACTCGGCAAGCCCGCAGGATAGAGATTGTGTGCCATCGACGGAAATAACACACGCGGCAAAAAGACGGACAGACGAAGAGCATCGTTGCATTTTTTTGAAGCACAGCCGCGTACGATCAAACGGAATAAGGCACACAGTCATGACTAAGTTTATGGCTCATTTTTAAATATCATTCGGTATCACGGGCATGACATTTAGCAAAGGTTCCAATACAATTATCTCTCATTTAGTGATGTCATGCTGGGAGAGAACCGCAACGATTCCGCCTCTAACGGCACCGATCTCAACGCAAAAATCATATTGAAGGCCATCTTGAGCGCTCCGCCGAGAAAAAAGGCAGCAAAGACTCTAGCCGAGAAACCGATTGGTGAACAAAGCTTTCCTTGAATCGCGCAAACTTCCGATTTTAAGCTCAACACTCATCCGGGGATTTTATCTTTTGATTTACAAGGAATATTATTATATTTGGACTACGAATAGCAATTGGATTTGATCATATCCGTCTTAGAAGATTTTATTTGGGACAACAGAGATTTGAGATACAGACCCCGACAGTGAAAGATCTCTGCGGGTAGGGGGGGGGGGCTTCAATGGGGAAGGATCTACGAAGCTCCGACAAAGTTTCAACCCTCGGGTGGATCATCACCCGCTTGCGCACACCATGAAGTAAGTATGTCTCACCAGCACGATGAAAGCTACTAAATTGAGACTTTTCCGCTGAAATCTGGACGCTTAGAAATAGTGGCGCAACTACTAATTGGCGAGCTTAGGGGACACATATATACAGTACATATATGTTTTTCAAATTGTTATATTAACCTTTCCTACCGGTGATGTATTTACTACACCTCGACTCTAATAATGGGAATATCGATATGAAATATTATAGATACGGGGTGCAGAGTTTTTGTATTCCTCCGTAATATAATTACGAATCACATCAAAGTATTAAGTATAAAAGCATTTATCTGCAGCGACGGAAATAAATAATTTGTCGAGAAATCGGGAATTTTGCGAGTTTTAGTCCGCGTCTTAGCATAAAGGAATTTTATCAATCACATTGATGGTGTTATATGAAAATTGGGGTTCATGCGGTCATCAACTCGAATTGGCATTTAAATATCTGAAGACGATACTTCTAACGAGTGTGGAGGCTGAGCGTATTTAAACTCTAAGGAAGTTTATCTTTTAAAATTTGTTTCATAAAAAACATTAGCTCTAAGCTCGAAGAAGAAAATAGAGTACTACTGTTAAATAGTACAAGAGAAAAGCGGCACCGGAGGCCTTTGAACGATTCCATCTTCCGATTTAATGATATAAAGTCCTATAGAATAACGTTATTTAAAATGAAAGTAAAACAAACAAGAAATTTACATCGACTAAATCTGTTAATAAATATTGATGTTATTATTGAAAGTAAGATCGATTTTAAATCGACGCTATTTTCTTCGAGTAAATAATCAATATGTCGACTGAAATTTGGAGATCTTATTTAAATACGTATTGAATTTTAGAAACAAATGAGATCTACTCGTGTTCTAAATGCGCGAAAAAAATTGACCAAAATAGTTTTCCCATATCGATGCGATTAATATTTACACGGATTTGATTAATTCGCTTGTCTTGTGAAGCAAACCGTTCAGCTGTCAGACGTTTAATCGAAATTGATAAATCAATACAAAAAAAATGAAAAAAAATCACATCCATACACGTAACTAATCGCTAATTTATACAGTTTCTCAAGTTGTTTTTCATCTGCACTAGTAAATCATGCTTTAAACCTCACCGTTCAATTTTTTGAGATTCGCCACGATCTTTACTAACGAGTTGTTGTAAAAACTGTCTAAATAGGCCGATGAATTTTATAAATGCTTTAAATAGTAATATGTCTCGGCATGGGATATGCATACTGCAAAAGCCACAGATAATTCAATAAAAACCTTATCTAGAACATGGATGCTGTAAAATTGCAAATTGAACAAGTTTGTTGCACAATTACTCCGAGATACGGTCTGATAAAATAGATATTGAATTAACATAAAATCGCTGCTGCATACTGTGGGGTCTTTAAATATCAATTTAGCTTCCATTTTGCTTGTTATTTAAATGATATATTTAAACTAGCAAGTTAACACTTGCAAGATTTTAAATTGATATGAAAAAAATTTGTTAGTCGAATTGACTAACATTTGTCTTCTAGCGTTAAGCAACATAAATCCACAATATAAGCGATCGATTTCATTTAATTTGGTGATATATCGTTTTTTTTTGGGTTTGTATATAATCAAGAAGATGCATTTTTTGGTTAGATTCCCGATATTTTAGATCATCATTGCCTGTTTATAATAATAATAGGCCTATTTGGCATTTATAATGAATGGAATAACAGTAATTTAATATTTTACATCAAATTTAAATTAACTTATTTAATACAATAACTTATTCATGTTAGACAAGGCGCAAGCTATGGGAAATTATCACATGAGAAAAGCATCTCGAGGAAAATCTCACATGAAGATAACACACGTCCAATAAATGATCATGGCACGGCAAGGAAGATGAAATAATGCGGCATAGGGACTGAAAGGGTTAATATATTCAAATTAACGAATGTATCAATATCCGAGTGAGAACGGATGCTGTCGTTGTAGGAAATATGGAGCAGGCGCAATTGCGCCAGCGGATGTGACGTCGAATTTATTTATTGCAAAATTTTTTCTCGAGGAATTCAATGCATATCTTTTATGCCTCGTTCCATTTAACGTCGAATACGTCGCAAATAAATTAATGACGGACAGAAATAACGATGCATATTAAATTTTATGTATTTTTTGTTGTTTTGGTGCACGTATTTACCCTGTCAGAAGACAATGGTCGCAACTCGGTTAGCGGGTAGCGGATCGCCAGAGGCTCTCAAAATGTGGGCCAATCGGCTGAGTGTGAGTGCCCCGACTGGATTCTATATATTTGTTTAAGGCTTTAATTAATTACACTCGACACCGATTAGCCTCGAGCTTCTTCTGTAACAACAGAGGAAGTTCAGCCACGCATATCCAAATACCATTGTAGTCTCGGAGGAATGCAGTTTTTTTAAATGCGGAATTTTTTCAAGATTATACACGCTTATAATTATATTAAGGAAGCGAAAATGCATGTAACGAATTAGTTTTTCTTCTCGAGAAATTCTCAAAAATTATGCAAAATTTTCTGATTTCTCGAGAAATTTTAGAAATCAATTATCATTATATAAAAAAAAAAATGTACGAATATTTTTATATTTTTAAGTAACAAAAAATTCGTTTTGAAATTCATTTGTTTATTACTTATTTTATTTTATAATGTAATACCTTTTTTCATACACTTCGGATTTACTTTGAGACCTCGTCTTGCGCTTCCTCGATCAACGCCGATTCGATATAACGCGGTACAGGTGGATCCTAAATATACGGTAATTCCCCTAGATCTATTTTTGCTTGATTTTCATTAGCAGTGAAATAGTGTACATGTTAGCAAAACTTTGTGTTGTAATAATTAATAATTTATGTGTTATAATAATCTACAATATTCGTCTAGGAATACATTCTAAGCACTAAATGAGCTCTTAACTCTTTGCGGTCCTATGTCGAGTCTAGCTCGACATTTTGTTTCTACATTTTTCCCACACTCAGATTTAAAATCATATGATTTTATTTCGCGTATCGTGTTTAGGACAGTATTTGGAAAGAAATATTAGTTTTTATGATCCTTCATAGTGTTTCGCCTACCTACTTTGTTTGTTGCCCGGATAAAATCCTAAAACACAGGCAGTGACTCTTAACGCACGCTTTCGTGAACTTCTCCGATCATATTTACGATATTTTTACGTAATCATATAATATTCATAATATTTTTGTCGGGAACTAACGAATATACAAAATAAAACTTTGGTAAAAAATAATAGTGTTTTATTAAAAAATGTCTAAAATATTTAAGGACCGCAAAAAGTTAATGTATATGAGGCGTAAAATATGCACAAATGTGCTTAAAATTAAAATAAAATATATTGACGTTTTATATACGTTTTAGGACATTTTAATTTTTTTTCAAAGTCAAACAATATAAAAAATAGCCAAATTTAAGAATTAATATTTTTATGATAAAAAACATGTATTTGATCATGGTCAGAAGCTCTGTACGTGTAAAGTTTTATGGGCACAATTTCGAATTATTTCTGGTTAACCCTTAGAGTGCTAAAATATTATTAAACCTTTTTTTGTGCTGTATATGCGTTCCGCAGAAAATCGCACAAAAAAGCTAAGACTTACATATAAAAAATGAATATGCATTTCATGGATTTTAGAAACCACATAACTTTGAAACAGCTGTATAAAATATATCCAAAATCGCATAAAAAATGTTAATAGAAAAGCAGGAAAAAATAGCATTTTTGGTAATATTTAAAGTACGTCTTGCTTCATTGGTAAAAATTTAAGGATGTCTGGCATTTGGCATTTCAAATGCTGGACATCCACTAGAGAAATACTAATTATTTTTATTACAAACTATCATCGCTTTATGATAATTTTCGTTGCGATTTTTGATATGACTCAAAATCGCTGTAAAATAATGTACCCAGTGTCAATGTCATCATTGTTCTGTGTAAATTTTCATTTTACAACAATATAGTTCATAATTAGTAAAAATGTGACTTAAGTCCCTGAATAAAAAAAATCACAAAAAGGAGACTGTTTAAAAAATTCAGTAGCCATTTTTTTGGCCTTATTTTGTCATTGTTTAATTTTTTTAAATAGTTAAAAAAATATTTTTTTATATAAATCTGATAGGAATAAAAGAGGTTTTCATAGAAAAGATATACACCCAGTTTAAAGTAAATTAATTAATTAAAACTTGAGATATGATGTCAACCGTGTTAAAAAAAGGAGTTTTGAGGAAAACGCGTTAAAAGATTTCATTATGGTAGGATCGGCCAAATTGTCACGCCACTAAAGTAGCTATAACTCCGTAAGTAGTTAGAATTTTGAAAATTCCTTCAGATAATGTATTTTTAATAGTCAAAACATTAAAAAAAATGCGAAGAAACAAAATCATTTTTTTCAAAAATCTAAATATTGGTTAGCAATTGTAAAGCAGTTAGTAAAAAACCGCATAACTTCGAAATTGCACAAAAAGAGGTTTAAGTGTTCGTCGATTGTGAAACTACCGAGG
The DNA here is from genome assembly GCA_008973525.1 of Stenopsyche tienmushanensis. Taxonomy (NCBI): domain Eukaryota; kingdom Metazoa; phylum Arthropoda; class Insecta; order Trichoptera; family Stenopsychidae; genus Stenopsyche; species Stenopsyche tienmushanensis. Next base: position 197,193 of record WACJ01000282.1, on the reverse strand, counting down.
ACTGCACACAATGATAACAGCCAAAGGGTTAATAACAAATTATGATTTCAAATAATCGTCATGATGATGTGGTTGTGATGACCAATTTAGGATTTAGTTTTCGGCTTTAAACGGCTCTTCAAATTTGGTGTCTAAATGAGAATACTAATAAAACAAAATGTCGGCTGAGTACGCGCTTTGATTAAGAGCCGTTGTCGGATAATGGATTACGAAAGGCCATTAGCGTGCCACAGCTTTATTGTTATATTCTTTCTTATGACATAACATCAGTCGGCAATGATATGACCAAATTATCGGTTGGCAGTTATCGATATCGGCAGTGAGTCATCGGCGATTTCTCTCGGAGAGCTTCCGTCTTCTTCTCGGAGACTTCGGGAAAGTGCAGGGGAGGACTTTGCGGTCGAGGATTCGCGACCTTGCAGTCATTTCGGTCCTCCACAAAAAACGGATGCCGTAATTCGATATTGCGGTTCGAGGTATTCCCGCCAACGGCCTACGACCACAAAATCGTTCTTGCGTATCGACTACTATACAATTTAACTATATCAAATTATTCATTTTTGGACAGGGATCGTACGAACGGTTCGGTTATATGACTCAATTTGCTCCCGACTTTTTAAGACAAATTTGCAGTAAGTTTTGGGCGGTCCGGTCTTTTCCTGTCCTTCAAAGTCCCAATCTCCTGATATCTTCTGATAGTATAATGCATCTTTTTGATAAAAATCTTTATTTATTAATCTCTCTTGATTGTTAGAAAAAAAAATTTAACGTCGAAACCAAACAAAAAACCGATAAAACCGTTATTTTTGCCGGAACGAAAACAGTAACTGAAATCAAGAAAATGACAATTCGAAGCCCTGTTTGAAACGATGATTGGTCCTAACAAAGACATGATTTATAAAATATTATAGTAGAAGATTTATGCGAATTTTATCGGTAAAATTCATCTAAATGCCATTGATCTAATATTATTTTTTTTTTGAATAATAATCTCAAATTCATCAAACATAATCATGTTTTAATATACATACAGACCTTGTATATGTTAATTAGCCATAATGTCGACACAAATGCGTACTAACAATTTTATTGCGTGTATAATTTTATGTTCTCCGGTAGTAAACGTCTACATACGTCTAATTTAGTTTTATTCAAATTTTTAACATTTATACGACCGATTGGACGTTATTTATGCCCAGCCGCCGAGGAAGTGAAAAAATGATACATCGCTTTCGAAGAGTTATAGACTAATGAATAAAACGAAGAGCGCTTAAATAATTTCCCAAAAAATTTGACTAATTATGGCAGAGCTCCGAGGCCATTTTTGTCCGACCATAACCTCATTAGTGCAGAAAAAAATAGATAAACCGCGGAGAAAGTTGAGCGTGCGGTAAAGCAAACAAAAAGAGTATCGAGTCGCCCGCTGCCGGAGTATTGAGTGAAAATTAAGGCTGTTAGTATGCCCGAAAATAGATTAACGCAAAAAAAAAAACGAGTTGAGAGAGTTTTTAGAGTTACCCGGGTCATCTTTGCAGCTCTAAACGGGTGACATTTTCGACTCATCAGTATTTCACTAAAATATAAACAACTAAATACATACCAAATTAAGTTACCATATTATTCTAGTGTCTTGAGTCTTGTTACCGACGAATAAAAGTTAAGAAAATATAAACCAGAATTGAAATATGATATTTGCGGCTATAGACGCGCACGGCCCGCAGGGACGGTTCTTGTCTGTAGACGCTCGTGGCAGATAACGCTTAATGCTCGAAAGAAACAAAAGTGAAAAAAATAGAGGCGTAACGCTCGCAGCCAGATATAATAAGGCACTTAGTTGATTTGAACAATGGCAAAGAGGTGAAATGAAACGAAATAGAGTGAGCAACTGCGCAAAAACTCCAATTTGGGGAATACCCGAATTTACGCGATTCACATGGCGATACTCGCGGCTAAGCAATTATACGAAATGACATGTGGATTCTCCGAAGCGCGCTGTACTTATTTCGAATTGAGAAAAAATTGTCGACTATTTTTATCGAGAGAAACTGAAAGCTTTAATTCGAAAATTATTTTATAAATTGCTGACTTCTCGGAATTTATACGTTTGACGCTCGTTAAAACCCGCTGCCGATTCTCGCACATCTCTTTTACATTAGAACCATTTGATTTGAAACTGATGACTTCGATGATGAGATTCGATTCGAGAAAAAAAGCGAATTTTATTTTACTTTACATACCTGCAAATGAAATTATGAATACAACAACTTATTTTTGATGTTCTTGAAAATTATATCGTTTTTCATAAAACGACAAAAGTTAGGAGCGAATATATGCATTAGTCTTTTTGTAATGGATTATTAAAAAGCTATTAATAATTTTCCCCGTTAATCGCAATTCCCCGTTTATCGTAACTTTCTCTGGAACGCATCCCGCGTAATAAGTGGAGGTTATCTGTACTATAATAAAAATAGTTTAACATGTTACGTTTATACGATAAGCCCATAAATATATTTTTCCACCTTTCAAGTGATAAAAAATGGACAATATTATATATGGAAACGATATATTTTAAAAATAATAAATAAACGTTTGAATTTGACCAAAAAATCCAATAAAAAAGGAAAAAAATGCAATCATTCTATAGTAAAACATCGAAAAAAGCGAAAAATTGAGCATATAAATTAAAATGCTACTATTTTTTTTTCTTTTGGGATCCTCATTCTTTATTGCAGATTTTTATGTGGATTAAATATCTCATTCGCTTCTACATACGATTGAAGTGAGATAAGCTCATTTAAAAAGGAATTTAAGGAAATATGCAAACAATGGAGTTATATAATTGTTTTTAAATGCCTTTGTCGAACCAGGAAATCAGAATAGGCCTAATTCGAAACGATTGACGCTCGCCCTCTAAGATTTATAGCTACGACAAATTATAGATCCAAATATGTATTTATATCCGATTTTTTATAATATGAGTCAAATAACAAAAAAAAACTATAACAACGCTTGAATAAGCATTTCGTATGTATAAAACAGTATCGGCATGTTCTCAAAGAACTCAATTGGTGCGGTAATTAATAAAAGACGCAAATTCGTGTTAGTCGGATCGACTAACAACGCGTTAGAATCAAGCTGGTTTACGTCGATGATGATCGACTTGATTGAATCGATGGAAAAAATATGAGCGTACAGGTGTTTTATAATAGAGAAGTTTGGAATTATTCAAGCATAAAATTTGAGATGAGGGTGTATCGTTTCCTTTTAACAATGTAAGACATTGCGGCAAAAATGTGTTTACAATTTTTAACACCAAAAAAAGTTGATTAAACGAATCAACGAAATAACACAGTAACATTTCATGTCGTTAGGTGAATGCGATAAATCATCGCGAAAATTTTTACACATTTGACCTTTCAAGTAGCCCGTTTAGAGATTATGTAAAAAACGCTTATAAGTCGTTTTTGTGAATATTTCTGGTAGGTTTTTTCTCGGCCATTGATATTGCACGCCTATTTTGCGAACATTGACTATTTAATTTGATATTTTTAGAGCATAACAAATGTATGCAGCAATCTTGTCGATTTGCATACGACTCCGCAATGCATTCGTGCAGACGACCCCCAATAAGAGCAGAAGCCCGTCACATCTTACATCTTTATTAACTGAAACACAAGAAAAAACACATTGCGGACGTTTCGTTCTAATCTGTTAATAAAGGTGACGCTGATATTCAGACGTCTTTGTAGGCAACTGGTTTGTGACGAATCTGGGCACAAGTGAGTGTATAAAAAGCGACACAAGTCGATATCGTGTATCTTGTTGGAAAATTTAACTAGTAATAAATCACGGCATATACACGTGTGCGAATATACATATTTATTAATTCATTATGCTTCAAGGTCCCGACTGGGCAACGCCCATGGCGGATATTTAAAGCGGCCCAAAAGATATTACTTTTTTATGTAATACGTGCCGTAACAAAAAACAAACTATCCACTATTTTTTACTCACCAAAAATTTTTCCATCGTATTCTTCTGTATATGTCTAACTGTTTCCAGTTGTCTTCTATATCCATCATCGTGAGTGCGGTGATGATTCCATTCTGCAAAAAAATCGCCGTTAATGTTACGTTACGTACGTTGCTGAATGAAATTCTTAAAATAGTACACATCTTCTACACATTTGAAATCAATAGATTGCTGATTAACTGCCATAAATAGACGGGGAAAACTAATTCCAAATGATATGGATATTTAAAACGATCTCTGGATGAACCAAAATACACTACCAAATTCTTGAATTTTTGTCTCAAATCCAGAATTTAAAATAAACACAATCCAACGAAATTGAGAGATCATAATTATGAATACTTATTAATATTTCCAACAATGGACATAGTATTTTAAAAATAGATTTTTTAAAATCGAAAGATATAATTTTTTGTAAATTAATAATTGTAATAGGAATATCGCCACATTGTGATTATCCAACTGTTGATAAAAAATATCACGTCAGTTGTGAAGATCATTTTAAAATAATTTTCATACGAAGATGATATATATATATTTGAATGTCTGTCGTATGTTTGTCTCGTATACACTCCTATACCGTTCATCCGATTGTGATGAAAATTTTGGGAGTTATTGTGTACATATCATTGAAGGTTTTCAAATTGACACAAACATTGTATGTGCGAGGAATTGGTGAAGACGTGAAAATATTTGCATAAATATATTGTTAAAAAGCGTTAAAATACCCGTATGAAAACCAAATAAGTTTGTAGTAGTTTGAAAGACGATTATTCATTAAAAATAATTAAATCGGTTTGTAATTTATGAGGATTTTTATTTAAGGTCGGTCGGTAAAAAAAATCGGTCGAAATAATCAATATCTCAAATGAATGAGAGATAGGACCGGAATGAGTTAAATGATGATCATTTTTCCAGATAGTATAGGATTTATTATTTTATTGCTTGACGACGAACAGAATGATGCAAACGCAAATCCTGCGATTAAGCCCCCAGTGAAGATTTTCGAAAAAAATATGATCATCTTAACTGCGGACCAAAAGATTTGATGATTAACAAATGGATGAAGCACCGAATGTTTTAACGCGATCATATAATATAATTTCTCTCAGCTACTGCAATATATCTTTTCTTCAACATAATATAAACAAATCATGATAAAAATATTGGAATACAACTAATGTTTCTTTTCGAGAAATATGCAAATTCGAAGATTCTCGAGAAATTTTCTGATTTTATTGATTTTAAGAATATTTCTGATACAAATACATTTGTATGTTTCTGTCAAAATGCATTATGTCTGAAGAGATTTAAGAAAAAAAAAATGTTAACAAATTACTTATTTTCAAATTCTCTTATCTCATTATTTGAGAGAAAAAAAAGATTTGATGATTTACAAATGGAAAAAGCACCGAATATTTTTAACTGTCTTCTATTTAATTTTTGACTTGTGAACAATTGCTGCTCCAAATGATTGTTCATTCCCAAATCTTAAACAACCATGATGTTTGGGACTTAAATGCTGTTTAATTTGAATAAAATGGATGTAAACGGTTGTTTAACCTTTCTTTTCCTGTGATATGTATTTACTACAACTCGACTCTAATAATGGGAATATCGATATAAAGTATAATAGATACGGGATTCAGAATTTTATATGGTGTACCAAATACATATCATGGTAGCGCGTGGGGTTTTTAGCATGTTAAGGGAAAGGTTGAAAGATTATGATATATTGGCGTAACATTTTGTTTGGTGATTTTGTTGCGATCCAATACAGAGTCGATTAACATCGGGAAGACTCAATTATGACCTGCAAGGGCCGCAGGAGGCGTAACGTCGAATCTGTTCATTATTTTGAAAGAACAAAAGCAACAAAGCGACGCCGTTACTTTTGCAGCAACCCTCCGCAATAAATGGCGTTTGGCGCGAAACCACAGCCAGCCATGATAAATAGCTGCAATAAATCGACGATAAGGCGTTAAACAGAGATATTTCAAGCCGAGCCAGTAGCCATATTTTATGCGAGTACATTGTTCTTTTTTCTGAATCATCCCACGGCTTATTTATCGTTTACTGGGTCTCCATGCGGTATCGGATGTCCCGGCGGTCTCGATCCAAGAAACTCGATACCCGGGGAAAGTTTCCATCGGCCATCGGAGCCGAAAGGTCGCATCTTTGCCTTCCTTTTTTATACACCGGACCGTTAAACCAAAAAGTCGAATAAGGATCGCGAAAATAAATTAAGGTCCATAAAAGCGCAGCATCGGCTTCATAGTGCACGAGAAGGTTTGCATTTCGTCATGTCTTCTTCCGGCCGCCTCCTTTGCGTTTTTATGGCTACCTAATTTAACATCGAAGACATTTTTGACCGACATACGTCGACACTTCTTTAAAATCGGCTCGAACAATGCCTTTGTTGAAATGTATTCCGAAATTTTTCACACTCGATCACACATTTAACGGACCCGTTTTTCACAAATTCGTTCGCAAACGGGATGTCTTCAATTATTCATACGGTAATAAAAATGTTCTTATTTTAGCGGATTTGATAGAATAAATCATTTCAAATTTAATGGATGATGCATCGTAAAAATATTTTTTTTTGAATAAACGTCTTATTTTCAAACATAAAATTGATTTAAAAAAGCACTAAAGATGTAGCAAAATCTCTATCGTTTGATTATAGCTAGCCTCGAGCATGAAGCAAGAATAGCCATTGTATTCCCAAATGATAAGTTTGATTATAGAACTCGAAATATCTATTGGATGTATTAATATAAATTTATTGAATAAAATGTTAAGTTTTAGACCAATTAAAAAAGTCACATTTCATCCTCTAATTGGAGACGATAACGATAATAATTGTCATAAATTGAAAGAGAAAAAAAACATGTCACTTAAATACAACTACAGAATAAAATAATGAGATAAATTAAGATGTTTCTTCGTGGAAATAAAATTTTAATTGGCCAATATGTCTGTCTTTGAATCAATAAAAGCTTCACAAATTTTCGTCGAAATTTCTCTTCTGCGGAAACGAAGAGCATCAACATACTGAAAAACAGCATCGAAAGCGTTCGTAGATACTCCAGTTATCAGATATTAATTCTGGGATTACCCGATGATCATTATAAGGCATCACAAATTGCATCGCGGTCGGCCCACATTATAAATAAGCTAAACACGATCAATCTCAGATAGAGATTATCGTCCGAGTTAATTCTAAATACGGCCAACTCGGTGAGATATTTCACTATAAAATATACAATCGACGGAATATTATAATATTAGTAGTGGATTCGACGGCACGTATTAACGTTTCAATTCGAAAACTATTCTTTAATGGCTTATTGAGCCCCACGGACGCGATCATATAATATAATTTCTCTCGGCTGCTGCAATATATCTTTTCTACGGCATAATATAAACGAATCATGCAAAAAATACTGGAATACGACTAGTGTTTCATCGCGAGAATTATTTCTCGAGAAATATGCAAAATCGAAAATTCTCGAGAAATTTCCTGATTTCTAGCGAAATTTAAGAAATCCATTTTTATTATGTAAAATAAAATTTGTGCAAATATTTTTGATATAAACACAATCGCTTCTATTTTTAAAACGCCGCATTTCATATAAGTGCATTTCTGCCAAAATGCATTCCGTTTGTTAAAAATATTTATTCTTTCTCAAAAAGTCGAAATACCTCTATAGATAATTTATTTCGTAGATCATTGAATTTTTTAGCCAAGAAGAGACAATATGATGATTTATCGATAAATCTGAGAAATTAATTCGAAAATTCTCATTTCTCGAGAAATAATTTTTATCTTTAAGGGATGGTTGCACTCATTTTGCTTTATTCGAAATCAAAATTTGACGCTTAGGGCGTTGATGTTTTGCTTCGAAAGAACATTAAATGCGATGTTTGATTCCAACATGATTATTTGGATGTATTGCTTGATTTTAATGGTGTTGGCTAGTATGGGCATTCGTCGTCGGATTAAGGCCTCAAAGGGCCTCGGGCCAATAGAAAACGTGAATATGATGTCGAACATTAAAAATATGTTAACACGCCGCGAAGAATGGATGAAAGCCATTGTTAATCCATAAGCCTCCAAATCATGGATGTACATTTTCATTGAACGAATTTATTATCGCTTTAGAGTCGGTATTAATGTCAGTCTCCAAAAATGCATTTCGATGAAAGCAAATTTGATTGATATCAATAATTAAAATACACGCGATTTAAAATAGTGTTTTTTTTTCTAAAAATGTGTGCATATAATTGTTAATCGATTGCGGAGGAAGATATGCAGAGGCGTATGTGTTATTTGAAATCTCGCTGATGAATTTTGTTTATTGATGATGATTGACAGCGGGTATGATTGATGAATTGTTAAAAACGGTAGATGAGATCGGAAATGGCCGCGTCTCGACGTACAGGTGTATTCACAAAAAACCACAACTGACGTGCGTAAATAGAAAAGAAAATAGAACACAGCCAATGAGCATGAGATGAAAAGCTTTTGTATTTGAGGCTATTCTATAGAAAACTTGGGATGTTCCTTTTAGAGAACGCTCTTTTTCGTCTTTTCTCCTTCGTTTCACCGTCCGAACCTCGAATAAAGACCTTTCAATAAAAACTATTAGACATTTTAAACGATGTGTAGAACGACCGTGTCCCATATAAATGGTATGTGTTTATTCATTGTAAAAAGTTAATTTAATTGTAAAAGTTTTTTTTTAAATTGGCATATAAAAATAAGAATTTAAATACATTTGGTCCTCCAATCTGAGTGTTATCGACCTCACTTTGTTATGGTCGTTAAACCCAGATAAAGCCGATCATTTTTATAATAGTTAATGTTTGATTAAAGAAGGAGTCAAACCATTATTTGCAGCAGCAAGTGATTATGAGAAAGTAAAAGTTTTCTTGGGATCGATGCATGATATTTTTTAATCAAGATATTAACCCTATAAATACCTGGCGCGCAGATCTATACTTTTCATCACTACAACTTTATACACGAAAAAACACTATAGGAGTTTAATTACTTTGTCCATGTTACAGAGAGATATTTAAAAATAGTCCACAGCATGATAATTACTAAATTTATATAATAAAAAAGTTAGACCCTGTTGTTTTAAATTAACAGCATTCCAACTCTTTTTAAACAATTATCGTTTTAGGACATGCGTTTTAAATAAGGAAGTTTCCCTGCTGCATCCTGTATTATAAAACTTTTTTATACGTCCTTATTTCGGCGTTTCATTGTTAAAATATCTTTTATAGTCTTCTTGGAAAATCATACGAGTATTTGACAATTTAAACTTAAAAATGTTTAGACTTTCAATTAACCTTTTATTTTAATGAATATAACCTGCCAAATAGTTTATCAGTATTTTTGTAACATGAACTCTTGTCGGATTTCAATGTCAAAATATATGCAGAAAAACCATTGAGGTTTAATGATTTACTAATTTCAATACGGTTGGGATTTTTATTTTCCATTGACAATTCAATGTATGCTGTTTGCATTCAAAGTGCAAATATTTTTGAGTAATTAAGTTTAAGTGACGCTCATAAAAGCAATATAGTCTTTAGAAAACTACCGTGATATTACTATTGACCTTTCATCAAACGCTAAATATTGCAGTGAAATTTTATAGGGCTATTATAAATTTACAGTAACATTTTCACATAAAATCCTTAAATATTATAATTATATAAAGGAATGGCTTGCAACAAAGTTTCATTGATATTTAGGTGTATTTGCAATAGTAACTGGGTGCATTTCTGCGAAAGATCAGCTTAACCCTTTGCGGTCCCTAAATATTTTAGACATTTTTAAGATAAAACGTTTTTTTTTCAATTTAAACACTATTTTTTTACAAAAGTTGTATATTTTACTAATACATTATACAGAGGCATTATATTTTATAGTTTATCATTAGATAATGTATGGTATCTCTCAAAACGTTGGCCCAAATGAAGACCAGTTTTTTAAAAAAAATATTTTGTATATTCGTTAATTTCGGACAAAAATATTATGAATATTATAAGATTACGTAAAAATATCGTAAGTATGATCGGAGATGTTCACGAAAGCGTGCGTTAAGAGTCACTGCCTGTGTTTTAGGATTTTATCCGGGCAATAGTCCCTTTCCTTTGTACCTCTAACTGGTAGGCGAAACATTATGAAGAAAAAAACCAATATTTCTTACCAAATACTGTCTTAAACACGATACGCAAAATAAAATCACATGATTTTAAATCTGTGTGAGGAAAAAATGTAGAAACAAAATGTCGAGCCAGACTCGACATAGGATCCCAAAGAGTTAATATGTTGATGTTATATTATTTGGGGTCAGATAGTTTGTTTATGAAATAGAAACAAATTTGAAATTATAAGGATGTTCATATTAAGTTAGAGCCGCCTAAAATAGTTACTGACGAGTAGTGTTTCTTCTCGAAAATTATTTCTCGAGAATTTCTCAAAAAATATGCAAAATCGAAAATTCTCGAATTTTTTTCTTGTTTTTTTGAAAAATTTTAGAAATCAGTTATAATTATATAAAATAAAATTTGAGCGAATATTTTTGATACAGTGAGCGCGTTTCTGCCAAAATGGATTCTGCTTGAAAGGTTTTATTTGGCTTCTAAATATGACAAAAAAAGTTCATCTCTTACTTTCAAACTCGTCTTATCGTTGTTTAAGAAACAAAAGATACGCCCTGGACTCATTCTACCATAAAATATCCATGCTTTCTCAGAAAGTCAAAAATCTTATCAAAATTTTTCGAGAATTCTCAAAAAAATTGAGAAAAAGACGAGTATTAGTTATGGTTTTTTCAGCCCCTGTCATCATCAGCACTCCAAAACGCTTCCGAATTGACATCGACGACGTTGTTTGGGCTTTTCAAATATAAGTCTCTGTTTTAAGGTCGATTGTGTTTCCTCGTTCGATATGTGTCGGACATGTTTGAGCGTAAGATTCATACAGAATGAAATTTCAAATGAGATATTCTGTCACGCTCCAATTCATACTGAGAATGGAGAGTGGCCGCTTCCCAAACTTTCGATCGGTTTATTTGTCTTTTGTAATTACTGTCCGAAAGAGTCGTGCGGTTAACAATGCATGCATCCAAAGAAATAAACCAACAGATAACATCCATCGGACCTCACATTGGCGTACGTTGCAAAACAAAACCTATATACGACCTATCAAAACAGACCTAAACGATTTTAGAAAGTTTTGCATAGAAGATCAAAATGTATATAATGAATAGTCGAAAAACGAACGAGACTTTTCGGTCGCATGTTCAACAAATGCTGCTTATCATTTTACATCAGAAAATGACCAAGATTACATTTAAAAAAAACTCATAAGCTGAAGATCTTTGACTGATTTGTGTGAACCGAGCTCGTGATGGATAATTTGTAAGTTTGACAAGATACTGAAGAGAGCACATCACAAACCAATTTTACAAAAAATGCTTTTCGCCAGAATTCGACAATAAAAATGCCATCACGAAGCAATTGTCGTAGTGCGGTTACGATTAATAATTATACATTTTAATGTAATAATGTAAAACTTTCCAGCACACTCGACGTGTTTTAATGCATAGCGGTATCATTATATGGATATTGTGTATTATTAAGATCCATAAATTTTAGTATCCAATAAAAATGCATTCGAGTTGCATCAAAGTACAATGATACTGTGAAAAACGAAAAGATCGAGCTGCAGAATAACTGCATGCCTTTTAGCGCTATTCAATTCGGTGAAAATACGCCCTATCCGTAATTTAATTCAATCAACCCGAAATCATAAACATAAAAATGTCGTTATTGTATTTTATTAATAGGTGTATTATGACCTGATTTTATGAAGTGCAAAAAACGCATCGTTATATTTCGAGTCGATGTGCTCTTTTGACGCAACTCATGGGTTGCAATCAGCATAAAAATCACATTGAAAATTCAATTTTGATGCTGATTAATACGGTAAAATCAAAGACAAATTAGCACGTCAATGACCTTTATAATGATTGCTGTCGAAATGTATTCAAAATTATAATAAATTTTGTGATGATTTAATTTATATGTGTCCGTAATACTGTTCAAGTCCAGTTTTTCCAGTTTCTAATAAAATCATGCAGAAAATATGTGTAAATATGCTACATTTATAATAATCTTAGGTGTTCTAAGCCGATTTCTGGATGATATTTATTTTTCGAGAAATAAGAATTTTCACAGAATCAAAAATATTCGCAATAGTTTCATTTTATACAATAAAAATTGATTTCTAGATTTTCTCAACCGATTAGAAAAATTCTTGAAGATTCTTTTAAATATCTAAATAAATAAATAAAACCTTAGATATCGATGTGTTTTTGTATATTTTATGAATTTAAATCATGTGGAGAATATAAATTTTTGACTTGAGTGGATCCCCTTTTTCTTCGCGTTTCGCTGCTCCAAATTAATGAAATTCTTTATCGATTGAATGAGTGACTTTTGAGTTAAATATATAAATGCATTTCCTAAACTTTGCTTTGAATTGCGCCCAATCGAAGTATTTAAAGTACAATAAAAAAATAATTCAAGTTTTAATAAATGCTATTGATTTTAGCATTTTATTGATAGTATGGGTTTGTGAACGAGTTGTTTAAATTATAGCGTTGCGACATGTTGTTTTAGCGGATCTAAACTTGTTTTTATTGAGTATTCCGTCTATATGCTTGTTCGCTTTGCTTAGATATTTTTACGCGGTCAAAAAAAATGTGTAGCATTTGCATTTATGTATTGATAACGGTACTCAATGAAATGTATTTATTTAATTTATTACATCGCAAGACCAACAAGATAGGCGGTAGCATTTCAATCGTGAATAAACGAGTTATTTTAATGATTGATTTGTTTTTGTTGCATGCAAATGAATAAGGACCGCTGTGAGCAGTCCCGTGTTTGAAATAAAGGATAGCAGGGAAGGACGAGGCGTGCAATAGATAGAGGTCCGTTATATGGTGATGGGCCACGTTGTGTTGCCATAATTCAGCTTAATTGCCGGTCGCCGTTTGACCCACTGCTTTCGTTATGGCCGGACCGGCCGGACCGGTTTTGCGAGTTTCGCTCTCCGCCCTACCTCATCTGCAGCCTGCTGAAGACCCTTCCGAACCACCATTCTCTAAAATTCACTATTTCAACGTAAAGAAAAACAATTCATTCAATTTTGTTTCCCAATAAAAATAAACGTAGTGAACTGGGCTTCGAAGCGGAACGAAACCGATAAACGATAAAACCGTTATTTTTGTCGGAGCCAAAATTATAACCAAACCGATATAAATATGATTAGTTATTGATTCTAGATTTATGGAGAAAAGCGAAGAAAATTTGTCATTTCAAAACAAAACACATGTGTGTCTTCACTTTTAGTAACAAAATAATGCATTTATCGAATATATATAATTGATATAGCTTTCTACTATTTGTTGTGATTCTAAGAAAACCATCAACGATCTAATAAGATTCCATAGTTGATGGTTTTTAACCGGATACGGACAAATTCCATTGTAATTTTAATGTTTATTTTGTCAACATTTGTTGATAATTAATGATAATTAAAAATAGAAACGCGGTACTGAAAATTATACGCTATTGATCGTTTTTCGTTATATTTAAATGGTACCTTTACAGCACGACCTTGCCATCGATGTATTAGTGTATGATGAGACGCAAGACACTTTCTTTCTTTATCTCCGATTCACTAACCTCCTCACTCAATGTGCGAGAATACTCTTTCTGGATCAATCGAGCCCGAATGATTACGAATCAACGGGTTAAGATTTTTTTTCGTACGTGACCTAATTATAACCAAGTTATATTAGGGAATCCCTCGATCAATGCACTATTCATCCGTCCCGTAGACATTGACCTGAGACAACGCAAGTCAACTAAGTCAGCGACCCGTTTACGTTGCAATACAACCGATATACATGTTAGGAACATAAGTTAAATTAAAAAAAATAACCGGTTCGAAGCCCTGATAAAAGACGATAGCTGAGATTCGCAAACCACACCTCGACATTCCGAAATACTCAATGTTTCCTTGCGCGAGGGTTGTGAAATGACTTGCTTCCCAGGTATTAAATGTCAAGGGCCAGCAAGTCACAATTTGACAACGATTTTTTGTGGCCAATGCACTTTGAATGTAAAAAAATGGGAGTCGGTCCTAGTCGTGACTTAGCCCGCCATTTACTGAAATTATTTTGCGAGAGCCGTGTTTATCTATAATTGTTATGTGGTATAAATGAGGCTGTCTGCCGATAATTTCATACGGGGTGCCGATTTCTCCGAATGCAACAATGATGCAGGATTCCGCCGGAAAAAAATTTAAGCAAACTTCAAAAACCGATCGAAATTTGAGAAAAAAGACCAACAACGCGGAGCTCGAGTAATTTCTCAAAGAGAATCAATTATCGGCGATTGGAAACGCTTCGAGTATATCAATCATAGTTTGCGATAAAACATATTTTACAACGAGGAAAAAACGAGCGCAGCCGACGAAAAGTTGCGGGCGGAAAGCTCCGGGTTTTCCGAAGGCGGACTGTCATAATTCTTCCGAGACGTTAATCAAACGGGTCATACTCCAGTTAAGAGAACGACGAAAAAAAAGAAAATTTAAATATACATCTCGAGTGTAAACGTATAGATGTATTATTAAGCGAATTGCGGGAAAGAACGAGTTTTGCCCATTTAAATAATCATAAGTCTGCACTCGAAAATTTGACTCGTTTTCGTTATTCAGAATGTATTCAGAAACTGCATAAATATAATTTTGGCATGTTTCTCTTTTATATGCTAATCGTTGGCGAGAAAACGTGTTCGTTGTGCGATTGTTTGACGTAATCGCAATGAAATCTCGACTTTAGTTCCGAGCGCGGATTAGTCCCGAGAATATTTTCCAAAATCGGCACGAGGAGACTCACTCGTTCTCATCGACGAGAAGAATGCCTTCATTAACAAAGAAAAATATATTAATAAACAGCAAGTCGATCGTAGGATTCTTATTTTAGCTCGACTTCAAATCTGACCTGTTTCAAATCTATGCCAACCAATATAGACGCTATAATAAAGAAAATATCAATATGCTACGATATCAAATATTATTTTTAACTTAAATTTGATTAAAATATATGAAAATCATATAAATAAAGAAGAAACATTCTGCGATTCAGTATAGATTATCGTATTTAAAAGCTGAGTTTGAAGATCAATTGTGGTTGGCATTTGATACCTGACTATATTTGGAGTTAAATATGCATCGGTTTCGTAAAAAAATCGGAAAAAAAACCAGCTAAATAGTTGGCAATAAGCATTTGTAAAGATCATGCGTTAGTAGGGATTCTGATTTCTCGATGGTTTTCTCGAGAAATTTTAATTTTGATAAAAAGAATGGTGTTAAATAAATATTATTATTTAAAATTTATTATGAATAATTTTACTTCATATTGTTTTTAAGATAACCCTTAAAAAAACCCACGTCATCTAAATAAGAATTGGTCATCGTAGTTTTCTTTTTAGATAAAAAAAATCCAATGAATATAGTATCCATCTTCAAAATAAATTATTAGCACACATCTTTAGGACGTATCCTTTGTTTCTTAAAAAAAGATAAGATGAGTTTGAAAGTAGGATATGAACATTTTTTGTCATATATAAAACCCTAATAAAACTTTTCAAACAGAATGCATTTTGGCAGAAACCCACTCGTATGTAATATAGCGTTTTAAAAATAAAAGTGGTTGTATTTTTATCAAAAAAAATCGTACAAATTGTATTTTATACAATAAAAATTGATTCCTTAAATTTCTCGAGAAATTAAATCCCGCTTTAATTTTCTTTTTAAATTAAAGGAACTTTTTGAATGATATTATCCCCAATACTCTCCCATACTACTATACTGTTGAGAATATTTCACCACACAGTATTTCCAGCGATTAAAGTCATTTTTTACGAGTCCCACTTTTATAAAGAAACGACGACGACAATACGCGTTCGCTGTATTTTTTACACGGTTTCTTTTATACACGGCAATTCTCGGAATGCATCCATCATGCAAAAAGAGAATCAGACATAGTGCTATTCTGATTTCCTGATTCTGAAGAATTAAATACCGAAACGATCGATTAAATCGGAGTTACATATGGCCGGCTAATCAGCATCAATCGTTATAATATTGTTTATTACATGAAAATGGTGATAATAATTCATCTATGTTTATGTACTCGGTAATACCCGCAAAATCAAGCGAGTAACATTTAAACAATTTTATTTAAATTGGGTTAATCTGATTTAAAGAGTCTTTATAAGACATATTTTTAATTTTGGCTTAAAATATAGGATTTATTTTGAAATTAAGTGTTCCCTATACGCAAGCATTATTAAGAAATACCAAAAAATCTTGCAAGCATTAATGCTTTCTTAGTAACTAAATTATACATTTGATAATGATGTTTGCGGTTTTAGAGCAATGCCGGAAAACCGGACGCATTAAGATTCTTTGATGTATTACAGATTTATGGTTTTTTTTCCGCTTGAGGAAGTTCTGCACGCTAAAAAAGAATTTGTTGTTTGTTTTATACAATAGATATTATTAGCATTAGTTTATTGATGATTTAAAATTAGCTTTTCTAGACATCAAATAAATTATAATATTATATTCTAGGAAAAACGAAACAACCAACACGTCCAGCCAATTTAGTCAGATTTATGCGACAAAGTCGCCGAAAATTAGACCTTCCGAATACGTATCACGAAGCAAAGCCGCGGTGAATATTATATTCCATTTTTAATTCTATAAAAAATAAGTTATAAGAGAAAATCTTGATTTCTTCTCCCAAACTAATTAGATCATAAATAAAACAATATGTTATTTTATTTTCTTATTATTAATGCAGACACAGTTATTGTAAAAGCATATTCATTTTTTTTAATGTCATATCAGAGAACAGGGCGGGCGATTATGCATAATTACGCGGTCGACTAGTTGACGCTTTGGCTATCCCTTATCCAGTATAAACTAATTTCAACTAGTAAAAATGCGTTCTAATTAAATATAGATTTTGACAGCACCTTATACATTTGTTTATTCTAATAGATCTAATAGAAATGTGGTATCTTTTAAGGAGGGCAATTCTTTTAGACAACCGAAAATGATTTTTTTAAAGGTGATAAATTAATTGTATAATTTCAAAATTTTGACGTTATTTTACTACAACTTTAAAGTGCTATTTTTTAAAAAATTGCGGCGTTATAAGGTGCTGCAATTACAAGTAAATCGGTTGAGTTTAAAATATATCTTTATAATTACTAAATATATAGAAATTTACCAATGTAGTTTGGCCTATATTTATACATTGCATGTGCCAATGAAGGATATGTGTGAATATATTATGAATAATCAATTTATTTCGATGTAAGAGTGGAAATTTTGAATAAAAAGTGATCGCTTAAATTTGTCGCAGGTTGCGTTTCACCCCGCGCGTTGAGATCTCTACGAACGCTTTTCCCGTAAACGAGATTTGCACTCATTTTTAATGTTAATTATGATAAAAAATCACTTTAAAATAATATTGCGATTAAATCAAATACTCTAGGAATAATATATAGAATCTGTAGAGGATTATCCAAAAAGAAAAAAAGCACTGATATCGAAAATATCAGCGAAAAAAGCATATGAGACTTTGAGACTAGCAACTCTTAACGATGACTCTCATTATAAGGCTGCAAAGAAAATCGTCCATTATATGCGGGTAGGGAATGATATTGCTGAGCGTGGTATTGCCTTAAGTTGGTAATTCGATGTTGAATCTAAAATTAATCCCCAAATAGTCTGTATTTAGATCTAAGATTAGACCTATGCATTAGCTAGTACAACTTAAATTCAAATGTAAAATTCAATTGAATGGGATTGAACATCAATGTTAGTACATTTCATCCGGGTAGATTCATTAGCTATAATAAAATGAACGATGTGCGTTTTTAATATACAGCTATATACGAATAACTTTCTCTATCGTTAAACGGGAACTTAATTTTGCACCGGCGGTTTTCAATCTGCTCGAAACTCAATCTTCTGCTAGATAATATACAAGCCTTCGATTGCTTCATCGAACACGTCGGTGGATAGTCTGTCGATTCACGCAGGTCTGCGTCTTCCCGATGAAATTCGGGATGGAAAGATGCGCGATTCAGCGGTGGAAAGCTTCAAATGACCAACATCAGAATGCTAGTATGTTAATTTGAAAAGCAGACAGCAGCGTCAATCACGATTTTATGAATGTACGCTATCAAAACAGATTTTTTCTCAAACGAAAGTGATACATCATCGTCGACGGTGAAAGTCTGCCTTTTTTACATGCATAATTAATTTTTATCTCTGCGTTTAAACACTCAATAAATCTATTAACCGTCCTAATTTCTATGATTTATCTTGACAAAGTGTAGGGCATTCGAGTGCACGGCTCGAGTACATCTGACATAACGTGTGATCTCTGATTATGTTAATTTATACGAAAATATTTACCGTACATTTCCTAGTGACCGTTGATTATACCGACGTATGGAAATCGTTCATTATGACGCTCGTCGGTATTTAAATTAAAGTTTTATGGAGTCTTTATAGTATTTCTTAATTTTATTTATAATATGCGATATAATTCTCGGCCGAGTTGCAATTCGATGCATCATCGATGAGTGTCGTTTGACAGCGCATCCTTTATCTCGCCGTTTATAACGCTACTTCTTTGTCTTCGATCCAACAAGTATAACATTGAATTTGTAATTTCCTCAATAGAAATAATATGTATTGAAAATTAGTTACAGCTTCGATATTTGCTATTCAATTTGTCTAATCGTTTTCCTGATTTGGGTATCATTTTTTTCCAATTATTTCCCAAGGTCGATATTTTTTGCGGTTACGAAAAAATCGAATGGAACTCGTTTTATAACGGGTCTAGTTTTGATTTCTTAAATTTCCAGTTCATATTTTATATGGCAACGTAAAACGCAAAATGGAACACTCCGCTGTGTATCTCCCACGTTGTATTATTTCCCATGGCTTTTAAAAACACTATTTGATATCAGCGTCTTCGAAAGCAGCCAAGAAGACTTTTCTCTGGTAAATTACAAATGCTCATTCCCAATCGGCATCTCAAATAGCTTTCAATTTATAATTAATAAGTTTATTGAATTTAAACGTTTCCTGTGAGGAAAATCAATTATGATGCACGAAAGTCCATCTTAAAGTATAAAAGAAAGACGGCAGACACTTTGAATGCTTAACTTCGAATAGCGTTTCTACACATGGTGAATTTTAATTATGCCCATACCAAGATAATTACCATAGGTTGTATAAATTTGATTGTAATATAATTTAATGTAATATTTTATATGACGTTGATGCTTGTTAAACTTTAAAGTTAACTTAAATAAATTTAAAACTACTTTGAATTTCTCTACGATTGTCGTCAATGTTAAAAAATATTTTTATTTCTTCTCGAGAAATTTTCTGATTTCTCGGGAAATTTGAGAAATCAATTTTAATTGTATAAAATACTTTATATATTTTATTATATTTTTGATACAAATACATCCACTTTCATTTTTGAAACGCTGCGTTACATATGGACGGGGATCAAAATGCATTATGTTTGAAAGGTTTTATTAGGGTTCTACATATGACAAAAAAAGTTCGTTCCACCATAAAACTAAAAAGAAAACTAGGATGCTCGATTCTACTTTAGGTGGCATGTGTTTTTTTAAAGGGCTATTTAAAAAAATATTATGACAAATGTAATTAGATTTTAAATGTTAACCATATTTCTAGTTGTTTTATTTCAATACTAAGATAATAATATTTATATGCAATACTTCTCGAGAATTTTTGAACTCGAAATTTCTCGAGAAATTTAAGAAATGAAATCGAGAATTCTCATTTCGCGAGAAACTCAAAATAAATAATGATTCCGGTTGTTGGATAAAAACTATGATTTTAATGACAGTTGCAATTCAATCATTCATGGGCGACCCTGTCCGACTTTATTAATCGTTTTACTATTTACTTGTTTAGATTGAGGATATCAAGTTGAATTAAATTTGTCAGTGCGGTGACTTTTTTCCACGATCTGAATTTGAACTTGAACCTTAATCGAGTCGGATTAATTCACTGTCATGTCGTTAAAATTTGCCCAAATCTGTCCTAAATCCATTCATTGTGAAATGAGCCTCATCGCTAAATAGAATTTTGCTTGAAAACAATGAATATCTCGTTCGTTATTCAATAGTGCATAAATAGTCTCTTTCTTTTTATGATTGAAATTATATTACCTTCTACTGAAACAAAGTGAGTTGTCATTTGAAAAATCGTCACGCATAAATATTATACAGTATCTTGTATTGCATTTGGATGATCATTTATCAAAGATTGATCAAATTTACATTATGTATATTTATTTCATAACTACAGGGTTAAAACGCCTAAATTAACAGTCAGCGCTTGCACGTATCGAAATCAATCGAAACAATTACAATTTAGAGGGTATTAAAGCAAAAAAGGTTTTATTAATGTATCCGGTGCTCCTTCAAAAAGGCCAATAACATGGGAGCCTTCAAATACGACCCTGTCCTCGAAAAGACTTTCAATCCATAGGAATTGCCAGTAATGAGCATGGGCCCGTTTGAGTCCCGGCGCTGAAAGAAATGATCGACGGTATCCATGCGGAGTTTTCCCTTTCCATCGGCGTCCGACGAAGGTCTGTAGGAAGATATCGTCTCGGAGCAGATCTAGTTTCTCGATATATGGCTCTCGAGACGACCTCGGCTGTCAGCGTCGCCCAATCTGACATACTGGTCGACCGTGCGCTTTTTTGGACTCGTGGCATGATTTCATCCTTACGATGCGAAAATAGGCTGAATCGGTTCCGTTAAAACTTTGGTAGCAGTCATCGAAGACGATCGATCATCGTTTCGATATGTTGCTATCGTTTTTTTGTCCGATTGCAGAAAAACAATCCGGCGCAGTGTGCGTCGACGACTCGAGCCGCCTTATTAGATTTTTTGCTTATCTCCAACGTCCTTGTATTGTGTATATTTTTTCCGCTGACATTTAATGCGTTTTTTGCCACGGAACACGTCGCTGGATACGATCGTGACTAAGTAAGATTCTTTGTAACGATAGACCGAGAGAGATTTCGCAGAACAGATTGCGCATTTTTTATTCAACAAAGAGCAAAAACATGAAACAGTTCGCTAAGCTAGAATGATAAGGGTCGTTCCACCGATATCCTCCAAAGGACGACCACTCCTTAATCCGATTTATCAATACGTAAACATTGAAGTGCCACTGACTACTGTTCCACAATACATTCTTACATCAAAATCTTGATTGAACGGGTACAAAAAATGAATACAAAACCTTAATGTAAATGTTAAAAATGTTAGTCATATCGACTAACATTGGGTTAAATTCATTCATTTGATAACTATTTCAATATTTCATACGACATTTCTTAGGCAATTAATTACTTTATCATTTTGAATCTCTCAACAAATGACCTAGATATATAATTTTGTTGTTCTTCTCGTTCGTTTGGCTCTTCTTAAGTGCTCGTTGTTATCTTTTCGAGTCCATATTTCAACGCCATGGAACAATTTCGACCGTATGCAGCATTTAATCAATCTCTGTTCAGTTTCAAATGTATGATGTCCATTTGTAATGCCAATGCCGATATATTTAAACGCTCTTTGTCTGCTTGATGATTTCACATTTGGATTGACTCAAAAAAAGTTTTTTAATTGGATATAATAAACCATAAGGAGAATTCAAATATAACCCAGAACACTATGAATTACAGCTCAAAGCTGCATGATGCATGATAATACGATAAGGATTCAAGTATAACCCGGAATTTTACAATAAAAAAATCTATTAGCGATATATAAAAATACAAATGGAGTATCTTATTTTTTAGCATATTATAATTCCCTTCGTTAGATATACATTTATTCTTTAGGATGATCTTGAACCCGTGGCTGAAAAAAGAAGGCGGTTGCTCCGAAAACCAATTGTGCATGTATTGTTCAACCGCAGCGTTGTCTTGACATCGTTGCCCTCCTAATGCCTCTATAAACATATGCTAGTCACATGGGGACAAGTCTGGACTGTAAGTTGGATGTTTTTAGTTTAATTGAGTGACTTTATCACGAGTTGTCATGCAGAATAAAGACAGACTGATAGACAACAACGACTTACAGGCGGTCAGTTCTGGGTTTTCCCGGATTAGCCACGCAGAAGAGTGTCTTCCATTGATCTTTTGATCCCACGAGAAACGCTACGCGCAGAGCTTCCAGGTGTCCACTCTTTTTGCTCGGCGACCTCCAGAGGAGAGATTTTCACGGCAAAATCAGCTTCTAACCATGCTACGTTCAAAGGATGCTATCTAGCAGGGGTCACTAACATTACTAGTCCAACCTCAGTTTGAAGGGGGCTGCAGCAGATGACGGACTGCAGAAACGATCCCTTCCCCATGATACTCTTATCGGTTCTGTCGCCAGAGCAGAAGAAGAACAGCTCGAATCGGTTTCTTCGTCTTTTATTAGGATAATCAGCCTCAGAGTCATTAAACAGTTGAAAGTAGTAGGCCGCATATTCATCACCTGTTTGTCGTATAGATAATGAATCAATAAAATATCTTTCGAGTTCCAAAATACCATAGCCATCACTTTCCCAGAGGATTGTTTCTCGACCTTCACACTTCTCGACAACACTTGGGTCTTACTTAAAAAAGGATCATCTCAAGTTTTTTAAAATTTAGCTTGCTTTAACGCTTTCATTTACGAGAAAACGAATAATTACGCGTTGCGAAACAGAGGATGTTCCTTATCGCTTTCTTTTTTCAGTGGCGGAATCAAGAAGCTTCCTATCTGGCATAATTCCGTATTATATTTGAATCACTCTCGTATGATAACATATTGATAAAATTTAAACGAGTAACAGCAACTACATCTAAATGCCATTCCGTAGCTCTCGGTATTTAAATATAAAAATATTTTTTTACTAACGCCACATATATATTTGCTAAACGAATTGTGAATTATAAACATTTCCTGGGCAGCTTTGAAAAATTTGGCCCCATGTTAATTTGTATACATACTGCATTCCCGCATTAATCATTCAGAATATCGATGCTTAGTTTGAATCAATATTATATGCGTGTATGATAAATGTTTGGACAATTCTATATTTTCGCCTGTGTAATATATCATTTCATGGCATTCTATACCCATTAAAAATAGTTATTAATGATGTTTTTTTATTCATTTATGCATAGAAATACAACAAATGTGTTTTAGTTTTTGGTGGTATATCTTCCTCTTTGCTAATTATAATCATCGACGGAGGTATGATTTTGATATATTTTGCTTACTAAACGATTCATTATCATATTGTTCATTTTTGCCGGTCGGTCAAATGCATGCATTGTTTAATCGAATCGTTCATATCGAATTCGATTTTATTTAAGCGCACATTTAAATGGCATTCCTCTGAGATCGACTCGGAATAACAGAATCTAGTCAATCTTATTCATCAACGTAAATTATGGTTGCGAAATCGCACGAGAATAAAACATGGCAGTAATAAAAAAGACGTCAATTTCGCATCTGAGCGAAGTTTTGCAACGAGCCTTAGACGATGACATTTAAAGGTAGCTCGTCTCGAAGAAGAGTGATTCGCTCCGTTCGAAATATCGAGTACATTCCTGCAAGCACTTCAAGGTTGCCATCGTCGGACGCGTTTGCTACATTTTATACATTTGGCATTATCGAAATATGACCATTTTTTATAAATTGGACACGAAGACAGTCAATTAAAGGTTGTACCTTTCTGCGTACGGCGACCGTGAAAACGCAAAAACGAGTATGACTTTTTTAGTCTCGTACCAGCGTGACAAACATTTATAACGTACTACGTGACGGTCGGTTTCGAAGGCGGAAGACTGCGATCTGGATCTGGAGTGGGGAAAAAGAACCAAAAATATCTCTCAGTTTTCTTTGAATACTTTGTTTCGCTTCGCCTGACGCGTTGGAAACTGAAGAAATAAAAAAAATACGTTAGGTTTTCTAGGCTGAGATACAAAAGACGCAAAAGGGCGATCGAATCGAGAGACAAAAATAACTTTATAGATAAGGTTATTTTGAAGAAATAATTTAGTCAATGATCCTAAATGTAACCTTTTCAAATTTCGTCAAATTATTTTGACATTCCTAACTTAGGTACATTTTTTTTCTTATAAGGATATAAATAATCATTCAAATTGAGTGTAACCAATTTCGCTAAAACTAGGGATTCTCTATTTTATCTCTAGAATTTCTCGAGAGTTTTCAAGAAATTCTGATAAACAAAAAATATATGTAAAAAAAATGGATATTGGATAAATATTAACATCAATTACAACAGGCCATTTCATTCCAAAATAGATTATCACTTGAGAGTAAGTATCTTTATCCTGGATAATTCGAAACATGTGTGTCCCAAAAGTCATGAAATATTTATTTTTGCGATGTTCCTACTAGTCGCAACATGTTCGAAGCCGGTAGGGTGAGGTAGGGGGTATCTAACAGAAATCGTACACCTCACCAACGCTGGACTGCTTGGAAACAGTGGCGTAACTACTAATTAGCGAGCTTATGCGACGCTTAGGAGCAGTAACTATCTAATCTGTGTATACATATATACAGTACATATATGTTTTTCAAATTGTCATATTAACATTTGCCTACCGGTGATGTATTTACTACACCTCGACTCTAATAATGGGAATATCGTTATGAAATATAATAGATACGGGTTCAGAATTTTTATATTCCTCCATAATATAATTGCGAATCACATCAAAGTGTTATAGTATATAAGTATTCATCTGCAGCGACGGAAATAAATAATTTGTCGGGAAATCGGGAATTTTGCGAGTTTTAGTCCGTGTCTCAGCAGAAAGGAATTGTATCAGTTACATTGATGGTGTTATACGAAGATGGGGCACACGCGGTCATCAACTCGAACTGGCATTTAAATATGTGATGACGATACCTCCAACGAGTGTGGAGGCTGAGCGTGCAGCAGCAGCAGCAAGTTGTCTGGTTTCCAAAATCAGATCCAGACTAAATGACGAAACACTCGATACTTTAATGTTACTTAGGGCATATTTTCAAAATAATATTTGAATTTTTTATTGTTTTATTTATCTGTTTTTGAATTGTATTTTTATCTTTCCTTAAATAAATAAAATTCTTTCGCCTTCTAATAATGGACTTATTAGGAATTCGGACTTATGAAAAATAACAATTGATACCGGTATTATCAATAAATCTTTTAAAAAAATACATATTTCATGACTTTTGGGAAATATTCTGTATTATGGAACCAAGAGGTTTGCTTCTTGCTAACACCTATTCGACCCTCTATTTTACCTTTGTTGATCAGATGCAATAATAATTTGTACTTTTCTCCTCTAAGTATATGACCCAAATAACGGGTCATCCAAATGTAATGCCTACACGTCAGAACTGTATAATATTTACATATGACATCTCTTCAAATGACATAAGCCATTCTGCTTTAATACAAGTAGTACAACAGTCCATGTCCATATTAAAATTGTACTACCTTCTACCAAAAAACAATTTATAAATTCTTTATAAATTGATGACAAGTTTTGGTTTGAGAGCCTCTGATCTAACATAGTATTATGCAGTCGTGCATATATTAGCATCAGATCTCTGTATAGCGGATTGTAATTCGAATATTGTGGAGAAGAATATCTGCTGAATTAATATTTAGCTCGGCAAGTTTCCTCGGAGCGCAGAATGGCGCTAAAATAAAGATACAAAATGTCCGAACGGACTATCCGGAAAATGGATCGACCTTGATATTAGTCTGCGCTGGTCCAAGATTGGAAGGCGGGCCTAGGGTTACGTTTAGAACAATGCGTGACCGGAGGGTGACCTTTCCATTATCGTCCGATCGGGAAGTCGCAAGGCCGACGTCGTGTCCGTACTGCTTCGTGCAACATTCTGCCCTCGACTACTGAGCACGGACCGAACAAAAAAATGTTGACATTTACACTATACTTGGGAAGATTCGACTAGGATCTAACGCGTCTCGCATCCAAATGTCAAGAGTGATCTCGGCACTGCACTCGTCCAACGCGGACTATTTCATATTTACAGCTCAACATCTATTCCTTTGCGTCGTTCATCTACATTATTGATTTAAAATATATTCTTACTTCTCGTGAGATATTTATTTGTTAAAAGTGTCGCTCTATCGAATATATTTTGATTGGAGCGCGCGTGATACACAATGTTGCATCATCAGGGGTAATGCAATATTCGCGGCGTACTTAATTAATTAATTAATACTTGTCGTTGAATATCAAAGCGGGTCATGTTGAAGCTTGTGGAGTTCTTCAGTACTAGTTGTTGCGGCATTTTTGCGAAACAAAACATTTTAACTGTGCAATAAACAATCGATTAAAGCGGTGAGTGACCGTAGAGTACCAAAGACTCGTTCAAGTCATAATATCAGGGTGCAAAAATTAATATCCAAATTCATCGTATTTACTTATAGAATCGTGCTTCGTCGTTATCTAGCAATGTTAAATGCTTGATTATTATAATTTCGACAATAGCGCTGATCAGTTGAAAGACAACAATTGTTAGCAAATGCACAACAGTACCGATTTGGGTACAAAGTATGCAGCCGTGGGGTGCTATGATTATATCCAACGTCGACAAGACTGCAGATTAAAGTGTTGCGAGTCATTCTAAATATGCCTCGGTACGCTCCAAACTATGCAATTGTTGAGCAATACGAAATTAAATCATCAAATATAGAACCGGCCAAGTATCGCATGATTTTGTTAAACGCTTAAAATATGTTGCTTTGTTAAACGTGGTTTCTTTTGTATGCTAAAATCGAATCGTTGAAATTATTTATCGCCATTTTTAAATCAATAAAGGAAAAATTTGCAAAACGACTATAAGCTGCATTCGAAAGCAATGGCTTTTTTCAGGGTCATCTATTGTTCATTTTCTATATCTCCCGTTTTAATGCGGGAATAGCGCGCCCGTTTCTTTGTTCAGATGATTTTATTTCGAGAGTAAATGTCACATCTGAAGCGTTTCGGATAATCTGAGAGACGACGAATTTAAGGAAAATGATGGGTAATATGTTTACGGTAGGTTGGTGGCACACTGAATTTCTCTGGCTCGAGTCGTGAGCATGGAGCAAGTACCTCAGACCAAGGACGTTCGGCTAACGGGACCAGTTGCTGTTGCCGTTGCCGCTGTCGAAGCCGACCTCCTCCATCTGCGGCTCGCGGTGCCCTTCTCCGACTTCTTCTGTCGTATGCCGTTTTCCTCCCGATTTTTTCATTTTCATTTGCGGAATGTTTATCATTTTTTCTCTCTCTGGCGAAGATTTACTTTTCGCACTGAGGGATTTTTTCCGAAGGAAACTACAGCCGGACGATCGAGCGACGGAAGGTTGAGAAGGCGCACACGAGTGACCTATTGCCGGTACTCGGAATACCTGTAACGTTTGTACGATGCAGACTCACACCCACACACCACCGGCATCGCGCTATTTTATTTAATTCATCACTCTTATTGCCATCACCGTCGCTGCTGAATTATCTTATTCAACGTGCATTTTCTTAAATCCCAACAAAAGAAACTATTTGTGTCAATAAAGTTAAAAATACAATTGCAATGAGAATATAACAAAAAAATATGACCTGAGCAAATATTCGCTTTTTCATGTTTTTTCGCTGTTCTAAAATATGTATTGAATTATTTATTCACCATAATATAATGATTGTTTTTGTATTTAATAAACTCCTATACCGTTAATATATTAGTGTTTTATCTATAAATTATAAATTCATTGTGCGAATAGCGATATTCTGATAAATCAATAATTTAGAGGAGGATTATGGGTTCAAATTAAATATAGAACCGACATAGAGATCCAGCTCGCTCACAAAAGCACACAACAAAATACCAAGCCGAATTTATTTTCTATGTCCGCGAGGATGTGTCCATTTTCAACTTCGAATGACCGCTTTGAGTTCTGAGCGTGCAAGACGGTTTGTGTGTCCAACCGGTCCATCTTTCAGACTGCTTCTATTGAATCAAAATCTTGCTGCATCACAGGTATTAATTTGTTTACGTCACCATGTAACATTTGCTGTATATTTTTTTTTAAATAAATTATTTTTGACGCTAAATATTAAAGTGGGTCATTTTTAATTCGGTCTTCCCGCCAGAAGTTATATGCAAGGAGAGTAGCGCTTGGGAGCTGTGTATAGAGTCATTGGAGTAAATTTTTGAAACATTATTTAAATGCTATTGTAAGATCACAAAGATCAAACAAGAGTGCCCAAAGATAAAGAATTAGGTCCCGTCTGAACCCGTTGAAGCAATCAATACTTAAATATAATATTCATTTTCAAATATTTGAAATTGAGATTTGTAAGCATTGTAATAAATTGACATTCAAGTAAAGATACGATAAATCGTCGATTATGAAAATGACGGAAACTGCAAACAACGATCGCTATTGCTTCAAAATGCTTGTTTTCAATTGTAGATTTAGAAAATGTTGTAAATTATTTTGAGAATGAAAAATATTCTAATGCGAGTACTTGTACGTTATTATTTTTCAATTTCTATCCAAAGTGTTACATTGCACCATTTTTCATAGTTATGAATTGAATTTATATACTACAAATGTATCGAATGTGTAACAATTTTTGGTAAATATGCGTGGATTATTTGAGTCTTGTATGTTAAAGATGTAAATCTATGGGAGCGTGTGAAGTAAATAAAATAAGATATGGCGACTTTTGGATGTAAATAATCGTTATGGTCAGGAATGTTCGCAAATGGACACATTTTATATGCGAAGATAAAAGGATAAGAGACGCAGTCGTGATGAAAAATGTTCTCGTTCGAATGGGATTAATTTAATCGCACAAGTATGAGTTTGGTGAGCGCCGACTTGGCAGGCGCGACCTTCGCACAGTCAATATCTTTAAAGGCGACCGCGTGGACTGCTCCAAAATCAAGTTTTCCATTCGGACACTGCACATATGAATTCTAGACGTAACCCGATGACTGATATTTCAGCGCACTTGTCTATTCGCTCGCTTCGTCGGTTCGCCTCGTCGCTTGACCTGTCCGTCGGTGCAACAACCCGACTTCCCATTCTTCGGCTGCGAACCGAGTCTGAGCGCGGAAATCGGGTCGAAGAAAGTGGAAGACGTCTTCTCTCGTCTGCATTTCGGCGCAGTCCGACCTTGACTCTCTGCTGGGAAATGTCACATTGCGGAACTCGCGAGTCGCGCCATCATTGTCTTCGATTACCGACTCATATTTTCCTATTACGAATGTCCCGTTAAAGCCGCCGACCGCATTGTTTTCATTCATTCACTTTTCGCACTCGTCATTTTCCTTCAATCGGACCTTCAAAAACTGTTCTACAATCGAATAATACAGATCATTAAATTTGATATTATGAATTGAAGATTGAAAACCTAACATATTCCTAATCTTATAATGCAGCAACATATATATAACTTTGAGGTACAGTTGTTCGGTGATGCTACTCTAAGACAAGTGTTTGATTGGGCTCGAAAGTTTCATATAGGTCTGAAAGTCGAGAAACAGTCCTCTGATGGCTATGGTATTTTGGAACAAGAAATTTTTTATTTTCTACATGACAGACATGCAATAAATGTGGCCCACTACTGCCCATTTAGTCCTCGAAAAAAAATTTGCTCAAGAAGGGGTCCGCAGACTACATGAATTTAAAAAGCTCTGTACTAAAAAATCTTTCAAGCTCCATTAAATATTGGTATAATTTGCTGAAATTGCTATCATCGGATAACCTAACAAAGTATTTCGACTTTCTAAGAAAGTATGGATATTTTTATGGTGGGACGAATAAATTCAGGATGTATCTTTTGTTTCTCAAACAAAGATAAGAGGAGTTTGAAAGTAAAAAAATTTGGACATTTTATTTTTTGAAACTTGTGTCATATCTAAAATCCTAATAAAACCTTTCAAACAGAATGCATTTTAGCAGAAACCCACTCATAATCAATGCAGCGATTTAAAAACGGAAGCCGTTGTATTTGTATCAACAATATGCATCCATGTTATACAATAAAAATTGATTTCTAAATTTTTTCGAGAAATCAGAAAATTTCTCGAGAAATGAGAATTTTTGATTTTACATATTTCTCAAGAAGAAACACTAAGTCATTGAACATTGGCGTGTAGAACTCTATATTTTATTTGATATAATAACGACTATAATATTCTTCTTGAGCAAATAAATTTTTCAAGATCGTGTATAAATTGTATAGAAAATTATTTTACAGTTTATATAGAAGGCCATCATGCCACACCTTATGAAACGCCTGAGAGACGTCAAGAAATGCAGCAGAACAGTATTTTTTCGCTCAAACTTAATTGATTACCCGAACAACTTTGTATACTTGCCAAGAGAAGGCACATTGCTGTCGAAAATTAAATGGATTTAATCTTGCAAAGCAATTAATTCAGTCTCATCGAGAGCACTTATTAAATTGGACGTATATTGAGATTTTTTTACGATGAGGATACCCATTTAAAATTGCCAAACGATGGATTTTGATTGAGATTTTTAGACCGAAATGTGGATATTCTGCAGTTACTAATGACGCTTTGTACAATAAAATATTTTTTTGCAATGATATTCGAATGAGATCGAACTGTATTTACACTTTCCGGGGTGCGCCCCAACTTGTTGCATTTTATTACAAAAACGTGCGACAATCGACCTACAGATAAGGCCGCAAGATGTAATTATGATAATTCGACTGCGGATATTAAGAATTAGCCGTAGGAATTTGACAACCGAGACTAAAGAAATCGTAATTTATTGTAATACGTCAGTATGATTTGGCATAGTTCTGATACCGATTTCTCGATGCGGTCATTTGAAATGCAAACGTGCCAATATTGATATCATATTTAATTTTAAAATTTCCCATTATGGGTTCGAAGACATAAATTATTTTAAAATGTGGAGATATGTAATAAAAAACTCGATCGATCGTCGTTGTGCCAAAGCGCGCCGTTAAAAATGTTTGACCGTTTTAGTTGTCTTTTCGTTTCGTAAAAAGCTTCTTACGAAATATTTTCGGTAAGCTATTATTAAATTTGGTTATTAACCGGTCAGAGAACTTGCACGAAGGTTATTCGAATTAGTCAAAAACACAACAAATCCTAGAGCAGACATGTTATTAAATTTGACATTTCAAGCAGTCCATCGATAAAAAATGGGTTGAATTCGGCACTTTCTCATTAACTTAAATGTTATTCATATTTGCGTCGATGTCCTTGCTACCCAAACGTATCGCAAGGTCAACAAATAGACATGTGCTTTGTTCCACGTGTTCATATTATATCATTATTTTCATTTTTGTATTGCTTCGGTCATAATAACACGCTTCGCATTAAATTCATATTTTTTAAAAATTGAAACGCTGTTAAATAAATGAAATGAATTTAAATAGAAAAAATATGTTAAATAAAAGTATTTCTTATCGAGAATTATTTCTCGAGTTTTTCTCGAGAAATATTCAAAATCAAGAATTTCTCGAGAAATATGAAAAATCGAAAATTCTCATTTCTCGAAAATTGAAAATCGTCGAGAAATCACAATCGACCCAGTGTTGATCCATTTGTTTAAATTTATCGGTCTCGCTTGATCCTAATAGTGTTCGCAAATAGAGAATATTAAAAGCTCTTTTTTGTTCCATTTTGTGAATTAATCTCAATATGTCTAAAAGACTATAACAATAATAATAAACATGTCGGGCAGGCAGAGTGAAAGCGCCATTTCGTGTTCAACAAAACAATCCGAGGCATAAATCATAACGTGCCAAAAAAATGTAACAAATTAAATTTGCTGTTTTAAAAACCACAGGCGCCCAAATTTATGTGTCGCAATTATATGTTTTCTTTCTCCCCCTTATTACCTTCAATCAAAATATTTATTATACTTATAAAAGATACGTTTTTGAAAAAATACATACGCTTTCACTTTCAAAATACCTGCGCAATTTATATCAAGTTTAAGTATCATTATATCTCCGAGTAATTAACCTTTTAAAGATTTTAGTATCGTAGTTTTTGCGATGACTGCATCATCGGTTGATGCTGCGCTTATTGTTAAATTACTTGTGGGTAGGTCCGAGATGCACAACAGATACAACACTTCCTTGTGCCTTGTTAAATATAATTGGGTGTGGCTCCATCGGCTCTTTTTTGTATTTAACAACAAATTGTTTATTATCGAGATAGTCATGCTGAGTAACATCGGAGGTTCTGTTTTCACTGTTGAATTGCTTACACTATTTACAAATCGTAAGAAGCATGTCATATAACCGGACATTCCAGATGGAATTCATGCGAAATATTGTGATTATTTTGTATATAGCTGTCAAACGGCTATTATTCACGTGCTTGAGCATTGAACAAAATGCGTACTGTACCATCAATCGTTTTAATCATTGCGATTTTTAATTATAGTGTAATTGACAATTTTTTCCATTAATCAATTATTCAATAGTTTGGAGCAGTGAGTTGCAATGCGAAAACAAGAACCTGCCAAGTTCAAATAATTTAACCCAATGGTGTATTTTTATGTTTATCCAAAGTTATGACGACTTAAACAGATTACAGTTAGACTAATAATACGCATGAATTAATTAAGTAATTATGACTACCAAGTTCTTGTTGAGAAATATTAAAAATCGAGAATTCGCATTTCTCGAGAAATTTTGGAAATAAATATTTATTGTATAAATAGTTTTATATTTTTTTAAAACGCTAGACTGCGTGTGAGTAGGTTTCTGTCAAAATGCATTATGCTTAAAATTCAATATTTAATTAGATATAACAACAAAAAAGTTAACAAAATTCTTATTTTCAAACTAGTCTTATCTTTGTTTAAGAATTCTAATCCGATGATATTTCAGCAAATTATACCGACATTTTATTGTATCTTGGTTAAAAGATTGTTCGAGATTTCTCGAGAAATTTGAGAAATTAAATCGAAAATTCTCATTTCTCGAGAAATTAAAACCATCGAAAAATCAGAATCTACCCATCAAATATGGTTTTTTGGAGAAGCTTTGATGCGCTCAACATTAAACCGAGTTCAATACAGCTTTGGGATTTTTTATAAATGGTAAAGTAGCAGGATAGTTTGATACAATATAAACATAATAATTTGGTGGACGGGTCTCATAACAACTTTTTTGGCAGAAAATGAGCGAAGAGCGGTGCTTTAGTTTCGGCTCAAGTCGAATAAGAAGGTCGACGACTCACAGCGGCGGGCACCTAACGAGTTTTTTTAATTATTGCTTTTTTTAATGAAAGTCAGCATCTCAGATGGACGATACGAGAAGTGGCATTCTGGAACATTAACAATTCTTTATTTTTGCGAGAACAAAACTTCATTATGCGCACTTTTTTACTTATTCATCGTCGTTTCATTCCACCTCGCGAGATTTCTAAATTTCAATACAATGCCTCCGCTGTGTCCGCATCGCTCGAACAATACACTTTTTGGAAGAATCCCGAAGAATGCATTTTCTAATCGAAAACGCTCAAATTATCTTCCATTTATTCCTGACTAATAGCTCCTAATTGTGACATTAAGAGCACACACCGTAGACCTGAACATCTTCCAGAGGCATGTTTTCATTTGGCTTATTTTATTATTGTTTTTAGATGAAGAGCAGTAATCTAATTAAATACTGAAAGCTTTATGACACTATTTTAATAAAAAGACACGAATAAAAAACTTTTTAGTATGCTGGCATATCTTGTTTGGAGTCGATAATATTGTATCGTTGCCCAAATCCAAACAAGAATTCGGTGAAATTGGTAGAGATGAATTAATTTCAAACGATTGTCAACAAAGTCGAGCGCAAAAAACGTCTCATCATAAATAATTTCGCACATAGCCGTATGTAAAACGATGACCACTCGCTATGGTGAAACACTACAACAGATCGATTAATTCGTTTTCTATATCCTAATTACGCGCGGTGAAATTAGAAAAGAAAAAATCACCTCCTAATTAACATTACCAGTTCATACAATGCAAAAAAGTGAAATATCTTCATTATTACCATATCAAACTTTTTTCTGCGGGCAAAAAAGAAAATTCAAGGATGAATGATCATCGCACCGTACGTGTCATCGCGAGTTATTAACCTTCTGTGATGATATTTTCGAGAAAGATTACGCTCGACGTCAATCTGATTCGGATCTAATTATTTCGATATTTAATTACTTTTTTATAGTCTGTGGCGGTGCTAAAATCTGACAAGTTGTACGACTTAACAATGGAATATTTTATAATATTGCACGATATTCAACGTAACGTAAAATCGCGTGTCGAATTTCCCGCAGCAGCGTGCTGCATTATCGATGCACTTTGTAATTTTAGAGAAAATTTAAATTAAATATTTAAAATACTAAATCGTGCTATTGAGTTTTTAAATAATACACTGTATATCAAAAACGATCTCACTGTATCGGGATGTTAGATTTCATCTTTTTTTCATTTTCATTTATTTCTCGAGGAATGACAAATCTCGATTTTATTTCTCAAATTTCTCGAGAATTCTCGGGAAATTTTGATAAACAAAAAAATTAGTCGTAAACAAAGTATTGCATATAAATATTATTACCTTAGTATGTAATTGAAACAAAACAAAAAGAAACATGGTTAACATTTAAAATTCAATTACTGACATTTTATTGTATGTTGCTTAAAGGAAAGTTCGATATTTCTCGAGAAATTCTCAAGAAATAATTCTCGAAAAGAAACACTTCTTGGGTCTTGATATAGATGAAGATGATAGAAAAATAGTCATATAAACATATTTTATCCCGGAAAAATATACAAGAAAAGTTATGAAAAATATTTTCTATATAAAGATTAATTGTTTGAAAATGACAACTATTCGATTTATCGAAGCGGTATATCTCAGATTTTCACTAAAATGTTGAGAAGCTTCGGTTTGAATCGCCGCCAAGATTTGAGCTGCAAACGTACTGTAACAAACGGGTCACTTTCTCCTTCTCCATATTATCGAATAAATAAAAACGGCCATCGTCCGGAGGCCTCTAGATCGTAAGGCCACGGTCAGTGAAATTGCATTAATGGCTTTGTGACCGATCCCTATTAATATTCATGCCTCGATGAAGAATCGGATAAATAAATAGCGCCTCTCCTTCCATCCGACGTCTGCCATAACTTTTTATTCAAATAATATGCTAAATGGACGACTAAATTTTATGAGATATCGTCTGGAAGTCGCCCAACTAAGTTATGGCACTGATCAATCGTAAAAATCAAGAAACGAATAATAAC
This sequence comes from Stenopsyche tienmushanensis, assembly GCA_008973525.1. Taxonomy (NCBI): domain Eukaryota; kingdom Metazoa; phylum Arthropoda; class Insecta; order Trichoptera; family Stenopsychidae; genus Stenopsyche; species Stenopsyche tienmushanensis. Next base: position 161,591 of record WACJ01000282.1, on the reverse strand, counting down.
GAGACCGCGATTACATCAAACAGTAACAATATTAACGACGTGACATTTTTAGTTCGAGCTCCAAATACAAACCGTTAAAATTGAATTTATAGACGCATTCTCATACCAAACAATCAATCACAAACATTGATAAGCGATCCGTATAAAAATAAATCTGATTTTAAATACAGTAAATGAATTTGACGTTCCTTCGACGAGCATTGCGATTGTTAAACATGACCCTACGAGAAATTAATGCCTTCTTTTTACAGTGAATTTTGCAAACTCACTTATCGAGCGATCAATGATCTCTCTGCCAATCAATGTGAAGAACACGTCAAAAATTAACAATGTTAAATATTGAAATATCGAGAGAAGAGTTGCATGTCAGACATGTAGAATATATTTTACGCAACATATTTGCGCTTATATACGCTACGTTTTTATTAAGCACATATAGGGTTTTTCTTTACTTCTTGTTTCGATAATAGTTTTGGAATTAAAGCTCATTACATAAGATGTATAGTAGTACACGCCAATCATGATTAATTAATACTGACGCCATCGCATAATAAAAAACATAGCTATCTTTTCGTTAAGATTTATTCAATAAACATTCAATATTGAGGTAGTAAATGACTCTTTATAAAAAATCAATAGAACATTTGTGAGTAATAAAATATTGTTTACAAAATTTACATAAAAGTATACTACTTATATATAAATGTGCTGATTATGCCCGATATAAATATAGTGATAAAAAAATTACGAAGGTAGCAAAAAATTAGCATAACACCATATTAGAAAGCCGTCGAACGGAGTTCGGAGAGATTATTTTTTTTAAGGCTCTAATGTATATCTGCTGGTCTTTTCCTTTATGGTAATATTGATTTGATTTTTTGACAATGTGGCTCAAGTCAAATTTGCGCTGATAATGATTACAATATGTAGAGTTTCTAAATAGACTTATTTCTAGAGAAGTTCTCAAGAAATATGCAAAATCAAAAATTCTCATTTCTTGAGACTTTTTTTGATTTCTTGAGTAAATACACCATATAATTAAATGAATGTTTTTGGGATTTATTACAGGCACTCTTATATAATACTAAAAAAATAAATTCGTAATTAATATATATATATTAATTAGGTAACCCTTATTTGGGTAAAAAAAACATTTTTTTCACGTATTTGACCGGTCAACATCTCATTTGATTTTCAACTCTAAAAAACTATTTCACTTTTTTTTCAGTTTTTTAAAATAATATTTAGGGGTCACTACCAAGGTTTGAATGGACCATTTTCTTTGCAGCCTTAAAATCAGAGTCATCCTCCCAAGGATAACATCTTTATTAAAAAACTGTGATGAGATACCCAGTATCTTGAAAAATCGTAAAAAGTTGCTAGTCACAAAGTCTTTTATGTTTTTTTCAATGATATGTTCGACATCAATGCTTTTTCTTTTTGAGCAATCTTCGATTACTAGTGCATCTGCCGTATTTTTCTTATCTTGAACAGAAAATTTGTTGTCAAAAAATGCAAATGACACCAACTCTTCCGATAAGTACCATAAATGTTCCAGTATTTTTTTCATGGCGATTTTAACCATTTTTTGGTTTATACTTAAAGGATACAAGATCTTTGATTATTGTAAGTCATTTATCGGTGCTGAATAATGAAATGATAGAAATATTCAGCAGCTCTTTAAAGTCATCTCGAGGTTGATATGCCTGAAGTTGTTTTAGAGTAAAAGAAATCCTGTCTGCAGCAATATTTTATATAATTTTTGAGAATGTAGTATCATATATTGAAAAATATTGAAAAGGGAAACATAGTACTAATCAGCAATTTCACCTTCAACTATCTCAGTCTTGTCTTTTATAGCTGATCTGACGTCTCTGTAAGCTGTTCTAGCTTCCTTAAAAGATTCGGAGCCTTCGGCGGTTGGCAAAACGTAGAAGACATCTGAACTGATTATGATCCCCATGACCATTATTCTTAAAATTGGTTTAAATATTTCGTTACAAATGTAGGCTACAGTTTGTGTCGTTGAAACTCTCGTTGTTATTTTGTGTATTCGAACCAATGCATCTTTCCAGTATATTATCAGACGATAATTCTTCATAAATGAGTTTTAAGAATTGCTGAACTTTCTCGTTGAGAGCAGGAGGATGCTTGTACAAATATAACGATTTTGTATAATAATTGCATGTTTTTGCCATTCACACCAAGAATCTGCGCCTTCCGGGCAGTATGAATGCTGAGGAGTTTCATCAGTCGAAATTTTATGATAATATGTGACCCAAATAGCATTTCTCATATTTTCTTTTGAGTCAGGATGTCGGTGAACAGCCTTAGCCTATCATAATAATTAGATAAATCTTTTATCAATATATTAGTTGTTTGGTTTTCGAACTACTTGGTACAGAGCTCTTTTTTGTGCCTTTACTTATTCGCCTTTTTTAAATATGTGTTGATATTTTTTTGACTTAATTTGCTCCCTTACTATACCCAGCAGTCTCAGAGCAGTTGGGTCGCAATTTTGGCGGAGTGATTGCTTCGAGCGCATTTCGTGAATCAGCTGTAAAGCATTGAAATCGTCTGAATTTCTTCACCAAGATTATGGACGACATTATTAGAGATATGCACTCTCGAGAAATGAAATTTAAAAAAAACATAATTTTTTTTGACGTGGTAAAATGAGATGACCCCTTAAGAGAAATCACTCGAGATGGCAGGGTCGAGACCCAATATTCGTACATTGCGAGAATTTTTCACTCGTATCTACCTCGTATAACTGGTTTGTAGTTAACGCAGAGGGCTTTTAAGTATCTCGATATCTCCAGTCATTTTATTGTGAGATTTTTGCATGCGCAGAAAAGTCAGTCACACAAAACTCACAAACAAAAAAGAGATCGGCTGTCCACGGAAATTAAGAACCTGTCCGTAATTTGACGCACTAAATACAACAATTTAAGACGCGAAGGCGATTCGCGGCCGCGATCGACAGGCGTTCCCATATTTCGGTTTGAGATTTATGCGACAGACTCGCATAATAAAGTGTTTATGGCGAGCACTAAAATATATCCGCGGATAAAGATGCTTCCATATAAAATTTGGATTTTACTGGCTTTCTCCGACGTATCTGATTTTCGCAACCGTTCTTGTCCGAGAGCCATTTAACCGGCAATATTTCAAGATCGACGAAGAAGTGGTCTCACCCTCGCCTCACGGAGGTCACACCTTTTCCCGAATCTACTCACGTAAATCAGCGGCCCGTCCATTTCACACTTGCACGACTAATATTGTCTACACTACTCGATCTTCTATAGCAGCATATCGACATATTTATTTGGATTAAAAAAAAATCGATTATTTAATTTTCCACCCTAAAAACTATTTCAGTGCGTTTTTTTCAATTTTTAAAAATAATATTTAGAATTCGTTATCAAGGTTTGAATTTTAATATAAAAAATTAAAACACTGTATTAATGACTAACATATTTATCACGCAATATCATCTTCACTAATCGAAGGAAATGGACGATTTTCTTTGCAGCCTCAAAATCAGAATCACCCTTCCAATGTTAATAATCTGTGATTATGACAAAAACTGTGATGAGATACCCAGTATCTGAAAAAATCGTTAAGGGTTGCTAGTCTCAAAGTCTCATATGCTTTTTTCGCTGATATTTTCGATATCAGTGCTTTTTTTCTTTTTGGATAATCCTCTACAGATTCTATATATTATTCCTAGAGTATTTGATTTAATCGCAATATTATTTTAAAGTGATTTTTTATCATAATTAACATTAAAAATGAGTGCAAATCTCGTTTACGGAAAAAGCGTTCGTAGAGATCTCAACGCGCGGGGTAAAACGCAACCTGCGACAAATTTAAGCCATCACTTTTTATTCAAAATTTTCACTCTTACATCCAAATAAATAGAATATTCATAATATATTCAAACATATCCTTCATTGATATATGTAATATATAAATATAGGCCAAACTATATTGGTAAATTTCTATATATTTAGTATTATTTTGAAGAAATATTTTAAATATGATGTAAGGCTCTCCAAATGATCCAAATATGTATTTTTAATTATATTAACATTTATTAAAAAATACGGTCTTTCAATACAACCATATGGTGGTTTTTAAATGATTTTTCACGCTCTATAACTAAAACTAGCCATCGAGCTCGAGATCATACGGACATTGTTTACGATGTATTAATTCATGATCCGATTACAAACTTGCAGAAAATTCACAAACAGCGTAAAATTGACGATTGAATTATTTTTAAATACTGTTTTTTCGGTGCATGGTTTCAAAACTCTTATCTTCACGCAAAAAGCACCTCGTTAATGAAGCAATAAATCTTGCCAGTCTGCAAAACTGGAAATTTGACCCTTGTCCAGCTCTCGGCGAGCTGTTCACCTTATGTATCGATTTAAAAAATAATATATAATTGTGTATTTCCTACTTTGTTCGAATTGGAAGCAAAATGTTGCCCACCCCGAGGTCATAAATTCGTACACGACTCAGTAACAGATCGCATCATGCAAATTAGATCCGCGAATTTCTGTGCACCGTGAAATTTAAGATTTTTCATAATTTATTGACTGGCATTTCGAAATTAAATTCGTTCATTATATTAAATTTGGGTCTAGAAAAATTTTCTAGTAGCATATATTAATCTGCTTGGCAACTTGCCGTACCAAACGATCTATAATAGGCATGTAACATATACAATATATCAGTTATTTGCATGATATTTTTAATGTTGTTATGTATGGATTAAAACGGTTTTAGAATGAAATCAAGGATAATCAAAGGATTTTTTATATATGCTTCAAAAAAGCCTAGACTGGGCTGTCGAAGCTGAAATATAAAAACCTTTTCTTGAGAGCTTAAAACGACTAAGAAAACATTTGGTTTTTTTTAATATAAAACTGAATCAGCAAGTAATTGAAATTGCTGAAACGCGTTTCGCAAATGCGAGATTATTTCTCACAGCGAAGGAATGCTTAAAAGTTTGGTCGGTGACTGATATCAACGAAGGCGATATCTGTAGCGATGAAATCATCGCTCGACTTACAAAAAATACTAGTTTTTAATTGAATTATACGCGTGTATTGTGGCGACCTTGAAAGTTGTGTTAGCGGTTGTTATAAACGATCATTTAACAAGTGGTGTTAAATTTGTATCATTCGAAAAATCAGAGATCGGGTATAAATGTAGTTTTAAGCTAATTACAAGTGGCCCAAATGTCTATCGGTGCCCGGTTGCCCAATATAGAAGACATAACGGAACATTACATTAATCGAGACTCGCTTTTTATTCGCCGGAGAGGTTCATATCGAAAGATATACACATTTTATTGCAGTTTTTTCTCATGTGAATTTCGCCGTTTGTGGAAATGTGCTATTATAATGATCGAGTGTTCCAAATACCCCGAGCTGTAATAAATGAGTGGCAAAATGTGGAGCACAAAAAATCTTTGATCATGTTATATTATAAATGCCATTGTTGATACTGTCCCATTAAAGTTTTTATGGAATAATTCATAGTGTATAATGGTAATTTTCCATATCCTGGTTTTATCGAGATTAACGCTAATTTATTATTTTGAAATGAACTTACGAATTCATTCGAAGATTTCGAATGAAATTCTAATAGCACTATGAACGACAGTCAAAAAAATTAAACTAGTCTCGGACAGTACCATCCGGAATATTGAAAACATGGAGAAATTATTTATAATTGACAGTGTACTAAAAAGGCAAGAAAGAGGTGCTCCTTTGAGAAGATGAAAACTTATAAAAAAATAATTTCTTTTGACAAAAAAATGTTTTTATTGGACTCGAAACGCATTGAAGAACACTCGATAATACGTTTATATATTACTGTAAAATTGAGATAAAATAAATAGATTTTTTTTAGAATGACCCTCCGTTCGGGCCAGTTTGGTGACAAAAACGAGGCAAACAAAATTTGATCGAGAATGTCGAGAGACGTAAAAAATTGTCGCAAAAAATTTCTTCATTAATTTAAGACTGTTCCATGGACAAAGGCGTTTATACAGGCTGATTTAAATTTACTAGTGCTCGAAATAACAGACGTTCTTCCGTCGATCGACGTTCATAGGCGGCAGCCGTGTATTATTTCGTCGACTTTCCTCGATAACGACTCATTAGAATACAATAGTGTTCACCTATTTATTCTTCGGTGAGAATATTTCACCGGGTCTGTCTGCTTCGGCAAGTGCGAGAGCGTCCATTGTCTTCCTGCGAATAAATCTCTTCCTCGCTTCGCCTCTCGGACTCGGAAGAGAAACGGTCAGCTTCGACTCATTTTTCACGTATCTTCCGTTCGCGGAAACAATGCCGTTGCTCTCGGCTAAACCCAAATAATCCGATAGACCATTTGCAAGCAAAACGAATAACAGAACGCGGACTGGCTGCGCGGAATTAATTTGCGAAGAGTATGCGCGAGGATCGTGTTTCCATCGACAGCGACGTGACCCACATTTCAAGAAATGCTCTAAGCCGCGAATACACACGCCGTTTGTCCTAAAATCAACTCTAATTCATTTCCTTTGTCGATTTTATATTTAACTTATATCTAGGGATTCTGATTTCTCTATGATTTTTACAATAATTCTCGAGAAAAAACATCACTTGTGATAATTTGAACTATCCAATAACAGTAAATAAGAGAGAAAAATACATTTTATAGATCGCATTCGGCTCACACCCTGTATAGATTTGTGACCGATGTAAAACTGATTTCCGCAAATTTTTTTGATAAAAATTCGTTGAATTGTTATGGAATAGATACAAAAATTATTTAAAAAAATATATAATTAACCAACTATATTTCGTTGCAAGCAAATGCACACGAATAACGAATTTTATTATCAAAAATATGAACTTGGGATGGGGAAAAAAATCTGCATTTCGACATTATGATTTTGATTTCGAGCAAATATTACAATTAAATTTTAGAATTAAGGCTCGAATCCATGGATCATTAGTTGCACGGTGCAGTGAGCCATTGTGGTCGAGCATGTGATTAAGTTGTAACTGGGTCTGGTCAGCCCCAATCCAGTTTTAAGTGACCTCCGCATTCTTTCAGAAATCGTTTTTTGTTGAAACCTAGTCGGCGGAAGATTTTCATGGATTTTAAACAATCGAGAGGCCTAACAACTCTCATTGAGGACGCAATTCCAAGAAATCGAATTATCATCGATCGCCGCATACCGTTAAATCTCGCTTCATCCGTTCTTGGCTTGTTTTAAAATAGAGTAACTCTATTTGCTGTTTAAGCTCTTTATTAATTTTAAAATGACACCTCGTCATTCTCAGCATACATGTTTTCAATTCCACCCTTTAGTCTCATATTTCACAATGTATCATGACTGGCATTAAATATACTTCAAGTGCGATGAAATGTAAATATTTGAGCTTCAAATATAATATTATTATGTACGCAACTTCTCCTAGATTTGGAAACGTTTAAGAGCCATAACAGTTTTGTATTAGCATTTACACGTCTTCAAAAATATTTTCGGCTTCCGATAACATCTTTTGGGTTATTCATTACGCTCGGCTTGCGCTGCCCACATGAGAAAACGTTTCGCTCAGTTGAATCTAATCAACGGAACAATTCGTTATCCATATTTTCGTATTTATGGCCGATAATAATAATTTAAACCTCGGTATTCTATTATCGTTTATTTAAATGCCACATGCCGTCTTGTGCGATTAATTTGCAATATTAAAGCTTTAAAAATGCACGAGGTCGTCCTTTGCTGAGTTTATGATTTACAAAGAGGTCGTCCTGTCGAGTTCGAAAATGACCTCTTGCCGATTTACAAGATGCAGACCTCGATTCGACCAATCGACTATACATACAAGATTTAAATTGACACATTTAATCGATCATCATTAAAAGCCTCTCACATCGCAACTGTGGAAAAGTCTTTCCCTTTACTTTCATATTTATAGCAATCAGACTTTAAAAAGCAGTGTAATTACAGTCGATCGATCGAGATCCAAGCTTTTCTCAGCTTCCATATGCACCAAATGACATCTCAAAAAATACAAAAAATGGAGGGTTCAAAATTAAGTCTTTAACAATATATGTAACAAAAAGTCTAATACATCGAACGATTGGTAGCACTCTATTTAATTAGCAGCGTATAACATTTGCAGATCGTATCGATAATATTATGCATCTGAAATTAAATTGATAATGAGCAAACTTATCGAATAAACGTAGGCTTATTGGGCAAAAGTCGCAAATCATCACATCAAATTGAGCGGGCGACCTATTTTTCATATCAAATATGAATCGTACTCGTTGCTCAATATCTCGCGTTGTGTATAATGAAATTAAATAATAAAAAAGAAACGCGCTCGCTCGGTGCTATTTTACCCGCCGACGAATACTGTTATATCGATATGAAAATAATTTAGATTTATAAAAGCAAAAAAGCGAGCTTCGGGCAAGGTCGTACATTGTGCTTTTTTTGTCTCACTTCAAATAATTAAAAATCGCGAAACAAGGAACATTGAATAGAACCGCTTTTTTGCCGTAAGAGGCATGATAAATTGGTAAAAATATGGAGGTTCACGTGTGAATAATGCGTTGGGCGTAAAGTTGCATATTTACGACCTTAATGTGTTTTGCCTCCGACAAAATAGGAGGTCGATCGGCGTCTCTGTCATTTTAACGGTTAAACGCTCGCGACGGGTTCACTGTTTTTGTCAGGGTTCGATTTTAAAATGCACAAGGCAGAACAGTTCTCTGGCACAGTATGCATATTTTCACCTTCATGTTAATTTAGCCACGACTAGTGTGTTGTGAAGATGCATGCTGAATGAAATCGAAACTATGGCATGCGGCGTGTAATTGTACTCGTGCACGCAATATGCAGTGAAAATGTGAAAAATCACACATGATGCGTTTTTACATTGCATTTTGCTGTTTAATTGCATCCAACGTGGGCTCATCCATATGGAGACTCTTTTTTATAGTCCTATTCGAATTATGTAACTCTTCTGCTGATTGAACAAATAAAAATACTATCAGAGCAGTCATCGCTGTGTAAAATATTTTTGTATTAAGATATTTTAATTTCTCGAGAAATGAGAACTATTTTTATCTAAACATGAACATTAATGCATTTATTTAAAAATGTTTCCGACAAAAATATTTAAATTTTCATGTTGATGAATATATTAAAACTCATTTTTGCTTTTGATTTTATAAATATATTAAATTTAGATGGATATTGTATTAAAGAAAATATAAAAAAAATCTTACCAGATTAGATGTTTGGCAGTTGACAACACTTCACTATGATTTATAGATTGTTTTTATTTTAAATAAAAATTATGTATAATTAACAATATATATATATATTATAAAAAACTTCTAAATTACCATGTAAACGTATCAAAAATTTAAAAATCACTTGTTAAAAATTATAAATAACGATATAAATATCACAGTCGTTATCGGCAGAGGAATATTAAATAACTATGGATTTTCGTTGCACCGCACCGATAGTTTATCACATGTAATCAGTTGTTGGCAAATTCGAGTTCACATTTTTAAGTCACGTTCCATAGGCGCAAATAGTATCTGAAACAACAAAAACAGAATTGAGTACGACTTCTTTGACGAAATGTTAAGGGGCGATCGTCTCGTATCATTGCCAAGGTCGAATATGTTTATATCGTTATTACGACATCAGTTCTTAAAAATAGATATCCTTAAACCTGATTAAAATAATAACACGATGTCTTAAATGTCGGAGATAAATTTATGCAGTCAACCTGCGGACTCGCATATGAGCGCTTTTAACATTTTGTGCATTCGTATCAATTTTGTTGGTGTATTTATTAAAATCCAATTAAGATTTTGACCATTTCCAAACGTATGAATTGAGCATTGCAACACATCGCCGATATGCGCCGAGAGCGATTTTTTGCAGACGTTTCCTAGCATTGCCAAACTTGTGCATTTGCCTGGTCGGCGAAAAGTGTCAATTTCGGTCCGGAAAGAGTATTAAAAAAAGAGAATCTATGAGATCCGAACGACGAGAGAATACCGGATGAGATTCTAAACTGGGTTAAGCGAACAACGCAAGTTCTCAATTGCAGAATCGACGAAATGCTGCAAATCACAGCCTTTGCGAACTTCGATTGTTTACAAAAAGCGTCTAGCGTTTGTAGCAAATCTATTCAAATATTATGCTACGAGCTGATTCTTAAAAAACTTGTTTTGATCCACTTCAATGACGCCAAAAACGAGTCGAACTTAATTTGTACAGGATACAACCGTTTAAATATTATGAAAATATTGTCAGTCCTCTGTTTCTCATTCAAACAAATGCTGATAAAAACTCTTTTCGAGAAGACGATGAAAAATATAATTTCGACGGAAATTTAAGAAAAACTTGTCTGTGATTGTGCACAGTGTACAATTCAGGTCTTATTGTGGTAGTATTACGCCGAAAGTGACTCACCGAATTGATTGGAATCGATCGTGTAAAATAGTTCCGCGACCGCTAAATTGAGAGACTCGCACAGCTCAATAAAAAGCCTCTTCAAGTTATCAATTTGATGAATTCAAACGACCACAGCCATCGCTGAAGACGTATTTTTGGGCGGTCTACGGTATGAGAATTTCGTACGCGAAATATCGCGGTCAAGGTGCAAATTAAAGTAATGACGTTATTGTATTTTTCAATCGGATCATCTTTTATAAATACATATTCTGGACTATATTTATGCATAATCAACTTTAACTGTGCCTTCTTCATTGCATCGTTAAAAATAACGCATCAGGCATATTTAAATTTCTTTTATATTAAGGAAAAAACAAGCTGCATTTTATTTTTCAGTCATCTGTCTGCTTGCTGTGAATCGTAACATCTTATTGTCGATTTCTTTGAATATAAAATATAGCTCAATTTCTGAACGATAGAGCTGATCACAAGAGACGAAGGTGCTGGGAATAACATGAGCACCAAATTGACAGCATTTGAGCTATTATGTCATTTGGTACACAAAAATTGACTAAGAACTCCAAATATATTATACATACGTCAACATGATTGCTAGCATCCATGATGTATCTAATTTGCTTATGCCATTAAGAAATTTTCGCTAAAAATTGAAGCAAATATATTTTCAGACATCTGAAAGCATCGTTTTCTAGGCGGCCCAAAATAAATAGAGATTTTCCCAGAAAAACTTCGCAAAGTAAAGCTCTAATAATAAGATGTTCATCAATAGACAAATATTTATGGTCAGTTGAAAGAAGAAATTTAAGAAATGAAATAGAGAATTCTTATTGTTCCAATCACAATAAGAATATTTACAATATGCGTGTTTATTACAACTATTTAATATATAAAAATGAATTGGGTGTTGTTCGTTCGAAATGCGTTGCCATACCGTTAATCGGATTACAATAAAACTTCGTCCATGTATTGCTTAGAATTTTGCGAGTAACATAGGCATAGTCTAATATATAAAAAATAATGTTTGTTTGTCTGTATTTAATGCGCTGCCAAAACTTTTATTCGATTGCAATAAAACTTTGCCAACTTATTGTACGTGCTTTCTCAAATAATATAAGTATAATATAATTAACTTACAGTAGGTCTTATATATAAAAATCAATGTTTGTATGTTTGTTCATATTTATAATAATACCAACAAACGATATTTTTAGAATTATTACTTCTGTGGCGGCAACGCGCTATCGGCTATCGCTGGGTATCGGCTAGTATCAAATAATAAACTCAAATATATGTGACAAATTGACATTAAAAAAAAAAACTGATATTTGACAAGGATATGATGTTTTAAATTGTCAACACTTGATCTGACGTATTTTAAGAAACTTGTTTGTAGTGCTAGATGAATAATTATCATGCACTGCCGTTAGATGAGCATTGCTTAACACTTGGCATAAAAGATTTTTGTGTGTATTGGACTATATTCAGAAGACACGGTCGCTTTGGGTCAAACACTGTGTGCAAATGCAGTGTATGCAAAATGAGCTGCTTCGAAAACAGACAGCGTCGATTCAATGCAATATTTTTTCTATTCGAATAGGATAATGGACGGTCTTGTCACGATTTATCCCCATAAAAATTAATCGCAGAGAGAGACGGAGATTATCGACCTTTTTCTACATTCTCGGTTTGTTCCTAAGAACATGCAAAAGTTATCCAGGCAGTTCTTTAAATATTGCGTTTTTGGAATATTTTCGTCATGAGAAGAATGACAAGGTGTGCATCGAAAATAGGATTATGTCAGGGTGTGCGCGCGACGAGTGAGCGTTTAATAGTCGTAAATTTAATTGCGAATAATTCAAATTCCATTTGAAACACTTTCCATCGACTATTAGCCAATTTTCACTTTTGAAGAGTCATTTACGTGCGATGACCGTTTGGAAACCGCTGACTAATCGTCGGCGCTGTCCGAAGATGACGCCCATTTGAGTGTGCGTTTTTTTAGAAATATTCTCGTCTGAAAATGAGTCGTCGATGGAAAGCAGAAGACGTTCTGAAAGATTCACATTGTCTCGGCGAACAATGGAGGTTCCGTATGATCCCAAAGGCGGTCGTCGGACGATTTGCAATTAATTTGCTTCTTTGTACTGAAACTTAATTAAATTGGGCTCAGTATCAGGTACCGAAAGAATGCATTATTCATGTCAAATTTTGCTATGAAGCTAATTATTTACATTTAACACGCTCTTCGCTCATGTCGGTTAACAACACTTTTTACTACTGAATTCAGATTATGAACATATTCAATAAGTTTCTTATGCATGTAAATTTTAGAGAAATTCCATGTTCTCTTCAAATTATGATCCACCCAATTTGTGTATCTTTGTAATGTAATATTTTTACAATTTAGTTATGGCGATCTCTATTCGACACTATAAATTTTTCCGCGAGGATAGAACATGAAATATCAACGTGAAACCTCTTTGTATAATTTCTTAGCCGAAATCATAAGCAACACAATCAGTTATAGCGTGTATTAAAATAAGGAACGAGTTTTTATGATGGTCTGTAATCAAATCGAATGCGTTTTTGCTTTCAATCTAAATATTGAATAATCTTACAATTTGAATTCTTCCATTATTTTATTGAAATCTCCAAAGATAGCGAAGACTCAAAACAAGTCATACAAACTCCCCAGATAAAATCATAACCCATGCATTATTGGTATCAAATCCCTGCCTTTTATTCTCGGATAATGAATATATGAGTGGTTTATTTGAAAGAATTAAAGCTCAATATGTTTATTTTTTTAATTAAATCCAATTTTGTTTAAATGTGCCGCATTAGGGATTCTGATTTCTCGAAGATTTTAATTTCTCGAGTATACATTATAGATATACGTATAATTTGCTAAAATCGCTATCGTCTGACAAACTATTAAGGTCTTTCGACTTTCTGAGAAAGCATGAATATTTTTATGGCAGAACGAATAAGATCAGGACGTACTGTTTATTTCTTAAACGAAAATAGTTTGAAAGTAATTTTGGCAGAAATCTGTTCATATGCTGTGCAACTTTTAAAAATGTTATCAAAAATATTTCTAAAAAAATATTTCATACAATAAAAATCGATTTCTAAAATTTTTCGAAAAATTCTCGAGAATAATTGATTTGAAAAATAATAGTCAAATTGTTTTTTTTAAACTCGAATGAACCTCATGGTATATTTGGAATTTATGAATGAAAAATATGATCACCAAGCAGCTCAAAATTCTTAGGATTCTTTCCATATTTTTTGATTCGATATTTATCCCCATATTCTGTTAGTAATTGAAATATTTCAAAACGGGTTTATATAGCACAAGTTAATCCGATTCATATTTGATAAAAATCAGATTGTATTTTCGCAGAGACAATATAAACTAGAAAACTGAGACAAGATAAATGCTATGTTTGGATAATGACGTTGAAAATATTAAACTTAAATCTATTAAGCGCCCAGACCCGTTTGGATTTAAATGTCATAAATAGATCCGATCATTTGGAAGCATTAAGATGAATCAATTTTGACGCAAAGTTTATGTCATTATTGGGTCAAAAAATTAATTTCCACGACTAAAATGGATGAGGAAGATCGAAGGATACGGGAGAGCTGGTATGAGATAAACGTCTAAACATAACGGAAGCGTGACAACTGCTATAATTTCAGATCAAAATTTGACAGCAGTAAAATACATGTTGAGACGCACCGGTGCGTCATGGGTTCGCGCGTTCTTCGGAGGACATCTATGGAAATGAAGGCATTTCTGCACAAATAATTTTCGATAAATGAATGAATATTGCGAAATGATGCGATATTAGTCAGCATTAGTATGCCGGTAGCGGGCATGTAGATCAGTCGTGAACGTCGGACGTGACTTCGTGATTCGCCGATATACTTTTATATCGATAGGCGTGCTCATGTATTGGCCAACGTTAACTGATGCTGCTACATCATTCTGTAAAATTTGCTCCTAAACGTCGACTCGTTAGAGAAAAAATGAGGCTTCGCAGGAACGCGTTCGGAATTGACTTTTTTCCCCCCGCACATGCGACCACCGGTCCCACGATAGTTCCCGTTTAGCAATGTTTCTGCTAATTTTGACGCAATAAATTATCGAGCTTTCCCCTACAATTTCAATCGTGATAAAACAATTTAATATAAATATCGACAGGCTGACTTAATTTATGCGATAGGAAATCTACGCGAGACTCGACGGACGATTTATGATGTCGGATGTGTCGTTCGGCCAGCGTTTTCAAAAAATACTCATTAAACATGGAATAAAAACTCCCTAATGTTATCAAATTTGTTAAAAATCCGTCTGTATGCATATCGAATAATTACAAGGTGATCTTGTTTGCGCGTTTCGCTGCAAATTTGTTCAGGGGTTCGGATTAAATGTTTCAAAAAATGATCCGAGCGGACGATGGCATCGCACGACGGCTCTTCTTTTTGTGCGAACCTCGACTTCCGCAAATATCATCTTCCGAATAAAAATTTCAGTCCGAAGACACTCAATTATTTATCAATACAGGCGTGCATTGTACGATTAAAACAACGACGGACCTCAATATTTTAAGATAAAGGTCATCGCGAGTCTGCGATCGGTCTACTTCATTTTTGGGAATACATTCATTCGAGCTGTTTGCGTGTTTATATAAAATATTTAATATGAGGATTACGATACCCTGGATTGAAAGCTTAGGAAATCGTTGGTAATTTAACATAAATATTGATCGTATGAATATTTTCAAAATGTTGTAATAAAACTGTTTCAAAATGAGAAATCACACGCTAACAACATGTCCTGTTGCAGACCGATTGGGAAACAACAATGAAGTTTTGGATGCAAAAGCTTTTCGGATCGAATATTTCCCATGAATTTAGGTCACAACAAAAAATCGTGACTTAGCCGAGCGTCTGTCTCACATGTTCAATTTTTCATCCCGAAGTCTCGCATTTGACATTCGGGCGCTCGTCGATAAATTCGACTCGCGTTCGTCTCGGATGCGAGGTATTTCATCGATCGATCGACGAAAGTCGCGTTATTCGGCGCGATCGACGGATATCCGCTACGACGCGTATCAAAAAAATGAAGAGTTCGATGTGTCTGCGGGCGCAGCCGAATCCCGAAGGATGGACCCTCCGGGAGCGGACGATAGCGAAAGTGTCGGTCACTGAGATGCACACGTGGAGCGAAGCTGAGGTTCGGTTCACTGTCGGAGGCGAGACACTTGGATTCACTGGGCAGGGGTGTAAGGGGGTGGTACCTCTCGTCGCACTGGGGAGGGGCACGCACACGGGGACCAGAAGCACATGAGAGTCGCAGCCGAGTGCGCCAACTGCGCCGCCTGCGCCACCTGCGCCCGCCAACGGTAAACTGACGAACAATTTTCACACACCGAACACTTCTTTTTCGTACAAAAGTAGGCGAACGTGCCAAGACGAGGAGGGCCCCACCACGCCGACAGCTCCGAACGCTCGCACCGACGGCGAGCCCGCCTCACACCGACTCCCCTCTGTCGATACACTTGTTGCTCTCGACACATCGACTCGCTTTACAATTTAAGGACAATTGCGATCCAAAGCAGATCGCAGATTCTCTCCTTTCGTCCATTCGCCGCGTTTTGATTACTGGTTTATACTGAGTGTCTTTGCTATAACTGGAATTTACTACTAGTCAAAATGAATTTGAGTCAAGACTTGTTTTAACTAGACAAAACGCGTTTGAAACAAATAGCTCAGTTAAAACTGTTCGACTCACATGATAACGCGTGTGATGCATTAGAATGACTCTGATTAGTCGACATGGCAAATTTAAATTTAAAAAACGCGATGGAAAGATAATTTTAAAAAGGATATTACAGATTGATAAACATGAAAAACATCAAATTTATCTAATTAAAATTAGTTTTGTCTAAGATCCAAACACCTACAGCAGTAAATTCTAGTTATAACTAGACAATTCTCGGTTTAACCAGTATAAACTAGTTTCAACTAGTAAAAACTAGTTCTGTCTCTAACGTAGTTATTATATCGTATCACATGAACATTCGGAATTCATAGGTGAAAATTGGTCCCCCGTAAATTTTATAAAACATAATTTGCTTTGATAGTATTTTACCAATGAGAGAATAAATAACCATTTTTATAAAATTCTACACATTTAGAACCAGTAAATACTTCGCACCCTTCAATTTTCTCATCTTATTTTAGGATCATTTTATTTCTTCAACAGTGTTCCGTGCATGGGCTGCTTTATTATT
The DNA here is from genome assembly GCA_008973525.1 of Stenopsyche tienmushanensis. Classification (NCBI taxonomy): domain Eukaryota; kingdom Metazoa; phylum Arthropoda; class Insecta; order Trichoptera; family Stenopsychidae; genus Stenopsyche; species Stenopsyche tienmushanensis. The sequence goes on along the minus strand of WACJ01000282.1, from coordinate 144,761 downwards.
ATTACTTTCTGATGCATGTTTTCGATTTCACGACAATATGATTCAGCCGTTATGGTTTCCCCTGGTTTTAACCATTCAACCACTGCTTAAATATTTTCCTGCTGTCAACTGCTCGAACTGTTGTGTGTGGATAAGCTTCTAATGTGACTTTATTTATTATTTGTGAACTGTCTTTTCTACTATTTTCGAGCACTTTTGTGTATTGTTGGTCCCATTTAAGTTGAATTAGATGATTTTAAATTGGTAAGAATTCGATCTTCGATTCGTTCATCACGGTGGCCCGCATTGACGATGTATCGAAGCAGTGAATGAGTTTAAATACGGACGTATTGAAATGGCTCTCATGTGATGATTTATTCCAATTTGAGTATAAATGATGATTTGGGACTTAGTCGGTGCGGTGGAAGTAAGGCGAGGCGGTGTTCCTGAATGTAAATGTAAATGTCAATGTGATTTCGCCTCGGAGGCAGTCACGATTGTTGGTGGGGGGCTGTGCTGTTGTGGGAGTGGAAGGGGGGCCGCTATGTTTCCAAATCTAATGGCGGCGCTGTCGAGTATTTGGATCCAGGGACTCTCAACCCGCCGGATGACAGATCGGCGCGCTGCTGAGCTTTCGGGGCGCGGAGCGGACTCTCGACTCCCCTGACGCCGTTGCGAACAAAGCTCCCACAGTTCGGCCACTTCACTTATTTATTTATTCGGTACGTGCACTGGCCTTCAATTCACTACGGTAATTTTAGTTTTGAATAATTAAGCACATCTGGATCGTTTCTTCCGACTCGATATTCTAATGCCACAGTTTCGCCTCGACTTTTCATCCTTCCAAACCGAGTACGATCAACCTTCTCACCCCAATCCTTCGGCAGATCCCTAAAAATGATCTTGAACACTTCAATATTTTATCACAGCTACTCGCTGATCCGTTTCATTACATTTTTCTAGGATCTGCGAGAGTTTTCACGCCGCAACATTATTTTGTCATATCTAGAACCCTAAAAAAAACTTTCAAACAGAATGCATTTTGACAGAAACCCACTCATATGCAGTCTAGCGTTTTTAAAAAGGAAGTGATCGTATTTATAACAATAATATTCATACAAAATCTATTTAAAACAATAAAAATCCATGTCCAAAATTTCTCAAGAAATTATAAATTTTCTCGAGAAATAATTTTCGAGAAGAAATTCTATTTGCAATCCATCAACTTATCCATTAACCCTGATATTCGTTTTTTCTAATCTGAAGCGTTTTTAATACTATAATGCACCACCTTTATGGAAATCTTCACTTTTTTTCAACAATTTCCCACGAATGAAAAGATTTTTTTTTGCTTTTTAATGTTTAGTAAATATAAATAAAATTAAAATTATCCCATTCACACTGCGATAAGTTTCGAGAGACTCTTCCTCGACGAGTCGGGGACAAATTTTTGCCAATTAAAGTCGAAAAGCATGAGTCGAAATGTGAGACGAGGATATTCTTGTTTTTATAAAAAGTGCACAGAGTCGATTACCGAATTATAAAAGAGCCCACGAGCAGAACCAGTCGGTTTCTTCGGTCCCGAATACGAGAACCAATTAAGGTAATAATTCGCGTGGACGTTTAAGTGCTCTGTATCTTTTTTAAATAATAAGATGTGCCGTAAAATATAATAACTGTGAAGGCTCCCCGAGAGGTCGCCAATTACTGACAGAATTAAAATTGCAATCTGAAGCTTTTAAGGAATCGACTACTCGATCTCGAATTGTAGCATTCTCACTGTTTCATTATTCGCAGCTTATCAACTTTCTTTTCAATATTTCAACCTTTACTAATCATCGGGAAATTTACCTGAAATATTTCCTTATGTGATTCCAATAAGAATTTAAATGTCTATTATTAAGTTTTACATCTGCCTATTGATTAGATATTTTACAGTGTGCCACAGTATACGTATATTAAAACAAAATTATTAAACAATACAGATATCTAATTCTTTAATGGAATAAATCATCAAGTGCTGATCTTTTGTATTCAAAAACCAGTATTTTATAACTTACATACAAAGACAATACGGGATCAAAGCTGACATTGAGATAAAAACAATATCCCTTATGCTGATAATACCACAATGTGTTAAAATTTCATGACATAAATTAAATAAGCGGGAAAAAATGATGATTTTCCAAATACTGCAATGAATTCTAAATCTGAGGAAAAAATATTGTGAAAGTAAAACATTTTAAATACCCATTGGATTAGCAAAGATATAGACTTCGGCAAGGAAATCAAAGCCTTTGTAAAGATAATGTAATATAATCATGAAGGTAATTTAAGTATAATCGAAGGCCAGATTAAGTTTTATCAAGTCTAGTCAGTATATTGTTGTGAGTTTTAGACTTTATAAAATTATCTTTTTAATGCTGAAACAAAATCAAGAATTTCTCTTAAATATCATTAGATAAAAAAGTAAAGTATCTCAGGCATATGATTCAAGGACCGATACGATCTTATTCGTTTAATTAAAGTAGACAACACTGGAGGAAGAATTGGGAGAATGAAGAAAATTCTACATGCCGTCGAGGAGAAATCACAAAAATACCGATGTTCGCGGCCGAATAGTTTGTGTAAAATCTGCTCATTCATAAAGAATAAAGAGCGAGGACTAAAAAATACACTTTTGATTCCTTGTCAATCAAAATAAATTAATTGACCGGTAGAATTTGACTCTCAAAGTTTTGAAATTGTCCAGAAGTGGCACCAAAAAAAGAGTACGAAATACAAAGTGACCGACGAAAGCGTTCAACATGCCGAGCATGCTCGATTCCTCACATTTCGAATTCTCGATTATTTTTAATCAGAAATTCCACAAAACGTGGCTTAAACATCCGCAGCCTTAATGTTGCCGACTCGATAGATCTCCGTACCTGATATTTAACACTTGACCGGCAGGAAAATTGCAAACGCTTAAGCTGCTCACCCGTATTTTCTGCAAAGCCTTTATTAAATTAGCAAATACTGCTTCTCAATTATTATATTAAATCATATTATCATATCTAATAAAATATTTTCACACGCTGATTTATTTTAATTTAATCTTATCCAAAATTATGCAATCGCTTATCGGGGAATATATAAAAACGACCAATTTAAAAAAAAACTATGCATCTTTTTATAAATATGTTCAATATTTCCGAATGCTCAGCTTTAGGATAGCATTTATTGTATCCATTAGAATGTAAATCGCTTAAAGTACAACATTAATTTTAGCCTTGAGAGTATTGCAGATCGATTATATTCTTTTATATAAAATTATATTGTTCGTCAAAAAAAAGCTGTCATTTGAACATTTATTATTTTTTAAATACATAAAGAGTATAAAACTATACGAACTAAATTCAGAGATTCAAAATTTTACTTTAGGTTTTAAATATATTTTTCAATTATCTTCGGATGAATATTTTTCGATAAACTTTGATTGACATAAAAAGTTATTAACCCATTTTTTGCGAACACTAAATGTGGACGGTTAATTTGTTCAAAAAATCTTATCTGCCCGAGGGCAGAGCTGTCGATGATTCTCATTTCTCAAGAAATGATAATTCTCGATTTCATTTCTCAAGTTTCTCAAGAAATTTTGGTTATTATTTTGTCAGGACTGTAAAAAAATTTTGGCAAAAACCCACTCATGTACTTTGTATCGTTTTTAAAAATGGAAGCGGCTATATTTTTATTAAAAATATTTTATACAATAAAATTTCTCTAGAAATGAGTAATTTCGATTTTGTATATTTCTCGAGACGAAACACAACCCACAGTTTCTTAATCAGAGTGTTAATTCTTGCGTCGCATATATATAAAATTTTAAAATCAGTTTATATAAAAGAACAATTTTTAAATATTTTAAAACTTGACATAATTTAGTATAAAAAATATTAAACAGAAGAAAATGGTCTGAAAACAGCGTCATACTTTATGATGACATTTTTTATTGACGAATACTTTATCTATAAGATAAAAGAAGATCTTTATAAATAAAAGAGAGAATTTTTGGCAGCATTTTATAGACCGTCTGACAATGATGATATGCCTTTCTCGATATTGATCAAATTGATTATTTTATTGCATTGGAAAACTACAATTGAACCATTTTTATTTTTTCTCAATACTATTGTATTTTATCGAGGATCGTGGATCGGCAAGAGAAAATGCACCAGCTTATTGTCCATCTGTCATACTGCAGCGAGAAATGCTCTTATTTAAAAATTCATCTTTTTGCAATTTGGTTTTCTATTCCGTTCATTAGTACGGTCCCAAATGCAAATATTTAATTTGCATTCAATTTTAAAATTCAATTTTGAGCGTCCATAAATAACGTTTTAACACTCTCTCGTCCGATATCCTTAGACGATAGTAACTAATTTTATCTTGCAAAAATTTCGCACTTCAAAGTATCTTCTTTTGGGTAATCGTTAACTAAATACGAAGTTGAAAATTTAAATACCGTTTTCATTTAATTTCTTGCATTTTTAACTGATATTTGAGAGTTGAAAAAATTGAATTATGATTTATCTGAGATCAGCACACAAACATCTAGATATTAGCTTAAAAAAATATCATTAATAACCATAGCTTACTTCTAGCATCAAATAACGATTGTTTGCGAAAATAGCAAACTTTTTATTCTCGAATTTTATATTGTTTTTATAACTTGAAAATTGACGCAATTAAGCCGCAGTCTATCAGGCAAATATATGATTCACCAATTCAAATGTTACCAACTCCACTACTGCTGATTGATAACAACAAGTGGACCTCAAACGCAATTCGATTTCCATGAGGACTTTTCTAGAGGAAAATAATATTTATGTGGTGGGTTTCTATTGCTTTAATTTATATAGTTTTAAATTTATATTTTAATGTAAAACATTGTGCAAATCAAAGACAGCTCTGTTCAACACTAACTGTACCGAGAGCGGTCACATGACCGACGACGACTGAAAGTCGTGAAGATTTAAAGAGTGTAGATTTAATAACGATCATGCAGCTAACCAAGAAGGAGCTCGCGTTCGCCTCAGAGGCGTCACCCCACACTTCTCAATGCATGGATCTTTTATAAAGAAACAAGTAAACAAAAGATACAAAGATAACTATTTCTACTGCGATTAATAAAAGCGTTTGTCCGTTAAAAAGACAGAAGAAAAATATTATACTTATACAATTTTACAAAGATAATGCAACAAATAAATCTTGTATTATTTATAAAAATACATGTGCGAAATATGTGTTAATATAAAAGAGAAAGCTTCATATGTAATTAAGAAAAGAAAAACGCCACCGAAATAATTTTCTGTTTGTGCTATATTTATGATATATTTAAAAATAAAAATATGGGATTTATTATTTAATGATTATTTTCAAGTTATATTGTTCATTATCTATATATATATATATATAAAAATTAATGTCTTCTGTCCGCGCCTGTCCGGCGTCCGGCGTCCGATCCGTTTTGCTAAGGTAAACAAAGCCTTTTGTCAACTATGCCGAGAGGCGATAATGGTATGCCCGGTTTGATAAGGTATAAGCCTTTAGTCAACTATGCCACCAGTCGGTGACGCGGATCGACAGGCGCTTTTCGAGGTGAGGGAGAGCGCACGCGTGCGCATGGATCCTAACCTCTCAGCCCCACAGCAATACATCGCTAGGCTCTACTAGTTCCTTTCTTTCACAGCGCGTGTGGCTAAGCAACCAAATCCATTATATGCGACTGACTGAATTAAATCTAATTGAAAATACATACACTTTATATCTTTAAGTGTGGCATTGCAACGCATGCCGAGTATTCGCTAGTTTCTTATAAAAAATTAACAATTCATTCTGAAAAATCATCTTTTTCATAAACCGTCAAACGACTCCTGAAATGCTGGTACAATTAGTATCAATCAACACAATGTTTACTTTTTCAGAAGCAAAAAATCAGACTAAACCAGAATTGATCTAAATTTGAAGGCAAGCCTGAGTCCGCTGTACGGAAACTTACACACAATTATCTGAAGCGGCGAGTGAGCATGAAAATGCGAATACCTTCGCAGGTCGTGATTTAGATTGCGGTGATATTGAAATGCCGCATTGATAATTGGCGGTAGTTGGGATTGGGAAGGCCTGAGGTGCTGCGAAGGGCCCGCGTCAGGTGCTCAAACCCGGATGCCGGACTCACCTTGAGATACTGTAGCCTTTGGCCGCTTTATTTATGCGAGGGGTTCCGTTATTGCGATAGCCTTCCCTTTTTGCGACGGCTGCGGCTTCTGGACCGCCACCCACTCGGTCCGATTGTCAATGAAATTAGGTCAGCAAAAGAATTCCTCCGGCTGGTGGCATTCGGCTCGACGGACAGCGTCTCGCGGATTGGATTCGATTATTCGTATTGAAAATGCAATTGTTCCAGCGCGTGCAAAGAGCTGATAGTTATCAGGTGTTCGATATAAAAAGCGCAAGGTTTTTGTGTGTGTTTTTCGCGATCGGTATCGTTCGATTTTGTCTAGTTGGTATCCGGTTTGTCTGTACTGGTGCGAGTGCAGGTACCGGAGGCGGAGGCACACAGACCCACTGAGCGCCCGCACAGCCTCCGGCCGTCACGCAGCCCGCCACCCGCCAACCTTTGGTGGCCTCTCGCGCCTCCCTCCCTCTGCCCTCCGCCCTCCGCCGCCAGGCTACGCGCCAAGGCGGACGGTCCATCCGACCCTGCGCCCCTGCGCCCCTGCGCCCCTGCGCCCCTGCGCCCCTGCGCCCCTGCGCCCTCGCCCGTCGCTCGCACACACACACCACACATGCGCACATTCGTTCGGCTCGAGAACCCCAGCTTTCCGACTCCTTCGATTCAATATTACTATTCAGCAGAGTTCGTTTACTGGCTCACTCCTGACGATGGCCTAGTGAGCCGAAATAGCTATCAGCCATGTTACGTAAATCCTATTTCAAAAATATTTCAATAATACCTCAAACAATTCACTACGCCATATAGAACCGTATGCTCATAAAATAATGAGTGCTCTAATTCATTTTCACTTTTATATCAAGAACTTGTCAACGTTGAGCTTCTACCGAAGCTCTTTTAGACTCTCGTGTGAAATTTTCACCCCCTCGAACAAATCATCCGTTGGCAATCATAATATAAAAAATCAATCTGTCAAAGATTCAAACACGTAATATAAATTAAGAATAAATATTCAAATATTCTTCTTTGGTTTATAAACATGTTAAACTACTGCCATCTATATTTCGACGTATACAACTATTAATGTTGGTAAAACAGACTTCTATTTTTTAATAATTCTTTCGTGATTAAATCATTTTATACCTAAAATTTTAACCATCGAATAAATTTTGTATTATGAACTCATACGTTTCTACTAAATAGTAATACAGTATACTCTCGACTATCTGGGTGCGGATTATCCGTATCTGAAAAATATTATTTTTTTAAAAAAAAAATTTTTTTTATATAAATAAATTTAAAATATAAATTTCAACGTACAAGAGAGCTCTTTCTGAATTACCGGAATTCCCTCGCAAATACGCGATCATCCTACCATACATGTTAACACTTTGACGTAAACAGCCATCAAAGCCCGTCATGCGTCAGCAGATAATATTTGCTTTTTGCGTTAGATAAGTCTATGCATACCGTCTTTTTGGACACTTCAATTCTTATCTCACACCGACGAAACTCTTTAAAACGAAAACAGACTTAAGCAGCTCAAAAACTCTTAAACTTTTCTGAGAATTGAAATGAATAACGCTACTATCAAAAATCAATGTAATTGATTCAAAATAATAATAATTGTGTGTTTTAGCGATGGTTTAACTCCAATTTTACGTTCATAAATTGTGAAAATCGTTATTTCATTCGTGTGCGTCAAGCGGTTAATATTGAGCGTTTTTTAAATAAATAATGAGTATTAAAATTATGAAATAAAAAAAAATGTACTGATAATTGTAAATATGATATTATAATCCAAACCAAGTAGAAATTTGATAATTTGGATTTTCCGTGTTTTCCAGTCATCTATGTTTGTCCTCCCCGGCAGTCCCCCGAATAATCGACAGTCTACTGTTAAAAATACAGCTGTATATTTGAAATGTTCAACGATAAAATATCGACACAAAAATGGATCACAGAAATATATTTCATTTTAGAAATAATAAATTAAATGGAAATAATATTGCATTGAATTAGTATATAATTTGTTTGTTTTTCATTTAAAATATGCCAGGAACGATCTAAATTGTTGTGCAAAGTTAGGCTTGTTGGAGCATCGAAGAGCGCTGGCAACATCGCAACGTTCAGTCCGACGAGTTGCAAACGCTCCTGTCATTCTGTTGTCGGAAGTTGTACGTTGCGCGCGTTCGGTGAGTTGCCCGATATATATTTTTAAATTTTTAATATACATATCAGTCGGCGTCCCTTTGAAAGGCTATCTTGGTTAATCGTTCGCTCGATTCGAATGTTGAATAAACTTTCAAAAAATTCGGTCGTGTCAATGATCGATGCGGATCCGCGAGACTGCGGTCTGCGGTCTGCCTTGTGATCGAATCGGGACAGATTACAAAAACGACGGGCGTCTTTGTTCAATTCTTCATTTTTTAAATTTAGATTTATTTTCTAATTTAGCAACTTATTATTTCATTGTCGATATTCCAACTTTCTGTGAGATCCCGACAGTACATAAAAAAGTACGACGTTTTTCGATATCTGTTCGGTTCCCTTGGGATCGAACGCCCCCCATAGGAGAAATGTACCTTTTAAAACAATATTCATTATAATATGCTAAATTGTGTTATTTTAAAAACGTCTATACCCAGCAAATTCTTAATATGTTGCAATAAATATTCAAATGAAAGCTATTGAATCGAATCACAGAGAAAATCCTTTGACGCCCAACGAAAGTTCATTGACCTGTTGGAACTCATCTAGAAGCAAATTTACATGTTTTTTATTTTAAAAAGTTTCTAGATACTCATTGTCAATGACAATGTTTCCGTTTTGTTATCAATAATCACATTTATATTTTTTAAAAAAACATTTTAAGCACTAGGTAGATAGATGAAATTGTATAATTTCTAAGCAAAAAAAAAATGCAATGTTAAAAATGATATTCGATCACCTTTGCCAGTTATCACACATTTTTTTATGCATAATCTAATTTCACACAAATCGCTCGATCGACTATCATTTAACACTATAACTTCTCTAATTATAAATTCAAGCCTGGTTGGCATTCATCAAGTTGTCCAAATATTTTATATTATCCCTGTAGCTGATAATTTGTTTCCCAATCTACAATCTATTTGTAACTAGTGTCAGTCTGGTAAACTCAAATTATCTACTGCCGCCTCTTCATTCTATATCACAATATTTCAAAACGGGCATTGAACATTTTAATTAACTTTTAAATTGCGGCAATAATCACTCAAACAAACATATGATGTTTACTTGTGATAACATCTAGTCGAGTTATCGCTACTAATGCATCTTTACAATGCATTCTTCATAACACAAATATAAAAATAGCCTTCAGAAAGATCATTTATCAAGATGACTTTTATTTACTTTAGTCCAATGTACTCTTTACTGTTTTCGATGTATTAATTTGAAATTATTTTTGATTTATTTTTAAGTTATCGACGACTGATAAAAATGAGTATTCCCGCCCCACTGGTGACTCTTTTCGAGCACATCGATGCAAATAAGACCAAGTTTATAGATGTTCTTCGAGAGTCCGTTGCCATCAAGTCGATATCCAGCGATCCCTCGCTCAGAGGCGAATGTCAAAGAATGGTGGAATGGACTGCCGACAGACTGAGGGCCCTCGGCGCCACTTGCGAATTGAAAGATGTCGGGAAAGAAACCGTAGACGGAAAAGAAATTCCACTTCCCAACGTCCTCATCGCCCAACTCGGAAAGGTAACGCATAAAAGTTTATATCGCTATATTTATAAATTTCAAACTTTAGATTTAAATGCTCATCAAATCGATGTAAGTTCGACATTATTGCTATTTGAAAATAATCTTTCAGTTATATTATTTAGATAAGGTTTTCATTGGAAACTTATCTATATTGCTTGAAAATTGTCTGCATAAAGCTCAAAATTATCTAGTATTTGAAATTGCTGATTATAATAAAATCACACGTGATGATTGAATTCATTGGACATAGAAAGCTGAGAGTTAACGCTTCAACGTGTATGCATGTTCCCAAACCTCAATACCTTTCTAAACAACCAAATTAGTGGCGTAGACACTGCATATGCATGTCAATCGTCGTCACGTAATATTTAATGACAGTGTAACTCGAAAATATGTTGAATGTTTTCATTGTACCCGGTCACGTTCGCTGTACTCATATAGTGGAATTCAAGGATAATTTATCTCTTTGTAAACCACTTTATACATACGTGAAAGATATATTTTTATGCTTTTTTTTTTTTATAAAACATATTTAAAATGAATCATCCTTAACATTTCTTATCATCTGCAATAATATACGATTAAACATGAAAAATACGTTGTAATAATATTAAGGAAAAAATCTGTTAAATAATAATATCATATGGTCTGTATAAATATAAATGACTAATTCGATATGCATTATTAAGCTGTTTCTATGCAGTATGTAATATATTGGAACGAATTTAGTATTGCTCATAGTTTTTAAGGTCAGAAAATGCTTTGTTTCATTAAACGACTGAGCATTGGCAATTGAACTGTTTACTCATGATTGACTGTGTATCATTTAAATTGTTCAAGGATCCAACGAAAAAAACTGTATGCATTTACGGTCATTTAGATGTCCAACCAGCTAATAAATTCGACGGATGGGATACTGAACCTTTCGAACTTGTCGAAAAAGATGGAAAACTCTTCGGAAGAGGATCTACCGATGACAAAGGGCCTGTTTTATGTTGGTTGCATGCAATTGAGAGCTATCAGGCAAAGCAAATGGAGGTATTTTTGTTAATAGCTTAAATATATTAGTTTTTTATATCACAATATATTCATCTATTGACACTTTCAAAGGTCAATAGCGGTATCTTTTATAGGGCTAATATTAATTTATGGCTTTCAATCTTATCTGTTTCAAAAGTTCTACTCTGTAGTAGTTCTATTTTATTGTTTAAATAATTTACTTAAGATTTTGAGATCAATTCATTCTGCAGGTTTTCATCGCGGGCTTTTCAAAAATCACTTTCATAACGTTCTCTGCATAGGAAAAAAGGTATTAATCTCTATATGTGACAATAAAGTTTGTTTACTCTCCTTCCTAGAGTCCTTTAAACCTTTTTTATATCAAAAGTTAATGTTGTCATTTTTTTACAAAGTATGCTCACTAATGTTCTGCAAAATTTGTTGAAAAAGCATGTTGCTGGTTGTTTTTAATACAAAAAAAAACTATGCTAAATAAGTATAAAGTGCATCCCAAAATTCATGAAATATGTATTTTTTATACATTTACTCATGAAGTATTGAATCATTGATAATACCGGTCCAATATGTTAATATCCCCCATAAGCATCTATGCATTTTCCACCAACTCCCATGCCCAGTACGTCTTGACGGGAACTTCCTTCAGAATTATCATCATGGCTGCATGGATAGCAACACCCATGTAATATACAGCATTGACAGTCTGTCCTTGAGGTACAAACTCTATGGATCACACCCTCGGTGTCGAACTTTGTATTTGTTCATCCTTCTTTGGTTTCGGGCACACTGAGGTGTACCATTTGGCACTCTGGCGCTTTATAGAATTGCTCGAACAATTTGTGAGTTTCGACAGCTTTTTTGTTGAGTTTCGTGCAAATTGCATGTCATGACGTAATCTCGAAACAAAGGTGCACTAAATTAGCTATACTGGTTCTATTGAGGCTCGCAGTAAACTGAAATTTGGTCCCAGTGTGAAGGTGAAAGTGAAGGGTCCCAACCAGTTCGAATACGTTGCGACCGGTAAGGATGTGGCAAAAAATAAGTTTCATGACTTGTGGGATGCGTCTTGTATATTGAGGCACTAGATTATATTTTCTCGTTGATTCAAAACAAGTAATATCCCTGATTAGTTTATATCCTATTCGCAATTGATTTATTTTAACATTATGTATTCATTTAAAAAGTTGTTCCTTTGACATGCTCTAATAAAAGTAAAGCCAATCAGAGCACACTTGTAACAATTTCACAATAATAAATCTATCATGAGTTTAAAAAACAGTACTCTTATTTTCTGTTCAGGTACCAGTTAACGTCAAATTCATATTTGAAGCGATGGAGGAATCCGGATCTGAAGGCCTTGATGAACTTTTAATTAATGAATTAAAGCCTGCTGGATATTTCAATGATATAGATTATGTGTGCATATCAGACAATTATTGGCTTGGAACAACAAAACCATGTCTAACATATGGCCTTAGAGGACTTTGCTACTTTTATATTGAACTAGAATGTGCAGCACAAGATCTACACAGTGGGGTAATGGGCGGGACAGTTCACGAGGGTGAGTTTACTTCTATAACTTTGTATTTAATTTTCAGTATAAAGAAAAATGATGTTGTGTACAGTCATCCCTTCTATAACGTCAAGATAGAAACAAAACGCTATAGAAAGATTTTATGTATGAATTGAACATTCTCGAGACGGCATTGACCTTATTTTACGCATTGCTTATGTAAAAGATGCCGTAAACGAAGTGGGCGCTATAGGAAGGTTGACTGTATTTTGATTGATCATATTTATCACATTACACTTTATGTGCCATATATTTTGTAAAAATAAAAAAGATTTTATAACAAATATGTTATTCAAAATACTACAAAATATTTATGCTAGAAAGCAAAGATTGTGGTAAAAGAAATATCAAAATATGTTATGTTACGATGTAAAGATCAAATTGATACGGAAGAAATAAGGTCAGTCCCAATACAATTGAATAATATTTTTAGGTATGGCCGATTTAATATATTTGCTGAACACTCTTGTAGACAAAAATGGTAGAATATTGGTAACAGATATGTATAAAGATGTAGCTCCAACTTTTGCTGGGGAAGAAGACATGTATGAGACAATAGAATTTGATGCTGAGGAATACAGGTTAAAATTTAAAAAATAATGTTTTATTTAATTTTGTTTATTTTTTCTACATTGCTGTAATTTATTTGATTAATATAGAAAAAGTTTGGGTTCAAACGGGCTTGCGCACAATGGTGACAAAAAAAAGCTATTAATGTATAGATGGCGATATCCTTCTCTTTCAATCCACGGAATTCAAGGTAAAATTACTTTTATAACTATAAATAGGAATTTGTGATCCATTTCTATAACCATAAATGTTTTAATTTCCATTTACATGCTTTTTAATTTTGGCTAATTAAATTTTTAAACTCTTTAAAAAAACAATATATTTTATAAAAGAAATTTTATATAAACAATATATTTACAATTTTAAAATAAAAAATATTACAAACTTGACACTAGAAAAAAAAACAATGTTTTTCAAATTAAATTACTATGAAAATGCATTTAGTGATAAAATAAGCAATAAAACAATATTAGTGATTTAATTTATTTAAGGTGCCGTTTGGGAAACTGGTGCGAAAACTGTGATTCCTGGTAAGGTTATTGGAAAGTTTTCGATTAGAATAGTTCCCAATCAAGAACCAAAACAAATTGAAAAATGTGTAGTGGATTATTTAAATTCAAAGGTATTATTCTGATTTTGTAATACACGAAAAAATTGTATACCTTAAACTTTCTAAATATATATATGCATATTGACCTTTACTATTTGATCATTTTAATTTTTAGTGGGCCGAACGCGGATCACCTAATTACATGAAAGCGTATATGACACATGGAGGTAAACCATGGACAGCTGATCCGAAACATGAACATTATGTGGCAGCAACAAAAGCAACAAAGCATGTATTTAAGGTAATTAAATTGTAATAATTAAACCTGCAATGTTATTTATTTTCAAACAAATTGATACACATTTGTGATTTTGTTTGATACTTTTATAGTATTTCCTAAAATTCTTAAATTATATAGATGGAACCTGATTTGTGTCGTGAAGGAGGTACTATACCAGTAACACTCACTCTGCAGGAAGCGTCTGAGAAAAATGTTTTACTTTTACCAGTCGGTGCTGGTGACGATATGGCTCATTCGCAGAATGAGAAAATCAATATCAGAAATTACATAGAAGGGGTAAATTATTATTATAGAGAAATTTTTAATTTTGTATTTAAGAAATATATTAACACTTGTGTTTATTTTCAGACGAAACTTCTCGGTGCATATTTATATGAAGTGGGGCAACTTAAATAATAAAAGAGAAAAGAGTATTTCTAGAATTTCCAAATTTATTTTTGATATCTTCTAGATTTATTTGATATGACAACGACTTTTTAAAACCGTTGATACATAATTACCACTCATATTCATTACAGTTATTTCTATGTACTCTTAAACCATCTTATCATAATTGAAAGATCTATGTAATTTTAAGTTTACATATCAAAGTTTTTATTATTATAAAATTAGAGCCTTTGATTGTTTTTTTTTATTGGATAATAAAAAATATTTTTGTTTTGATTAATGTATATATAAATATACAATGTTATTTTTTACCAAATTTGATCAAAAAAAGACTATTGTTTTGATATTAAATTGTTTAATTACATGTAAAATATTTTTATATACATAAATATATTATTTGCTCAATTTACTCGGTGAGCTTGGAATATAGCAACTTTATATATTTTTTAACATAACTCCATTACCCGTTATAATCCCTTGCACTCAATGCACTTTTGTGTGTGTATATTGAATTAATTACAGTGTAGATTTTTGCATCTAAATAGATAGTAATAGAGGTTTTGTAAATACCACCCTAAAAAAAAATTAAACTATTCCGTTAAAAATATATTTCTTTATTATAGTACAATATTATTTTTTAATAAATTTATTGTTATTTCAATAAACTCTAATGGATTTTTAATCTTACTTTAGCTTTTATGACAAATCTTTTGGATTTCTAAATATTCCCATAAAAGTTATAGCATCAAAACTTTTATCATATATAAAATATACAAATGGTCGGTCACAAATAAAGTAGTTACTTGATTGCTCCAGTGTATTTATATTTCTGCTGCTATCACCTATAACAGTAAGATTTTTTAAAATTACATATTGTTTATGGATAAAAAGTTTGAGCAATTCTCTTAGTTTTTTCTAATGACGTCAATCACCGATGACTGACACAGCATAATACGTGTTAAAGTGAAATAGAATTATGAAGGTATAAACATGCTCAATATTTCCTCTATATATTAGAATCACATTTTGTTTCATTCCAAAATGAAATGTTTGAATTAAAATCTCATATTTATATCCTTCCCGAAGAAATTACTAAAATTTAGTCATTTATTCATAAAATGATGATAATATTTTTGACCTCACAAGCTATTTACTAATACTATCTCTTTAATTACGAAACAAATACATCCAACATCTAAATGGTATAAATTTAGCTGATAAACCGACTTCCGGCTTAGCATACACTAAGTGTAGATAAATAAATTTAAGGTATAAGAACAAATTGATAGGATGTTTTCTATTCATTAATTTCCAATGAATTCAGTTCATATAAATCGTTTGTTATTATTTTTGGTTATTAGCATTAAATAAAATAGTATTAAAAATAATTGTTTTTATTGGAAATTAAATTTTGAGCTCACCTTGTTCATAAATTTGAATTTTTGACATGTGTATAATATTAGAAAAATGTACTCCAATCTGTTCGGTCAAAAATCCTAAATCTGAGTTTTCGTCGAATAAATCTTTTAAGCCTATTTGATTCAAAATCTGTCATCCGGCAAAATCAGTGTATTAAAAAAATGTATATTAATTCATACGTTCACAATTAAACAAAGCAAAAATATTTACTTACGTCATTAAGAATGGTTCGCTTCTTCATTGTAATTTTAGGAAATTCAATTGTAATTTCTAAATTTTGCAATAAATCTGATTCGATAATATCGGTTAACATAGACGATGTAATATTTTGTACCATTTTGTTGATATCTATAAATAAATTGGTGAAGAATAATTATAGGAAAAGGGTTTTTGACAAAATTTATATTATATATACCTTGATTTTTATCTGGTAACAAAATGTACATGCTGACATCATCTCCTTTGTAAGGCATTTCTAATATTTGAACATTAATCTCATTTAAATAACCTGAAATACATATTAATTTATTTTATTTACATCATTTACAGTCAAGCCTTCTATAGTGTCGAGATAGAAACCACACTATAGAAAAGTTAGGCGCCCATAAAAAATTTATGCGTTTTGTTTGTTAACAAAACACACGGCTTTTCACTTCACAACCAATTTTTCCAGAACGTATTTAAGCCATAAAGTGAGGTATGGATGTATAAACTTTTACATTAAATCCATTAACAATATACTTTTTAACAGAATTTATTTAGAACAACAACTTTTATTTCATCTCATAAGGAAATTTTTAGGATGAAGGATGTTACAGGTTTTTCTCTTCAAATTTAACACTTTATTGTATTTTATAAAAAAAGTTAGAATTTTAAAAATATATTCATATAAGTACTACATATACCGTCAAAATGAATACCTACCCACATCTTTTATTCTTATTTGAAAAACTAGCAGAATTTTTAAAAAATATGGTATGGTGAATTTTGGATAATGCAAGCATTCATCACACTCAAGAATTGCATGAGTGCTGGTAATTTCATACAAATATTCATGAAATATTTGTAATAATTTGTAGAAAGTAGGGTTGCAATAAACTCATTTATTATAGGGTTGCAATAAATTTATAAAACATCCAATTTGATTTGTAAAGCGTCAAATTTGATTTTGAAAATGTCCAATTTGGTTTGTAAAATGTCCAATTTGAAGTGAAAAACCTGTATAAAGCTTAATATGTTTTAAGAAATGACCTGCCTCTTTATAAATTTACACTCACATATTATCGTCACCGTCTAGTGATATCAAATAGATTACATCAAAGAAAACACCAACTGACCTGTTCGAAAGAGACCAGTTTGTCTCATCATTTGAACCTGGACTTGCTTGTTGGGAGTGACGTTAAAATATTTTCTTGTGGTCCGATTTTTATCAAAACTCAGTGCCCATTGTCCTTTGAAGTGTTTTGCATTAATCGATAATAATCGAGTAGTGTTATCTAAGTTGCAAGGACGTAATATATTTCCGATGTGCCCATTTGTTTGATTACGAACCCAAGTGTTTATATAATTTAGAGCCGAACCGGAATTATTGCGCATATCCTAAAATTCAAATATTAAAATGAATGAATTCAATGACTTTTGAAGCAAAAACTGAATTTAATAATATAAAATGTATATTGACAAATCAATATTTTATATCATCTTTTTATATTCGATATAACAAACACGTCCTGTAAATAGATATACATATATTAGTTTGTGGAGTTTTTAAAAAAAATGTATAATCTATTAGAATTCATCTGAATAGATAAACAATTCAGCCGTAAAGAGGGTATGAAGCGCCCGTGGCAAGTATCCAACTTGCAAAATTTATTTTTATTGTGTAGTGTTTCGACATATAAAATGGTGTGTTTTAATTTTTCTCATATTCTTAAAAATTCAATGGTTTTTACCAATTTTTCTATTTCCTCGCCGAATAATATCAAAATGCATTCCCTCACATGCAATTGGTCATCAACATATATTTTGTTTATTGTGATTAAATCATAATCTTGTGATTTTTCGAAGCCTCGTGTAAATTTTTCTGCCATATTTGCCTTCACTATGGCAATTTTGCTCTATAAAAAGGAAAAAAACTTTAATAACACATTTGGTAAAAAGCTTTTTGTATAGAAATTACATATACCTCATTTATGTTAAACTTCAGAGCCTCTTTTAAACGGCTTTCTGTTGTACCACTTGCAGTAAAATAAGTGAGCAATAATGAATCATAGATAGAGTCAGGCGAAAATAGTAAATTCTTCGTCGACATGTGCTCATTTATTTTAAGAAATAAATCAATAGTAAACAATTTTTTACTTTGATGAAGTTCACGAAATGTTTTCGGCATTGGTATATCGTTATGATCATGGCTTAAGCATTGTGAATCAGCACCCTTCAATATGAACAATGTTGTTAATGCTATTATTAACAACATTTTCATCTAAAAGAAAAATTATTTTATCATGTTTTGATAATTTATACCGCGTTTCATGTTGAACGTTTTATTATTTGGAAGTTTAAATCTATCTTACCTTTTCTAGGAGAGTGTCTTTGTAATTAAATTGTAGCTATTAAACATAATACAAATAAATGTTCCTTTGTACAATAACTCTGCTTTAATAATACATATCAATCTAACATTTCACAGCCAAAAAAAAAAAATAGCGTTTAGCTCATCAAGGAAAATATGTTACTGACGTGGCCACAGAAGCTGATAACATTATTGCTTTATTTATTTCTGGAATTCATATATCAAGTATAACTGGTTATAACTGCTATGAAACTCTTTTTATTCAAATAATTTTGTTATTTCAATATCAATTTACTAGATATATCTCTTTTTTGCCATCCATTTAAAGAGGTTTTGGTACCGTTTCCAAATCACTGTTACAAATTTTCAAAAGTATTTGGCTTCTTGGATTATGAGTAATCAATTGAAGTAACTTATTTATTGTGCATCTTTATACAGGTTTTTCACTTCAAATTGGACCTTTTACAAACCAAATTGGACATTTTACAAATCAAACTGTTTGTAAAAGGTCCAATTTGATTTGTAAAACCTCCAATTTGATTTGTAAAACGTCCAGTTTGATTTGTAAAGTGTACAATTTGATATTGAAAATGTCCAATTTGGTTTTTAAAACGTCCAACTTGAAGGGAAAAACCTGTATATCCGTGTATAAATTGAGGACTTTTTCTCAGCGTGTCAGAATGATTGCTTTTTGAACTTCTTCCATCAAGAAGACTCTGCATACCTAAATATCGGCTTGATTTCAACTCCACACAAGAGCATTGATAAAACATACTACAAAGGATTCCATTCAAAATACTTGCCTCGTATCTCGTTTGATTGCAACGCATATTAAACACTGATACCCTGACTCACAGGAACTATTCATATTCAAACATTTTGAAACCATCAATTAGTTACAGTTGCTTACAAGTCTTCGTTGATTTCACTGTTGACGATATATATCAGTGTTTAACATTCAGGGGGTAAAAGACCTTTTTTGTATTTTGAAATAAGAATTTCTAACAATTTTATTACATAATTATGAACTCTTAATATTTTTAATTTGTCTTCAATTCTGTTTTATTATTTTAAAGCTTCCTTAATTTTTAAGTATCTTGAATACATCATACTTTATTTCAGAAATCTTTATTCAATCAATATATGTATTTACAAACCAAGTTAAATTATTTTTATTAAATTTTTAGTTGAGATTCCAGTTAAAAAAAAAGCAATGGATGGACAATCCATTATAAATAAACTCCCTATTTATTAATACTTGTTTAACCCTAGATTACTAATCATAAATCTTACAGACTACAGACTCGAAATTTGACGTGAATGCATATTCCCGTACCTTTCCCGCCCTGCTCAGTACTTTAAATAGACATATCAGTGACCCAGGCATACTCGCGCATTAAATATGTCAATCCTCACATTGTCAAATTATGAAAAAGCAATAATTTTGTATTTGGATGTTATTTCATTTTAATTAATTACCATTTTTAACTTTTTTTGTATTAATGGCCATGGTGAATATAATTTGTCTCTTGGCAAATAAAAAAAAAAACATTGCCAATGAATCATATGTATGATTCGACAATGCCATCAAGAATCAACGCTAGAAAAAAAACTTGAATGTTGATTGGTAACAATATTTTATTTTTTTAGGTCACAATCACAATCCAAACTTTTAAGAAATAACCAGCAGTTAAAATGTGCTCAAAATATCAAAATACGTTTTTATTGTCTGCTAGATTTGTATATGTAAAATTTCTTAGATATATATAAAAGCAGAGAAAAAACCATACGAGAGATAAAAATCAGTATAAATATATTTAAGTATACAGTCAACCCTTCTATAGCGTCAAGATAGGGTCCACGCTATAGAAAATTAGGCATGCATACAAAATTAGTACATGTTTAGTTTGTTAACACATTGTATGCGGAAGACGGAGATTACAGTCCTTGGTGCGCCACTCGTTGAACGTGGGAGACTGTGAACTCAGTCCTTTTTATTTGACTAGAGACATCTTTAAAATGCTATTTTAAGTGAAAATCTTTTCACACAAAAATATATTTAAGCCGACCGATCTATCAATTTACAGTATAATTTTTGAATAGCCTTGAAATCGTTTTTTACATATATGACACAGACATCCCTGTGCCAGGCATTATTACTCATCGAACGGACCCGTATATAAAGTAATAACAAGTGTTTAATACGCGCAAAGAGGCATTGATCTTACGTATTTTGCCCATTGCTTGCGTAAAAAACACCACAAACGCTATAGAAAAACCTCTATAGAAGTAGATGCCATAGGAGGTTTGACTGTAGAATCATTAATGAGTAACTTGTAAAATATTAATAAGATTTTTTTCACGCAACAATTCATTTTTTATATTAATATAAAAGAAAAATAAATGGTTTTTCTTCTCCTGATTGTAGTGCAACAAATTATAATTCACAACAAAAGAAAAAATTACAACAAAGCAAATAATTACCATTCTTAGACAATGATTATGACTTTTTTCATATCAATGAAAACTGCTGTATACAAATATTATGACTTCATATTTACAATTTATTAATGCATATAAACATTTTCTCCTACTTTAAATACTACATATATTTGTTTATAGTTGCAAAAAATATATATATGTGATTTATCTTGATTTTTAAAACATCATAACAAATTTTCATTAAATATTAGTTTATATATTAATAACTAAAATTACTTTTATAAATTAAAATCACTTAAAATTTAACGGATGGTAATAATTAATGACTAATTGTGTTTATGAAAGATTCTTTGGATCTCTGAAGACACCCATAAAAGTTATAGTAGAAGAAGGTCTATCGTATAAGAAATAAACGAACGGGTGATCACAAATAAATTTAAGCTGTTCTATGGGTCGAGACGATCTGAAACTAAAAACAGCCGTTGCTGCGGCAGCTACTGTTCCTGTAATTTCAAAATATTTTGAATAAGTAAATTGAATAAATTAACAAAACAATGTTTGATCAACGATTACCTCTTTCGTCTATTCTTATTTTAGCCTTGTGTGAAGCTTCGCTAAAATGTGGACCGACTTCGCCAGTCAAAAAACTAAAGTCTGCATCGTCACTGAAAAGCTCATTCAATCCCATTATATCAAATACCTGAAAATATTTCGTTAAAAAGTCATTTGTCATATGCAAATATTAAGTTTAAATTATATATTATCATAATTAAAAATGCCTCTTACATATTTCAAAGGAAGATTCTTTTCAATCGTAAACTTTGGAAATGCTACCTCAACTTGTCGCGTTAAAAGAGCACCTTCTTCTACGATTTTAGCTAACGTGGCAGGCGTCAAATTTGTCAGTATTTTCTCAATACCTGTAAAAAATATTTTTCAAGATTATAACGAATACGAACGATATCAAAATTCGTTGCATTAATAGATATTTTTCAATCGACCTTCTTCTTGAACTGCAAACGGTGGCAACAAAACAAACATGCTGACGTTTTCGCCTTTGTACGGCATTTCCTAAAATGTGAGCACCGAGTTCTTCCGATGTGCCTATAAAATAAAACACTGGGTAAATTTAAATATTCGAATTTGATATAAAAATGCGTTTAAAAACTTACCGTAATTAAATTTTCCAGTCTGTTTCATCATGTCCACGAAGGTTTGTTTATCGGGAGCCATGTAAAATACCTCTTTTTCGGTTTTATTTCCATCAAAACGTGATGCCCACACTCCTTTGAAATATGCTGCGTTGACCAAGACGAGTTTCGTTGATGAATCAATTCCATCAGGGGGGATCAAATCTTTGATGTTATTTTTAGTTTGATTCATCACCCATGCGTTGATATATTCACGAGAAGCAATCGAGTTTTTCCTTAATTCCTGTAAATAAGATTTGTATTTCAATTCCTTTATTTTAATTGAATTTTGCCTTTTTTTGATTGTAAAATAATTACCAATTTTTCCATTTCATCTTCAAAGAATTCTAACATACATTCTCTGACTGGAAGGTCCGAGTCGACGTATACCCTGTTGGCGGAATTGAATTCGTAGCTTACAGATGGTTGACTTTTCCTCAAAAATTCTTCAATTTTATAGGATTTCATTATACTTATTTTGCTCTAAAATAAAATGATATATATAAGCGACGAATAATTTTTGAATAGGATTTAATATAAAGTCCGGCAAACCTCATCGGGGTTCAATTTCAAAGCTTCTTTGATGCTCGATTCTGTATAATTAGACGAAGAGAAGTATGCCAATAGCAATGATTGATATATGGAATAGGGAGAAAAGAATATGTTCTCTTTCGGTTGAGCCTTGTTGACTGCGTCGAAGACGTTCAATGTGAACGTTTGCTGGCCTTCGTACAAAGATTTATGAGTCGTGTCCTTAGGAATTTCCGAATCGTTTTCGCTCAAACATTGCGAATAAACACTTTGCAATGCAAATAACACTACTGCAACCGTTGAGAGCAGCATTTTCATTTTGAGTTCGTCTAGAATGAAAAGAAAAAAAATTAATTCAAACGTTATATTTAATTTAAAAAAATATATAATTTTTATAGTTTACTAATTTAATAAAATAAAATAGATTTTGAGTATAAAATTCGCAACAAAAATAACAAAAACTGAAAAAATATATATATTGAGTCAATGTTTTCTAGAGAAAGGCTTCCCGGAAACAAAACAATATTTTTCAATAAAATAAAGATTATTTTTAAATAATTGAGCTTTAGGAAATATATTATTGACTTGTTCAAATTTAAAATTATGAACACGAATGCGATTCAAATATAGCCCGGAATTTTGCTGCACAAATTTATCAGTCTAATCTTCTAATATATAAAAATAAATTGGGTTTTGTTCGTTCAAAATGCGCTGCCATACCGTTCATCGGATTGCGATAAAACTTCGTCCACTTATTGCTAAGGATTCCGCGAGTAACATAGGCATAGTCTAATATATAAAAATCAATGTTTGTTTGTTTGTCCGTATTTAATGCGCTGCCATATCGTTCATTCGATTGCGATAAAACTTTGCCAACTTATTGTTTGCACTTTCTCAAATAATATAGTTATAGTACAATTAACTTACAATAAATCTTATATATAAAAATCAATGTTTTTACTTTACTATATACTTTTATATATGCTTTTCACTTATATATCATTAAATTTCAATAAATGTATTAATTATCGGAAAGAAATTAAATTTAATTATTTCTATCATTACAAGATAACTCTTTCAAATTTCAAACGATATTTTTAGAATTATTACTTTTGTGGGAGCAACGCGCCAGGTACCACATACAAATGGATTATTTTATTTTTCTACGTAGTTCCCTTCATTGAAAATACATTTATTCCTGATGAATACATCAATTCCTTTTTAAATACCTTTCGAATCTTAAAATACCATAGCCGTAACTTTTCCGGAGGACTATTTCTCGACTTCACGAAACTTTTGAGCTCAATCAAATACTTGAATGCATCACAGAACTTTGCCTCTAGTCTCCTCAAAATGTCACACCTTCGTTTTACGAGAAAACGAACAATTACGCGTTGCGCAACAGAGAATAGTACTTCTTATATATTGCCATTTGTATGCTTATATATCACTAATAAATGTGTACAATTCCGGGTTATATTTGAATCATGCTCATAATACCCGATTAATGGATGTGTTAAATGTTGCATAGTTTGATAATGCCCTCATCATTTCAAATGGTGAATATTTGTTAAAAAAATTTCGTATTCCACACACAAAATCATGTCATTTTAAATTATGTAAAAATCATTTTGTGTTTTTTTATGACTTTTATTATATTAATAAAATGCTAAGCGTCGTCTGTGTTTACGTGGGAACGCTTCGAAAATAAAAAGTTAAAATTAGCTCATTCTATAGCAGTTACTCATTAGCAAATACAATCGAAATAATTTAAAAACAGATGTTACAATTGACGTATTATATGGATTACGAATGAAATTTATTTTGACAATTCAGCTTTCATTTCCATAATTATTGCGTTTTGACATCTCCTACGCATTTCACGTCAGTTATTTCAACACGATGACAAATAAAAATACATACATGAATAAATGATTACCATCCTATCGTCAAAAATAATCGAGTCACTGAAAATATATTTCACAACCTTTTATACGTACATTATAATAATTATACATCGGTATTGAATGCATGTTTGTTTTTTATTGTTTTGAAATCAATAAACATTCATAATGGTTAACAAATCAATTCTTAAATACAATTTAAAAAATATCAGTTATGGCCACAAGAAGGCTACCTTTAACGGCCAAGTAAATAACAAGATAATAAAATTGAACAAAAAAATGAACGGTCAATGATAAATAATAAGCCAATAAAATTCTACAAGTAATAAGTAATCGTTTGTGAACATGTTATCAACCGGGATTCCCAGAATTTTGAAAATCCGCAGGCTAAGCAATGTGACCCCGAATCGAGAGTATGCTTGATTTTTTGCAATAAAATTATTCATAAGATCACTTGTGTTCATGGTGACCATTTTTGAAAATATTCCATTGCGAAATAAGAAATACGTGCGCGCAAGGCCCCCGAAGAGTTCACTTTCAAATTCATATGAGAATTGTCGACGCGAACAATTGAAAAGTTGTGTAAAGAAGGCGACAAAGAGGAGCTCTTCATGACACAATGCACCGGACGCGCAAAACGAGGTCAACTCCATCTCGATGATTCATCGTCCTCTTCCGAACTGGGAAAACCGCTCTCTTTTTTACTCACCTTCCGATCGGAATTCCCAGAGTGATTACAAAATGCGGATCTTGTTTGATTGCCGTGAACGATGCGAGACATCTCGGTTATCCGAAGAGCAAGAATCGAGTCCGAAGCCCGAATGAGATAACATTTCATTTATAAACAATCAATTTTTAAATACAAAGCGATCATAAAACGCCGCTTAGCGCTGTTTCGATATTACGCGGTAGTATTGGAATTTTCCGAAATCGCACGCGGTATTGGTATTCCCCGAAATTGCGCACGATTTTGTTGCTTTGATACTCGCATGCATTCTCGCGGTGCGTTTCACATATGTAATTACAGCACGAACGCACGTTTTCTACGTCCACAGTTGATGATGATAAAATAACCGTAACTTATTTGTATGTATCCCCCGCGTTAAACGGGGTCTTACTGTACAACAATAGATGGGAATACACCGACTCTAAATTAAATCTAGTAAATACCCGATTTTCGATTGATTATAGATCGATCAGCCTCGTAACATAATATACAGGGCATCAATGGAAGGGGAAGCACCGCACTTGTTTTTCACAGCCGACTTTATCATTTAAATAATAAATCATTAAAAAATTAAATCAAATGGAAAATGAATAATTTCTGTTTATAAAGCGTTTTTCTTCATCATGTAAATTCAAGTTCACTGTGCTCGCATATTGGAAGCAAAAGCTAAAGAAAATCCTGGCAAAAAAAGCTGTCAACGAAGAACTTATTTAGATAAAGGCACAAAATATCCATGCGTTCATTGTTGGGGAAGTTAAATCTATTGATTGTTTTAGTTTGTGCGTTGATTCAACATCAGATCTTTTTTAAAAAATGATTAACACAAACAGGGATATCAGTTTCATTATTTTTTCTATGTTACAGAGAGAAATTTAACCCCTGAAGGAGTACTATCCCAGCGCCTAGGATTCCCCCTCCACTAGTTCAGAAAGAACACTCTCGTACATCGAGCTCGGAGACGGACAGAGACAGCGGGAGAACGTAGCGCAGTTCGGGAGACAGAGACGGAGAGCTTCCCCGCATACATCGCACGATTGTATAGATCGTTAACCCAAATTTATCGACTAATAACGATTTCGATTTCAAGTTTGTTATTTGTTTACGCAAAGAAATGACCGAATATTGTACGCTATCGACAGTGTTTATTTATTTAATTGCTCTCTGTTCATCGCTGCTTGTTGAATGAGTCCTTTGTCCGATTATCATTTCCTTCTAAAGCAGGAACAAATGAATCGATTTCTTGTGTATTGTTTATGTAAAAAAATTGCATGGTCTTGTATGCTATCAACAGTGCTTATTTACAATTGACTCTGCATCGAATTGAAGATTGTCTTACGCTGATAGGAGCTGAAAGAAAGTAATCGGTGTAAAGCGATTACGGCATCAACGACTTCATCGATTTTAAATTTGTTCACTCAAAAGGTTAAGAGATGCAGAAAAAACAATTCAGAATCAAACAAGTTTTGTAAATAAGGTTGACCGAAGAAAATTTTGCAGAATTTTCACAGAGTAAGTTCTACAAAATGAAGATATGATTTTTTTAAAAACATGTGTATGCATCATTAACTCAACAACTGTGCATTTTACGAGATAAATATGAAAACGATGCACAGGAAACGATAGCAGATGTTGATTATGAGGTAACTTCAGCGAAAAAAGATTGTCAAAGAAGTCTGACTAAAGTTAGCAAAGTAGATACATGTGTTAGTATTTAAATAAGATATAATATATTATGGTAATGATTGAAAATGAATCGTGCAGTAGTTTCCGTCGGGTCGATGACTAGTGCTGGTGAAAGTTAAATCGCATCATAAAACTATGAAATACAAACGATGGAAATAAATGACGATATGAGTTGCATTGTCCAACGAAGCTCTAATTAACCAGTATTAGATTTCATATTTTTAAGAAATTTAAATATGTTTTATTCGTCGGTTAAACTCTCATATACTGTATTTTTTTCAGTTTTGGGTCATCTAGATTTCTGTGAAACGATTCAGAACCGGTTTTCATCTCCGTTTAAAAAATCCTCTTCGGTATAATCTTGAGCGATGTTTCGCAATCTCTTTGCCATTAAAGTACTTGAAATTTTGCACACACACAGTGTTCCAAATAAATTTATAATGTTTTTGTAAATCTACAGGATTATCTTCTTTTGTTAGTGAATGTTTTCAAACTAGATATAGCGGACTTTAATTTAATCATCTGATTTATAAAAATAATTCAGAATGCTGTTGAATATCTATTGTAACCTGGCGGTTAAAATAAAATAATTATACGAAATTTGCCGTCGGTGCCCTTCAAGCTAAGATGAGAGCTACACGGGTGCGTCCGGCCGTCGGACTGTCTCGCGACTCGAGACGTCAACAATCAACAAATAAAAAAAGCCCTGGTTTTGGATGTATATTGTAGTGTATCCGCAAAAACTATTGAATAGTAAATATATCAATGCGAATTGTTACAAAAGCTCTAATAAAATCAATATTTCTCATGTGTTATATTCTAATCAGTCATCAGTCAGTGAGGATCGATGAGATAACACAATCTGAGTTATCTATTTCCACAAAAACGACACTTAAACAATAAAATAATATTACCATCCCAGCGATATTTTAACGGAAATGAATTCATCAAGGTGCAGTTGATTTTGTTGATACATGACTAATTCCAACTGTAGATTATTTGGCATAAAATTAAAAAAAGTTCAATTGAAAGCTTACTTTTTTAAATTTATATGAAAAGCTAGAAATTTATCGACTTCAATTATGAGTTGCTCAAGAAATTTATAAATAAGAAAGGATTTTAGATCATCATCAATATTTCGATATTGAAGGTAAAAACCGCATAACTTCAAATCAATGTGATAAAATGTACCAAAAATCACATAAAAAGGTTTATAAAAAAAATCATAAATAATAACACAATAAAATTTAGGAGTTCATGAAACACAATAGCTTTTTTCTTAATTAAATATCCATATATGGAAAATCGATTTTGAGATAAATCTTCAATTCAAATTACAGGTGTGCTGTTCTGTTTTTTTCAATAAAGATTCTCTTGAATGCGATGTAAATTTTGATCTTCAATTTATGCCATTGATGATCGATTCTTTAATGGCGACTTCATTTTTCTTGATTGCTCATATGGTCAATTCCCCCATGTTGAGAAATTTCCTCATCTCGGTAGGATTTTGTCCATTCGCCGAGTAATCCAAAATTGTCCAGTTTCTTATCAAGAAATTCATTCATATCGTCCTATACGGTTGTAACTCGCACTAGTGTTGATTTTAGTTTTTTAACGCGCATTCGCATAAAAAAACTTTGTCCTCTATAGAAAAATGAGGGATAGATTCCATTATTTTTAAAAAGCGCATAACTTCAAAATCGCATAAAAACAGACCCAAGTGTATATATAAATAAATAGATTAGCACTACATAAGAAACATCGATTTTACTCTCTCTAATCTTTCCAATTCATGCAATATAATCACTGCGTCACAACTTTCAAATTAATTTATATCGATAGTCTTGTTTAGACAATTTTTGACATTTGTAAAGAAGACACATTGAATATTAAGAAGGATCGTATAAGTATCCATATCTAAACACAAGAAGCATAAAATATGATCGCTTGATTTAACCGTTTGAGCGCACAGTAGCGTTATATCTATGAGAAATTTCCGTCAGAAGTGCGGCGTGACGATAGATAGACTTTACTTGTTAAATTAAATTACTTGTAGTTGATGCCGTGGCGCGTTTTGCGCTGTGACTGCATATATTTTATTTCGTATGATAGTTTCACAAAAGTAAAGGGTCATGTACATAAAAAAAATAATCATACGAAACAATTCAAGCGAAGAAATGATTCGGTAGTTCCGTCACGCTCGAGAGTGAAACGAATGTCGTAAAGTGTTTACCTACAAATCCGTGTTTCATACGGTTTTCGTCATGCATGTATTGGATTTTCATAAACGATGACCTACGCAGGAAAATAATACAATTGAGGCAATTTCAATGCGGAATTTCCCAGTTGTGAAATTGATAAAGGGTCGAACATCGTCAGCGTAATTGTAGCCGATCTCTATTATGTTACATTTAAATTATGAACGAAGATACAATAAGCAGTTCCGCAAATTGGTGTCGAATTCGACACAAGTCGATCTTTTCAGCTTGTTCTTGGAAACGTGCAAAGTTTTAAATTTGGCGGTCGTCCGTCGACGATAAAAAAGATTCGTCGAATTAATCTAAGTCTACTCCTTCCGATCGAAACGAAAGAGTGTGTCAAGGTCTGCTACGTCCACGCAGCAGATCCTCGACAAGACGACCGAAAGAGAAAATCGGCGATTCCAAGCCGGATGTTGAGAACCGACCCAATTGCCACCATCCACCGTGCACCGTTGGAGAATGCATCGATCTTTGCTCGAGTACAACGGTACTCTTGCTAAATCCTACTATGCCAATTACGATATTTTTTACGAGCGTTTTTCCGCTCATCGAGAACACATTACAAATTCAATTTTCTCGTATTCCAATCCGACAGGGGTCGAGGTTCGACTGTCGGATTTGCGTCTCGTCGTAGATTTGGAAGATCGAAAATCGATCTGCCCCCGTCTACGCGGTCTTAAAGTCGGGCGAGGCCAACTACCTATGAGTAATTTCTAAAAAAAATGTCTTCTTACTTCTTAATTGCTCGGGGAAATAGAGTGAAAACCCAATAAAGTATATCGTACAATTGCAATACAGTCGATCCTTCTATAGCGTCCACTTCGTCAGCGGACTTGACAATATAATGTTTCTTTGCAAATGGTTTTGAATTTCTCTGAAAGCATTCTTTAGACATGCAAGACACAAAAAGACTGACTTTAGTCTAATATTAATATAGAACAGCGAGTAAACATTCGACAGCGGGGACTTGCTCCGGCTCTGATTTCATACGGCATAAAAATCACAAAAAAGGTTTCCACTATTTCAACGCAACATCCGCGTTCGCGTTCGTCAAAATTAAATCCCATGAACTTATCATTGAATTTAGATCATAATTGAAGCGGCCACCGCCGATAATGAGCTCGGATTTGTATTCGATAATCGCTCGAAAATCTGAATTAAACATATTGAAAATTGACAAAAGCATGACATTGAAAAATGATAATAAGCGGGATAACGCTATGCGAAAAAGGAAAATACATTTTAACATATAAAATTGGCTTCGAACAGTTGCACAAATATGTCACAAGCGTTCTATTGTCGATGAGCAGAAAAAGTCGTACAGATTTCTCGGTATTCCCAAAGTCATCGTTTATATATTTTTCTCTTCCTCAAGACGGATCGTTTTCACCTTAAATATTTTAGCGTCGGCCGCACAATGAGCGTGTCCTTTCGCTCCAAAAACTGATCTTTGCTTTTCAAGAATTCAATCTTTTAATTATCTGCCTTTTCCTCTTTTGAGCCTCCTTTTTTGATGTCGCGCATAAAATACGAGACCAATATACGATGTACATATATATATATACATATAAAGGGGGGCGAGTGATCTCCGGTACGATCTCCGCAGCCGGACGACGCGGCGAAACGCTGCAGCGACGAAGGCAACGCACTGTATATTTTTAAATAGATCGCGGGATAGGTACTGATATTAAATCAACGATAAACCAAATCAATTTGAAAAATATAGTTGAAATTAACTAGTAATTTAGAATATGTCGTGGTGTTGAATTTGATGTCGACGTTTGCAGTATTGCATAGGATGAATGGATGAGTATTGCGCATGGATTTCACGCCTTTCGGGGGTTACTCTCGTCCTGAAAACGGGACATTTCGACGACCCGAAGCTGTGCTCGGGAACAACGGAACGCATGCTCAATATAAGCATTTCCTCGAATAGATATTGGGAGAATTAATCAAAAAAGTATGCGGCCATTTGTCGGAAAAAAAAACACGCATAATACAATAAGGCGTTGGACAAAAAATAAACATTTTTACGTCATGGGATAAAGCATGGTGAAAAACACGCTTGTAAAATTTGGGAAGAAGTAAAGACGCTCAAGAAGAGTGTTTCTACAATTTGTAAAATTGCACCATTCGCCGACCAAATATCCAATCCAAAAATTATACGGAAAGAACATTTTAACCCTCCCGTACCGATGGGGTACCTTCATTTCGATTTTATTCGAATAACTCCTCTAATATATATACTACGCATTTGAAACTTTTTGTATTTGTGGCAAAGCTCCCAAAGAATATATAATTAAAAAATCAGGACTTTTTTTCAACCGCAAATAAGAGAAAATAATAAAATACAAAATTTGTTTATGAGTATTGTATAGGTGTGCATTAGTGTGAATGTGTGTGAGATCGCACTCGCCGTAGCTACCGGCATACCCTAAACTCTTTTGCATTGCTCTTTCAGTTGTTGAGTTGAGCAGACGCATTTCAATCCTAGTGGATCTTTTTCTTTTATACATTGTAATACAGTAGAACCTCGATTATCCGGACTAATTGGGGATGAAGGTAGTCCAGATACCGAAAAATCCGGATATTTCGAAAAAAAATCATAACTAACAGGGAAAGTATGAATAATTTTTACTCGTCTAGATTTACAAACACATACACATATAACAAATTATTTTTTATCAAAAAATTAAGTATCGATTAAAGCTCGCTCTTCTTTTAGAAGCTGATAAATCGCGAATATTCTAACGATATATAAGATATTTGAAGAAGGCAGATATTTCTTCAATTATTTCCTCATCATTCAAAATTTGAAATTCAGGACCGTTTGCATTGTAATTTAAACACTCGCGTTACACTCGATTGCCTAGTGATTGAAGACTAGTGATCTAATTTTTATTGTACACAAAATGCATGATATTTTACACCCGATGTTCGTAAAATCGGTCAAACAAAAGGCGATGGGTTTTCCCTCTTTATGTGCGGATCTTCGAATAGTCGACGATAACGTAGATAAGGTAAATCGATTATCCAAAACTTTTGCAACTAATCACCAGGATTCCCAGCACTTAAGCGACAACAGCACAAAGCAGACGATTTCGAAATCATTAAAATAATTATTCAAAAATAATCCTAAATCTTTAACCAATACTAAAATAATCACTCCGTTAGAAACTTTTATAAAGAAAAAAGAAAGATTAAAAACAAAAAATCCACAGGTTCGATGAAATTGATAATACAATAATTAAAAACTTCCCACAAAAGTTTTCAATGCATGCAAATCAGTTATTATCTCACTTTATGGAAATTTGCAAAGGTAATTGCGATTTAAAAATGGCGATAATGTAGATAAGGCAAATCTACTAGCCAAAGATTTTGCGACTAATCACCAGGATTCCCAGCCATTCAGTTGGTAGAAAATAATGCGAATGACCGAAAAATTAAATGTAATAATTTTAAGAGAATGGAGAGAGATAGTTTCAATATATTTTCTAAGTATATCGGAACAGAAACAGGAGAAATGTCTGCACCATCAGTTTCTCGTAAAAGGGCTAAATGCAATTTTTGTCCGCGTAATGATGTCAGAAAGATGTTTCTTCAATGTTCCTTGTGCAAAAAATCAATATGCACCCTTCATAGAGTACAGAAAAAGGCATTATTTTGTAAAGACTGTACATAATTTGCAACAATTAATTTGTTATAATTTAGTAATATTTTAATTCGTTATAAATATAATATGTATGTTTTTATTGAAGTTAGTGTATAAATAAATACATTATAATATAGTATGCATATTTATGTAAAATATATCATTTTTTATTTTAAAAATTAATTCCGTAACAAACATTTAAAATGTTATGTATACTTTGCAAACGCTCTGTAGCTTGAGAGTGTGACTCATCGTGCAGGCAGGGCTCGCATTCGAGAACATGATCTCTTGGTGACGCTATGTCGCTGCTCGCTGTCATTTTTCCTAAATTTTGATCAAATTTCGATTAAATGTCGTAATTTATGATGAAATATTATAATTAAGAAGAAAGGTACCCTCTTTACAATAAGTTTGTGTTTCAAACAGCCTAAATTTTAACTTAAAATTTTTGGGGTCTCTTAGGTCCCCCATCGGATCCTAAAGCTCATTTCTAAGCATCGTGACGGAAAGGTTAAACACTATTTGAATTTCATAAACGCGCCACGGAAAATATTCCTCTTCTTGCGGGACGAATGAGGACTTCAACGTTGCATAGGGAATCCAATCCCGAGACAAAATTTCGATCCCGAGATTTTGGGATTGCATTAGACAATCCTGGGATCAGTCCCAGGTATTACTAAAAAAATCAAATATTATTTTGAAAATATGCCCTAAGTAACATTAAAGTATCGAGTGTTTCGTCATTTAGTCTGGATCTGATTTTGGAAGCCAGGCAACTTGCTGCTGAAAATGTACGCTCAGCCTCCACACTCTTTGGAAGTATCGTCATCACATATTTAAATGGTAGTTCGAGTTGATGACCGCGTGAGCACCCATTTTCGTATAAAACCATCAATTTGACTGATACAACTCCTTTTTGCTGAGACATGGACTAAAACTCGCAAAATTCCCGATTTCCCGACAAATTATTTATTTCCGTCGCTGCAGATGAATACTTATATACTATAATACTTTGATGTGATTCGTAATTATATTACAGAGGAATACAAAAATTCTGAACCCCGTATCTATTATATTTCTAATCGATTTTCCAATTATTAGAGTCGAGGTGTAGTAAATACATCACCGATAGGGAAAGGTTAAAATAACACATTTGAAAAACATATATGTACTGTATATATGTATACATGGTTAGACAGTTACTGCCCCTAGGCGTCGCCTAAGCTCGCCAATTAATAGTTACGTCACTGTTTCCAAGCGTCCAGATTTCGGCGAGAATGTCTCGATTTAGTAGCCTAGTAGAGGTGTACGATTTCTGTTAGATAAAAATTTCAATCCCGAATTTTTCGGGATTACGTTTACTAATCCCGGGATTCACGAGCACCTAAAACTGTCCGGGATCCCGGGATTGGATTCCCTAGTGTTGCATCGAAACAAAACCGAGGAAATCTGAATTTATTCGACTTGTTGAGATATTGAAGGTAGATTGTTTACAATTTGAGCCTATCTTTCAATCTTTTTTCTTTGTCATCGTGGTAAATAATACAATACTACATATAATAACACAAATACTACACTTAAAGTGCTAAGGTACGATATATCGTCGTTTTCGTAAAAATCGCTATTGGCTCGTGTGATTCTTGTGCGTCAGGATATCAGTGGTCAACTTTGTAGTGTGCATCTTTCTCATGCGTTAGCGCGATCGAACAAGAGAGGAACATAACAAACAAACTTCCGTTTATCAGAATACACCGTAGCAGTTAGAGGGTTATAAACTGCCGGACGGTCTTCTCTTTTTTTTGCATATTCGCGGATTTTGATTTTTTTGCAAAATACCTATGTATACATACATAGAGTAAACTTTAATTTATTATCGTCGTTCATGAGACTTCCGATCTCTTTTGAAACGCACGCTCAAGATGAGAAATCATTTTTAAGGTACAATCCTCGCGTCGACACAATAGGATGGCTGAGAGAAATTGACGAAGAAAATGAGAGAAAGTGCCATCTTTTAAGTTAAAACTTTCAAAGATGGATCGTTCGCGTAAATTGAAAATGGCCAAGTCGAAGCGATACGGGCAAAGTGCAAATGCAGGGTCTCAACGAGTGAGCGGAAAGTGAAAATGAAAGCTGGCGAAGAAAGCTGGCGCAGAGCTCACCTGTGCCGTGCACCTCCTCGCGACGCCGATGCTCAACGTTCACTGAAGCCTTCTTCTCTTTTCCTGCTCGCCCCGCGCCCGTTCCCAAATTCTACTTGCACTATTTTAAATACCGGTTCTTGTCTTTTTTATATTCGACCGTGTTAATTGTATTTTAATTACCCCCCTATCGCTCTCGAAGAGCGCACTATCGCTTAACTGCTTCCTTTTAAAATTTGCTCCTCGATTACGACAGTAGTTTGGAAAAGATATATTCGCTCCGTTCCGATCCTCGTTTAGATATTGAGGCAGTCGAACCGTTATCGCAATTCGTTCCGAACGGACGGAATTTTAATTCGCAATTAATATTCGGGGAATAAATTTCGTTCGAACGAATCGTTACGTTTTTAAATTGCGAACGTTTGTGGAATTTCGTACGAACCGATTCGAGGACTTTGGAGACTTTTCGGTTCGATTTCCGCATTTTTAGAGACAAATTTGGTGATATTATTTAGAGGCGCCAAAATCGTCGTCGAGCGTCCGCGTCGCGGCGGACAAGGCGGGAAACGTCGGCGTGCGGGCCGACGGCGCGCCGAATTAAAACCGACACGACGCTCTCCGCCATTCGCGTGCGTCAGGAATCGGCCTCTCGTCCGACGCGGCCTCCCGTCGCGCGCTCGCTTCCCGCCGCAGCGGGGCGACCTTCGGACGCGTCGGCGTCGCGGTAGCCGGACTCCGGCGCTCGAGTCGAGGGACATGGACGGATCGGACGGCCCGAGAGGTCCCAGGCCGAGGGGAGGACCCTTCGGCCCCAGGGGGAGAGGCTTCGACGGAGGGAGGAGACGGTGAGCGCGCCGTCGGCGTCCCGAGCCGCC
Source organism: Stenopsyche tienmushanensis (assembly GCA_008973525.1). Classification (NCBI taxonomy): domain Eukaryota; kingdom Metazoa; phylum Arthropoda; class Insecta; order Trichoptera; family Stenopsychidae; genus Stenopsyche; species Stenopsyche tienmushanensis. Next base: position 109,023 of record WACJ01000282.1, on the reverse strand, counting down.
GTCGCGGCCGAGCGGCTATTCATCGTCTTGTCTCTTTTGCAGCGGAGGCGCGATGATGGGCATGAGGGGCAGGCCCGGCCCCGGGCACGGCGGCATGCGCGGAGGGCGCGGCCCGATGGGGCCCGGCGGCCACATGGGACACGGCGGCCCGATGGGACGGGGCGGCCACATGGGGCCCGGGGGGCCGATGGGCCCCGGCGGACCGATGGGCCCCGGCGGGCCGATGGGTCCGATGGGCCCCGGCGGACACATGGGCCCCGGCCCGATGGGCCCGGGCCCGATCGGTCCGGGCGGCCCGCCGGGCCCGATGCGCGGGCGCGGCTTCGGCGGCCCGCGCGGCCCGTTCCCGCCGGGACCCCCGGAACCCCGCGGGGGCGGATTCGGCCGCGGCGGGTTTCGCGGAGGGAACTTCGGCGCGAGGAGGGGCTTCCCTCCCGCCCCCCAGGGTCCCGGCCCGCATCCCGTCCCGACGATCGAGACCAGAGGACCGCCTCCCATTCGTACGTATCGTAATTCTTTAATAAAATAGGTAACAATTTGCGAGAGCATAAGCATGCTGAGCCCTCGTTTAACATAGTGCTCTTTCAATGTAACTATTATCAATTGTAACACCAATTAAAGTACAATCCGACTTATGTTTATCCAAATTGTTTGACTTGTGTTGCATTGCAAGTTATCGTATATTTAGTATACGCACGATTATCCGGGCCGATTGAAGAACACGGGTAATTTAATTTCAATTAAGATCGTGTTATTCCATGTATATCATCCGATTTTGTCATTTTTTTCTAGAAATTGATCAAGAAGCCGCTGTTCCTCAGCGAGAGTTTTCAAATGGCTTTTACGATGAAGATGTTTCATCGATGATATAACGCCTCGGTCAAAAAAGGGGGCAAAAATTTTGAGACCATAAATCCATTTGTTTTCAATATGGTTGCGTTCCGATGAAAAGGAGCATTATCTAACAACAATACTACTTTCTGTGACGATCCCTTTTTTTAAAATTAAGTTTTCAAAAATCTCCCTGCCCCCATGTGACTATAATAATTTGCAGGAAGATTCCCTTAAAACATCGAGGTTTCTTTACTTTTCAAATTATGAAAATTTTCATATTACGAGTTCCTGATGCATTTCCGCAACACAGTGACCGTTGTCCTTTTCTTGGACGGTTTACGTCTGGTAGCAAACCTTTTCTTTTACTAAATAAAATTAATTAAAAGATATTTATATTTTTCAAGTACAGATAATCCACAAACCGGATAATTGAAAGTTTACTGTACTCGTTTTATAATAGTTTTTATTTTTAGAATGACAATTGCCATTAAATCGTTGAAAATTATGATCTGAATTTTGGCCGCAGTAGATATTGAAATATATATATATTATTAAATTATGATATTATTAATTTTTTTTATAGTTTTTATAATTTTGAACGATCGAATGTTCCACTTCATCTGACCAACGATATCTTTTACAGGCGACATGCAAGGGGGCTTCGCTGGACGAAATCCAGGAAATTTTAAGAACGACCGGGGACCAAATAATAATAAAAACAATTTTGGACCGAGAAACGACAAAGTTGGACGCAACATGCCGCCAAAAGGTTTTTGTGCCAGTACTATATTTTAATAACTTAAAAAGGAAATCTAGAAATTGTTTTTTGATTGTCAGACAGAACCCTTCTCGATATTCGCAAACATTTCTTAACTACAGTTGTTTTTTCCGATTCTTATATCTGTCCGTTTAACAGGAAAGCCTGCTCCCGTCGGAATGTCCAATAATAATGCGACGACGACCAACGCCACTCATAACAGTTCGAAGTCGAAGCCCCCCGAAAAACCGGCATCCGACAGTTCCGAACGCCCCGCGAGCTCCGGAATCCCGACGATCGAGAGGAACGCAGTTCCGGTGATCGGAGGCGGGATGAAGCGGGGCGACAAAGGAGGGCATCATCAAGGCGGCAAGAGACCCCGGCGCGATTTCACTCCGAAGGGACAGCAGACCGTGCAGCATCACAATTATCATCAGCCTCCGTCACATCAGTCCCAAAATCAACAACAGATGATTCAACAACCGCAACCGAATGGATATCCGCGACTGAAGTGAGTCTGTTAACCTTTCCTCGAGTTAAAGTGCATATTAGTAGTGTTGGCGAGTTGGAAGACTAAAATTTGGATTCAGGCCAAGTTATTAAAAATATAGTCGTATTTGAGATTAAATTGTGGACAATTTTGAAATTTAGACTTTGCATAAGAGATTAGGAGTATATAAGATTCATGATGTTTTGAGTGGGTTATTTTTAATATTACATTGATTCTCTCGAGGCATTTATTTTTGTCACCATTTGAAATGTTATTTGATATAAAGTAAAATCAATGCAAGTCATTTTGCATACTCAATTGAAAATATACAGGATGCGCTCAAAAGGTAATACGTCTGAATTCTGGAAGCAGCGCTGCCAGGCATGGAAGGCTTCCCGGAAGGCCTTCTCCGAGATGTACTTTAGAGCCGGTGTAACATGAAGTTGGATGGTTACGATCGTGTCCCAGTGTTTCCTTTTCGGGACTTTTTAAGCGAGGAAAAAATAAGTCCAGGGAACCATGGCAGAAATGTAGGAAGGTTGGGGAACAAATGATGTGCGTGTTCTAACCGAGAAGTCATTGACGACGAAAGTGCTATGACATGGCATTTTGTCTTTGTGTTCAAATCTTCGATTACAATGTGATAAACAGTTGTTTTTTTTTTATGTTTATAGAGGTTCTGCTATCTATTGACTATCTGTCAGAGTTCAAAAAATCATGCATGCGCATCATTTTCGTCTATTCAGGTGGTTGATTAATGTCCACTGCAGCGTTCGTCGGCTACCTTTTCCCAATCCTCCTTAAACAACTTGTGATGCGGACAAGAAATCACTCGTAAAGACCTGCTGACTTAATTGGACTTCCCATGTTTAACATAAAATTTGACATGATCCATTGCACCATGTTACATTGCCTCAAAAAGAGGTTCACGGAAACGCACACTCTGACTCAGATAGCTCAGAGGTGACTTAAAGGGTTTTTTTTAACGCTAATGCTCTCCTCAATCTAACCCAGCAGGTTAGAATGCACGTCTGGAGAAAATTAATCACATTACTTTTTGAACGCACTTGTATAAGATTTAATTGTAGTTCATTACCTTAAATAAATTGAAAAAAAAATAATAGTTTTAACCTAAAGACAATAACTGTCATCAATTTTGTTTAATAATACTCAATTTTTTAAAATGGCCCTTTAAGTTATAATATACATACTATAAACATGTTCTTATTTACAGTCATGGTCCATATCAAACCTATGAGAATGCACCTCCGATGATTGAATCCTACCCACCACCACCGCACAATCAATATGGACAGAGGTCATTATAATATTTATAATTAACAATGACAATTTTTTATAGCTATATTCATTCAATTAAATAAGATTATTTTGTTTTTGACAGTTCATATCCAAGTGATAATGGATATATGGGAAACACTTTGCAATATGGTGTTTCACAAAGTGCCACCCCATATGCTGCAGCTCCAGTATACACAGCCAGCCCGGTCAACGCGTCCGCTCATCAAGGGTATGTAGTTAATTCTGTTACAATTGCATACTTTTAGTTTGTTATTTATATCATCGTAGTGCAGTCATATGCAATCTGCTGCAGGATTAGAATCTTTTCAATAACCGTCAAAAAACCAGTTATGTCCATAATCTACATTGTTCACTTATATTATTAATAGTACTGAGATGCCCAAGTTTTATTTGGGTGATAATTAAGGACGACTTTGTGAGCTTCTCTAAATGAGATTAGGATGGTTTCCTTGAAAAGTATTGAAAATTATTCTAACCTTATAACTGCCAGCAAATTTAGAGATATTAGAAATTGCATAAAATTCAGTGTTCGAGGCATACACTAAGTGAACTTATCTGTATAAGAAGTAGAAGTGAAAAGGCTCTAATAGTGAGAAAAATATTCAGAAGTTGCACTGAATTCATTTAATTTTTGCTATTCACCCATTTAATATTGACGTTAAATCATGCTGATTAAAATTTTCAAACAAGTCATCCTCTAGCTGTCATAGGATACGTTTTGTTTGCACTGAGATCTTGTACAAGAACTGATTCTCATGAACAGCGCGCTGTTCATGAGAATCAGTCATTGCAAAAAGTACAAACACACAAAACAACTGTCACTAAAAAACACACAAGCCGAATAAAACCTTCTTTAGTGAACGGTACTGCAAAAACTGCCCACTACATCATTTCGGTTTCTTTGAGTATGCCCTTTCAATAAGTTTTTAAGTATTAAAAATCAAAGAAAGCATTTCTGACATATTGCATTGTTTCTAAATATACTGCAACTGAAATTCACAGTGTACAGAGTGTGTTCAAAAAGTAATGCGTCTAACTTCCTAAGTTAGATTGTGGCGAGTGATAGCCTTAAAAGTTGCCTTCGAGTTATCAGAGAGTCAGGACATGCGTTCCTGTGAACCTCTTTTTGAAATAATGTAACACGGCACTGTGGATCGCCATTAAATTTTACATTAAACTTGGGATGTCCCCCCACTGAAATGTTTCTATTAAATCAGTAGGCCTTTGAAAGTGATTGCTTGTCCACATCACAATTTCTCTGATGGCACACAAGTCGTTCAAGGAGGGCCGAAAGGAGATCGCACAAACTCCCAGTTTCCCAGATGTTCATCAACCTCCCGAAACGACGAAAATGTGACACATGTACGTGATTGTTTAAACTCTGATCTACGGTTAAATCTTCAATGGATAGCAAAAACTAAACAACCGTTAATCGCATTGTAACAGAAGATGCATGGAAACTTCATCACAACAACACACAAAGTCAAAGCACATTCGTTGTCAATGACTTCTTAGCTAGGACCCGCATTCCATTGGTTCTCCCTATAGATCTGATCTGATTCTTTGATTCCTTGCTTAAAAGTGGTCCTGAAAGGAAAACATTGGGACGTGATTGAAACCATTCCAACCTTATGTCACATTGGCTCTAAAAGACATTTTGAAGCCCTTTCAGGGTGCTTTCCAGGCCTGACAACACCACCTCCAGAAGTACATCAATGCAGGAGAGTGTTATTTCTAAGATTTTTGACTAATTTTACAAATATGTTCAATACATGATTTTTTATGAATATGGACGCATTACTTTATGAAAATACCCTGTATATAGGAATGTTCAGATAGTTTATAGTTGCCTTTTTTTTTAATTTTTTTTATTTGAGCTTTTCTTAGTCTATCCACATTTTTTAATGTAATAGGACAGCGGTTCCTAAACTTATGTAGTCCGCGGACCCCATCCCAGCTCTAGACATTTTACGTCTTCAAATTCTGACCTTTGGTCCTCAATATGTGCAGTGTCCTATTATAATTCCACTATTACACGACAAGTGTACAGAGGACATCCTAGTTTTCAATTGAATTTTAATATATTAACCACGATTTCTACATGCTGCTGCTTCCAGTAATGTGAGTCTCAACAATGACCCAAAATTGTTGTCAATGGTGGAGATTTAAAAGCTGTAGTGGAAGTTAATCTGCATACAATAGTTTGAACATTTGATTGTGAATTAGGTATTTTTTTTTACTAAGTTTTACTTTAATTTTTTCAATTTTCAAGTGTTGCAAAATTCATAGAAAAAAGCTCATAAACATTTTACATCTATAAAAACAAATAACCCAACACAAGATTATCTTTATTAACAGATTAACAATATAATGTGTATATACCAAGGCCTATTCATATGCATATTGACTACAAACGGACATCAAAAGTAGATTCTAAATGAAACGGTTAATGCTTTTACTAAAAATGATAGAATATCTCCTGCTCAAAATGACATTTACAAGCTAAATCACTTTGAGCTGGCATATTTTGCCATATGCAATATTCAGTGAAAAAATACCATTTTATAATTGACTAAAAAATGCTAATGTTTCATATTTCTTTATATAGTTCTCAATATGCTACAAATGAAGCACCACCAGTTTACGCAGAACAATACACGTTACCCACTCCTGGATATGATCAGACGGCTGTACCTCAATACACACCTGTTCAATATACGACACCAGTTGCATATCAACAACCGCCACCTGTACAACAGACCTATGCTGCTTATGGTATATTTCTTATTGTATTAAAAAAAATCAAAACATTTTTATTTTTATAAAATTATGGATTATCTACTCATATCTACTACTAGTGTTATCTACTAAATGTGTTTTTAGATTTTTTCAACAGGAGCTAATTAATAGTCTGATTTATAATTATTGGATGTTTTTAGATAGTTGTTAAGAAAGTTCAGAAGCATAATTTGTCTGCTTATTTTTCACTTTTACTAAGAATAATGAGAAGAAAGCATTTTAACCCTTTGATTAGTGAGTTTCTTTTTTTAAATTTAATTGAAACGTAACAAATCAACACAAATTGTAATTAAAGCACTATGGTGTACTGCCCACAATATGTGTCTGCATACCCTGAATCACTCAAAGTGCGCAGTCAACATGTGAGTGCATACTCATCAAAGGGTTAAGATATGTTATTAAATATTTTTTGAGTAAATGCAGTAATGCCCAGCGTACATGAGGCCAGTTTTCAAGCTAGGAAAGCAAGCGCCAGCAATTTCACAAAAACAGCTTCGTTTAACACATTTGTCGTTCAGTGTGAATCTGTCAAATTTCTCACGGGGCCCAAATTCGATATTTCGATTCGATCGTGTAAATGAACATCAGAGAAAAATTAACTGTTCTGTAGCATACTCGAACTCCGCTTGACTTACAGGGGTCGCTATCTTCATCGTTGTGGTTTAAAGGTCACGTTTGCACACAAACCCGCAATTGAAAGAATCTTAGTGTTACATGTGATCAATGGAGATCGATCATGGCGTAATTATAAATTGCATCGCAACAACAGAACACATTATTATTTCATTCATTCAGTGATACCATAGAGGTCAAAATGATACAAGTGATCAATAAAATGTCGAACAATCAGCACAACCTATTAATTCAATTAATACATGGTTGAAGAACCAGTGGTAAGCAAATGAACATGCAGGGTACATAGCGAGCAGGTGTGGGTCCACTCAAGGGTAGATGCTTTTTTTCAAGGTGAACCATTTTCTCAAATTCGAAATTGGTTGTCTTCTCGAAGATATGCAGAGATTTTTCCACCAGGGGCCGGGTTGGAGAGGTGGTCGGCCGAGGAGATACTTCTCCGTTGCGGTCTGGTAGACAACCACTGTCATACTGGGCGTCTTTTCTTCTCAGCTTAATGCCTTCTATTGTTGTCATTTATTTTGATAATTAAGCTTCATGGCTTGCTTTGATTACTGCCGGGTCCTGTTGCCATTGTTTTAATAATTTGCCGCTGATGTGATGACACTTCATCGAAGATTGGGAGTAGCGTCATCATCTGAGTATCACCGCTCCTTTGCAGAAATCTATTATCTATATCCTCTTGAAAATAGAAAATCCGAAACTGATAGGCTTGCAATTTTTCCAGAATTTCATTCCACATTATAGTTTCATAAATTATTTGTGAATTCTAATCATGACTAATGTGTACTTGCTATTTTTTTTTTTTTTTAGATACTCAAGCTTATGTTGCAGTTGATTATGCAGCAAAACCAGAGTATGGAGCTGCACCTGCCTATTATTAAGATATATTGATCTGTATTTTTTCATCTTGTGTCTCAGTCAATGCAGAATGGTAAGTTGATATTGCACTGTTTAATTTAATTGCTCTCTTCATCAGAATAGCGTATTATAAGATTTTTATTGTGATGTTCTTTATCACCTTTTTTTGGTAATAACCTCCAATATTTTATTGAAAATATTTCATTTTCCCAAATTCATTATTTAGTTGGTTCAAGTAACTGAATTGTTAATTATATTCATCAAAATATCAACCTGAAACTTGGACCAAACTTTAACGTGTCGAATTTTAATAGATATTAGAGCAATAAAAATAATTTTAATAGGAAGATGTAACGATGGTTGATCTGGTGGTAAACTTACTAATTTGCTGAATATAAAGGTGATTCAGCTTCATGGCCTTAATTTTAGATTTACTTATAAAAGTATTTATGTGTTTGAATGATACAATTTGTAATTTTTTGTTAATATACACCCTACAAACCACTGTATATATTTTTCATTGTGTTTGTCAATGTGATACTTCTCTTGGCCTAAATAACACCTATAGAAATCACTCTGAGAGCTGTAAACCTGTCACTATTTTTTGTATAAAAATAATTAACATCCACATAAAAATGGTTGGATTTTATCATTTGAATCAATTTGACCGCAAGGCGTTAGTAATCTCGGTTAAAAGTCTATAGCAAATTTATTTTTTCTAGGATAGTGTTCAAATGGTCATCCTTACAGAAAACATTGGACTTGTGATGTTTTGGCTAAGACAAATATAATTAAGAATATTATGGCTATATAGAAGTTAGTGACTTTCCATAATGATCTGTTTGTTGAGTGTTAACGGGTGACCACATTTTTCATAATTTTTATATACAATTATTAAAATATTGTATTAATTTTACAATACATCAAAGAATTGTGAATAAAATTTTCAGTCATCTCGAGCCTTGTATAAAATTCGAAATATAAGCATTTTGTAATACAAATTTGATTGTATTGCATACTTTATAATTTGTATATTATATATATTTTCGTGTTGTAGCATATATGTATGTCAAGAAAGAGTAAACACGCTCATTTGTATAAGAAATAAGTCGACATGTTCTTTTCTAAATGTTATTTCGATTTCCTTTCCACTTTTTTCCAAAATTTTATCTGTAACTTGATTTGTTTTATTTTAACATTTATATTCACATCCGAAAATAATGTAATAAATAAATGGCAATTATGCAAATTGTGAAAAGAATTCTCTGATTATTGAAAATCCTGTATTTTTGGATCCTTCAGAAGATATTCTTGTTTTATTTTTTTATTTATTTGTAATTTTATCGGAAGATTTGCGATTAAATAAACAACAGGGAACACTTTGCAGCAAATATAGTTTAATAGTAGATTTATTATGAAACTTGTTAACATTAAATTCTGAAAAGTTTAACTATGCTACTTACTTTATTATTTTTCAAACAGTTAAACATTTACAGGCTTTGGTTCCTATTTAAATGTTACTGTAATCCCTTGTCCTTTGCGATTCATTGTAATGAAAATAGATGTCCTTACTAATTTTAAAATTAAAGCGGAGGAAATCATAATTCTTTTTCCTCATTTGTGTATCATTTTATTATTTATTTAACCTAACAATAATACATAACTGATCATCTTCCATTTGATTGTCAAATCTTTAATTCAAATTCGTGATTTTCTATGTTTTTAGTTTCATAAAATCACAATTTGCATTATTTGAATAAGTTTACATATTTGTTTAAAGATGATAAATGTTTTTTCCAATTTAATTAAAAATTGTTAATTTCTCATTTGTGTGTTAAACTCATAGGGAGCATATTCAATCTGCTGTATGCAATATAATGTAAAAATATCTTTTTTGTAAAGATACTTAATAAAATATTGGTTGAAAAAAAAAAACAAGGGATTACTGTACCTCATATTCCATTTATTTATTTTAAAAATACTCACCAATGATAACAGTACTGTGGGCATCATAAAAACTGTGAACCTAAAAGATAATTATAATTATATTCGATAACTTGATCTGTGATATTTTGTTAAGTACAAAAATTAAATACTTAGGGTATATTTAAATGACAACTTTATTATAAATTAATTGGTCTTAATTTAGGTGTTTTATTGAAAATATTCAGAGAATGTTGAAAAAAAAAAAAAACAAATAACACCAGAAATATTATATCTTATAATATTCTGAATCTACAGTTAGATCGAAAGAGATAAAAATCAAACTACAGATTTCAGGCTTTTATATTGTAATATTCTTGATATTTTTCTATCGACTCTTTATTAATGAAGATTTTTTAAATTCAATAAATGTGCCTTAATTGACTATAAGTAGTTTGTAGAATATGTATATATTTGATTTGATATACATATATTAAATAAGAAAAACTTATAGCTTATTTGAAAAATCAATATATAGGAGGATTTTATCTGTACTGTTGAATTCCTATTTTTATTTACCTCATATTTGAAATGATTAAAAATATTTACCATAATATTGTGTATAAATTACACTAATATTTGGTAAACAATAAATTCTATCAAGTAAAATTTGACACATGTTGAGATTTAACTTTTGGTTTTCTTGGCTGCTGAATTTTATTACTATTTTGATTTCATTCATATAACCTAATGTGCATTCGTTATTTAGTCATATGCAAATAAAGTACAAAGCACTAATCGTAATATAGAACTTTTTATATCGTACGAGTTTACTTTTTTTGATAATAATCACTAATTCATTGTTCAACATCTATCAATACAGTAAATGTGTAAATTTATTGTGTCAAGGAATATTTGAAGTATTAACGCTCGCGCAATAAATTGCGGCGTCTTTGAACATCTTATATTTTTATACAATATGCTAAACTTTAAATATTGATGGAATCAGATTTACAATATTTCCTTTCGAATTCCGAATACATAATTATATAAACGATGAAACCTTATTGTAAACCAAGTTTCTAATTTTATTCAATATACTAAAGAAAAGCATCCCTATTTACATTTACATAAAAAATGATATTAAAAAAAATACAATTATTAGAAAAAAGTGGAAACACCTTTACATTTATAAAAAAATGGTAATCTCAGCTGGTTTTAATCTCATAATTTTTGAGATTATTTTTTATATTGTATTTTATTAACTCCATCTTATAATGTATATTCTTCGAAAATCAATAATATATACATAATATCTCAAATATGCTATGGAGGATATTGTTGAACTCAAATGAAGTTTTGACTGATATTAATTTTGAAACACACACATCTATATATAAAATAACAATATATTGTTATTGCAATGTATTGTATACTATAACATTGACCAGGTAGTATGTTTTTCTTTCGAGCTTCCTACTTTGTAATTTTTGATCTTTTAATAATATTACTATCTTTGGTGGGTGCTATTTTAAAAACTAGTAAAAGCAAAAAGAAAGGAGCGTTTTATTTTGATTAATTTATAATTAAGTTTGGCTATCCACCTAAACACAAAAAACTATTCAATTAGAAATTTGGACCATTGATATAAGATATGATAATGATTAAATTGTCGGTATTTATGATGACTATTCCGCATTTGAATGGTATAAATTTTTTAATCACTTTTACAAGACTTGCTTTATTTAAAGAGTGTATACAAACTAAAATCCGTTTCGACCACACTAGGTTGTCACTGTTTTATTTGTGTTCTTATATTTATGCAGCTAAATAACATAATCAAATAATCAGGATTGCATTTTTTATATATGCAATTACTTGAATGTTTATTTGGTAAGAAATAATGAAATGGCAATTATTTCTAAAATAAAATCGTTTTTGTTGTTCTTGAATGCTGCCATTACACCACTGCCAAAATAAATTATTTAAATTACTCGAAATTTATTTTAACATCCTATATGTTTGAATTAAACATAATACACGTGCTAGATGCCCATTGTCAATTTATTTTCTTGAATCGAGACTATAAAAAGTAGAGTACTACAATTTAAGAAGAGTAATAGAGATTACATCAGCAACAGTTTTTAAATATTCATAAAATATAATATAATGAAAATCGATATACATATCTTAAAAAGTTAAACTTTATAAAATTACAAAAAGTTAATTTTTTTAATACAAATCGAACAAGTATTATTTTGGCAATATTTTAGAATTTTTCTTACTCATAATAATATGTCAATTAAACGCGTTGAAAAATATATGAACTGACTGGCGGAAAAGACTAAATTTTGTAAAGTTTCCTATTAGATCTTAAAAATACATGTTTGATTTTTTTAAAATTAAATTTGTAAACTATATTTTATAATATTGTCACGGGTTTATTTTTTATGTATCAATACGTTTGTGTATTCAAAAGGAATATATTTAAAATATTTTTCTTCGCAATTCATGACAAAAATGAATTCATCTGTAATTATGATCAGCAATGTTTCAAAATATGACGAGAAACTTTCCTAGAGAAATATGATTATTTTTTTGTCTACCAGTCGTTTAACAAAGTATTTGTTTTTGTAGTTTATTTAAAGATCACCCTCCTTTTTTATCATTTACAGAAAAATGTAATATATAGGGTGAATAAAGTCTAAAATATTTTCCATTTGGTATTGAGCTTTATTAAAATGCAGAAAACACTTTCTAAATGAACTGTAATTTTGGTGTATCCCATATTGAAAAAATCTGTAAAATAAACTTGGAAATTATATTTGGCTATATTCCAACATTTAATAAGAACCACATCTGCTTTAAGTATTTCAACAATGTTTTGTAACATATTCTTGAAATTTTTACATAAATAATCGGAATACTGAAAACTGATTTTCACGATGAAGTCATATTTATTTCCCAACTTAATGGAAACTAGGGACAAATATTTGTTCATCAATTATACAAAAGAACTCACTCTATTTTTAATGTTGTAATAATAGAGTCAATACATTTTTAAATATTGTTTACGAAATCACAATAAAAGGGACTTGCAATTTATTATCTCTTAACCTGTTAAATGACTTCAGATAAAATCACAAGCAAAATAATAAAACTAAAAAAATATAAATGCAAAATCTTTTCATGTCCTTCATTTTGTATTGATTTTGATGATTGAACTGATTTTTAAATAAATTGAAAAGTTTCCACAGAATATTACAATGACTATTAAATAGACAAATGTTTTGTAAAACACAAATTTAGAAAGTTTATTAACTGCATCCTCGGTATGACATGCATGGAATTCTTTGAATAATAATGATGAACGTTTTCCATTAATTTTAAGTCAGTCGTGAAGTTCTTACAAACTATTAAGCCCAGAAGACATTTTTTTATTACTTTTTTTCTAAACGTGTATGAAAAATGTCTTACTTCAAATATTCTCATGCAGTCACATTTTTCATTTGAAAAACAAAGCTATAAATCGATCCATTTAAATTACTTTCATTCAATTTTAAAAAAACTAATTGATATAAAAATCATATTATAAAAAGTTTTTGTTTAAGTTTACTTGAACATATTTCATCAGAAAAGGAGTTACAGAAGGTTAGTTATTTTATTAGACATTGCTTAGCGAATTTGTGATAAAGAAAGTATTTTTTTAAATTTTATATTAAACCTCGCTTTTAAATTTTTAATCAATATATACCTTACAATAAAAACACGTATTTAGTTAGAACGCGTTTTTACTAGTTGAAACTAGTTTATACTGGATGTTATTGTTATAACTAGAATTTACTGCTAGTCAAAAATGAATTTGAGTTAAAACTAGTTTTAATTTGATGAAATGCGTTTGGCTCAGTCAAAACTGTTTCGACTGAGTTCAAAGTTCAGCCACCTAACGTGTGATAATATGTGCGACGCATTAAAATGACTGATTGGTTGTGTAACTTGGAGCGAGTCGATAATTATTAATTAACGAATTTACTATTTTTTATGACTTAATTTAATGATCTATTGATTTTATTTAAATCATTGCCCCCCAATTTTTTACAGGAATAAATTCTAGTCATAACTAGTTAATTCTAAATCAACATATCAAAGGCATCCAGTATAAACTAGTTTTAACTAGTAAAAATGCATTCTAACTAAATACGTGTTTTGACTGCAACATATATAAATAATTTCATTAAGAAAAATATTGGAATATTTATTTTAAAAGATGTTTTATTATTATTCCAATTTACAATGCTATAAAGTTGTATCTAACCTGTGTAAATTAAATTCATTGCAAGAATATATATATATAGCTAACTCGGCATTTTCTACACAAAACATGTCTACTATTGAAAAATATTTAATTATAAAGATTCTCATTATTTACAGAAATGTTGTCCTTGAAAAAATCTGTTAACACAAAACTAAATTTGAAATAGCTATACTAAATATAAAGCTACAGGCCTTGTGCATAAATATTTATGTACGGCCATATCATGAAATACTGAATACCGTCTGGAATTATTTACTGCATAAAATGTGAATCTATTAATGAATGTATATAAATATATACCTATTACAAATTGGACATTCATGACATACTTAAATTCAAAAGATCATAGTTTTAATATGAATAATTAATTTTTCATATCAATTCAAAATTGTGATACTTAATAAAGATTTTTATCCAACTAGCATTTATAATTTGTGATTTTACTTATAAAAACCGATTATGATCAACATCATAACATGTATAATAACAATAAATTTTCCAATTTTCGGATTTTTTTCTAATACCCTGCTCTGATAATAGTCAAAGCCGAAATTGCAGTCAACGAATTCAAAGACGTTAAATTGTAAAGTTGTATAACAAAGTGTAATTGTATTCTAATCATTGTGAACTTCCACCAAGATCCATCGGCCTATCTACTCAATATAAATCTTATAAAATCGGTTCCAATTTAACAACAAACATGTATAAATTTCGATTTCAACACTGCTATTCTGATGAATGTCAAATGAACTTGAAAGCGTTTGAATAATTAAAGTCAGCTCGGTATATCTTTATTATTGAGGACATTTTAATAACCATTATTTACCATAACCCATATAATTACTATGAAAAAGTAATACATTCAATACGTGAATTCATTTCACAATTCATTTTTTGGTGATTTTGTTATAATAAGCTGTCTTTAATAACAGCATAAAATTATTAAAAAATTAAATCTCGTTTATTGCATTTCTAAGCGCGAAAAAAACACAAAGGAACTGATCACTGATTTATCCATTTCTCTATACAATTTTCATAAACTATAAATAATTATAATATAATTAGTTTTGGTTCAATTTCAGCATCTGCGAGTTAGACGAGACTTCCGCGTTTTAAAATAAACATTTAAAAAAAAGCCATGTACGTGTGATGTAAGTTTTGAAATACAGTCGTCAAGTTTATCATATTTTTTTTTCTAGCCTGATACAATATTGCATCTTTATTTTCAGAATTAAAAATTACCAGTATTCGATCGATGATATGAAATTAAATCCACTTAAAAAAGGATGATATAAAAATTGAAAAACAATTGTGGAGATTTTATGTTGAGGTTTGTTTCTTTGACCCTAGATCACTAAACATATAGAGTTTTGATGACGTGATTGATTGACGTGCACACGCGTTGAATACGCTCGGCTCGCTAATTTGTTTATTTAGAAATTTAATCAACAGGGCGGGGATGATTCGGGACGTGCCTTCACATTGAATGCGTTTCGAATCTATAGTCTGTGAGACTAATGATTAGTGATCTAGGGATAAATATATAGGAGAAATAAGTTTATCGACATATATTTAGCTTATTTATTTTATTTTTGTAACACCATTGCATATAAACAGTGAGGCTTACTGCTGTCAGTATTATTTTTCTTTGGCCAAAGCTATCTGAACGTTTCCATATCGATATCTTGCATTTAATTCTTTGAATTATAATAGTATTGACAAGCTGCCTGATGCTAATAGAATTTATAAGTATATTCGGGTTATCATAAATTTGCAAATATAATAAAGCATGATTTATCAATTGTATATCTTTTTTATTAGTTCTAAGTATGGATGATAGGAAAGCACAATTGACAACTTACAGGCTACTCAATTTGAGTGAAAAATTATTGTTAGAATTGTGGTAAAATAATTCATTAAGAAATCATCATTTCAGTTTGATGAGATGGCTTTTAACAATCCCTTTTATGGGATCATTGCCAACCATTTGACAAAGTTTTTAATGGTGTATATATGTTTTTAAAAGTTACGGGTGAAACCGCTTACCTACGAGACTACCTACAGGTATGACGATTTATTACTGTCCTTAAAATATCTTTATGTTTTGCCACTTTTATTTGATTCCCAATGTAATAAATCTTCTTTGATAAACAATGGCCGCATTGACGTGCACTTTGGAGATTAAACTAAAACAGTAAAACATTTTTAAATTAACCAGTAGATTGTAACATTTTGGCATGTAATTTGCAAGAGGATGCATCAAAAACATTAGTTAATATGTGACTGTCGCAAGCATAAATATTTTTATGTTAATCGTTATTTTTACCAGTTGATGTTTTTTATTTTTACTAAAAGTGGCGATTTTACTTATTTTCAAACAACAGATTGCAAAATTTAACAAAAAAAGGAACATTAAATATGCAATAGATGAGCATAAAGCCCAAAAAAATGAGAAAAACAAGAGTAAGGTAATTTTTGATAAAATGATTTATGTTATTGTGATTGTTTTACAGAATTTTATTTTTTTTATTGAATAAAATATGCCAAATGTATTGGAAAATTTGTTTACAAATTACGAGCGCTGCGCAGACTTCCCGGGTCATCGACGATGCCTATGATTATCGAAAGACGCCACTAACTTCTCAACGTTAACGTTGCTTTTTAACTTCTCGTAGCAAATTTGTATTTTATAGCTCCAACGTCGCTCTGCATCGAACTATCGGCGGTGCTTCGAGACAAACGTCGAAGGACAATCGTTACTCGAAAACCTGAGCCGACGCTCACGAACACCAGCAATAAGTTAACTATTTTGAATAGGTGATATGAAACAAGTTTTGTTATCTTTTTTTGAGAGGCTGTAATCTGTGTTGAATTGCTTTTTTTAAATTGTTTTGTGGATTTATATTGTCATGTCCCTAAATTTTTCTATTAACTTATTACTGGCCCTTCTTTGTAAGATTTATGCATTCTGTCTTTTGCTTACAATTGATTGCATTCTATTTTTGCTTAACACATTGTATGCGGGAGACAGATCACAGGCCTCGGCGCGCTGATCGCCGAACGCGGGAGACTTGAAGGCGACTGTGATTCCAGTTCTTTTTATTTGACCGGAGACATCTATTTTTACTATTTTAATGGAAAATCTTTTTATACAAAAATATATATTTAAGCTGACCGATCTATCGACATATGCCTTGTAATCGTTTTTACATATATGACGCAGATTTCCCCGCACCAGGTGCTATCACCCATCAAATCGGACCTGTATACAAAGTGTTCGTTCACATTTATCGTAATAACAAGTATTCGATTTCTCTTTGAAAGTCCAATGAACCTTATAATTTTGCATATCAATCATATTTCATAATAACGAATTCTGCTTATTTTTAATGTTTTAATGGTATATTTGTGTATGATATATATTATTTTTTCAGATTTACCTAATAAATTAACTTTTTTTAAGATTGTATTTTATTTATATCATTAAATTCCTTTTGCGTGCATGGCTGGCAATGCATGAAATTTATAATCTATACACCAAAGTGAATTGGGAATGTTGCTGTTTTTAATATTTTATTGCAATATGCTGAAAGACATTGATAAAATCAATTTTTCCATTCTAATGGAAATACAGCTCATGTTGATCTTTCAGATTTGGGAGTATTTTAAACCTCATCAAATATTATTGACAATATTCAACTCCACAAATAATTAAGAGTAAAGCTTTTCTAAAAAAGAAAGAGTATATTTAAATTCAACAGAGTCTGAACGCAATCAACGTTTCACCTGAGAATAATTTTAACAATGACCATATGCAAAATGCATAATTTCAATAAACGGAAGTATAAAAAGCATTTAAATAGCTCACTGATATTTTATTGTTGTTGATGCTTATAAATGTCTACTTGTAGCTATTATATGATGATTGTAGTTAAATTTTCCTCGATTCATTGCAACTTGTTACATTATCGAACAGAAAAGATGCGTATCTTAAAGCGATACGTTAAATAGTCCGTAAACATGTTACTGTCTAAAAATAACCAAAGCTATACACGTTGTGCACAATCGGCACTCGACTCGCAGAAGTAAATTTACAAAAGCTCGTTTACAAAGCAAAGTTTCGAGTCGCTCGCGCGTTCAGTTATTTAGCATCGATATTCACACGACGGTCGTTGACAAATTCCAGGAGCGACGGAACAGACTGTCGACTGGCAGATCCGGTCGTCCAAGTCGAGCATTAAACTGTTACACGCTTCTTATTAAATAACATTAGCGAAGATGACCGCTCGTTTAAAAATAAGTTGTCATCGCTGGCATAAAGTGCATTATTTATTTATTCAAACATTTACATACTATTCAGTGGCTAATAAATCTTCCGCTTTTCCAGCGAGTCTGCGAGTGGAGTTTCGCTCCACCAGACCCATTAATCATAATCAGCGAGATGTGAACGATGCTAATAATTGAATTCTCAGTTTCGAGCCTACATAATGCTCTTATCGAGTCGACAATTTCAAATTTAATAAAACATTTCCGTCGTTCCGTGTAGGAAATCGTTTTGATAACGATTGCGCATTTTCTCTGACGAAAATCACATCCTACAATGAAAACGTTCGAAGAAATGGACAAATTTGAAAGCGTCGCGAAGACGACAGGTGGCGCGCCTCGTCGCTTCCTCTCATTTCCCGAAGGACCGCCAATAAGTAGGACTGGTATCGATCCGACACTCGGCACTGCTCTGGCTCTGATGCGTGTAAGATTTTAATTCAAATTATAAATGGACCCTCGACAATTCCTTCCAAGTAAAAAGAAAGCTTCCGCGAATCCACTCGTTCCTCATTTACGCGGTAAACGCACACGACCGCGTAAATCGAAACAGAAATGAGAGCTGGCGGGTCTTAGATCGCTGAAATTGTAAAAATAAAAGATATCAGCAAATGTTTATTTCGAAGGCGAACTTTTCTTAATATTTCTAATTTGATCGCTCGCTTCCCTTACTGTTGGAATTTCAGACTGTCAGCGATGAAAAGACTGTAGTTCGTAAGCAATTATTTTTACAAGGCTAATTAAATCTCGTCTAATCGAATTGAACAACTGCCTTCGTCGATATCTGATCGTCATCCGCGTTATGCACCACCTTTTTTTCATCATCATATCGATTTCCCCCCTCTGTGGCTCAGATGATGTATCATTTCCTAGATAACCTGGTCTGCTTAAAAAAGTTTTCTGTGCAACCGGAATAAAAGTTGGCCCGTAAGGGTCAAAACGAGTTTCTTTCGCATTATATGACCACTATTTTATGGGAAGTCTCAATATAAAAACGTAGCGCACGCTCGGGATCGTCTCGCTGATGTTCAGTTCAGGGTTCGATCCGGTCCTTCGTCGCCCGGTGGAATACTGATTGTGACAATGTGTAATCGGACATTTGATAGGAACACGATTGATTTGCACGGACGGGACGGAGGCTGATGAAGATGCTAGTGGACGGGATCCGCCCCCGCCGTTCCCGAACGTCTATATTTACTCTGCGTCTGCACCCGACGAAGGGCGATGACCATATGGCCCGTCGGGAATTTATTTAACATCGCTCATCTTTCGCAACGTCCGCATCCGTCTCTTCGAGATCGTCCGGTGACTCTTCCCTCGGGAGACGGAACGACGGCGCGCCCGCGAAGACTCCGACGCGCCCCCGTTTCGAATTCGAAACCGCCGCGGGGAGAGGAGCGAGGGCGCCGTCGCCGCGCTCGCCGGCCCGACAGCCGAACGTCTCGCCGGAGCGTCAGTCGGTCGCCGACGTCGGCGGCTCCGGACGTGTGAGGTGTCACTCCGCGCTCGACGTTCGCGCTCGACCTCCTCCCGCCGCCGCGACTCCGCAGGTGACCCTCCTCTCCCCTCGCGCCGCCGACCCCCCGCGAACGCGCCCGGCGCTCCCGAGGCGCGCGCGCGACCTCCCTCGGACCCTTCGCGGCCGCGCCGATTCGCCCCGCTCCCCTCGGAGAGGGGAGACGATTTTCAAATCCGAGCCGCCCGTCGGGCTCGCGCCTTCCCTTTCGTCGCGCGCGCCGAGCCCCGGTTCGTTTCGCGCCCGATCGTTTTTGAATTTTTTCAAACGTCCGTCGCGCGCCAAAATCTTCCCCCCGTCGGGGTCGACCGCCGGAAGCCGGAGCGCCCCCGGCGCCCTTCGCGCCCCCCCGGGGCCGGAGCGCGGGGGAGCCCCGCCGCCGTCGGGCGGTTTCCTCCGGGGCGGACCCTCGGACGGGGGCCGCCCGGGCCCGCGCCGAGGGGGCGACTCCGACTTCGCGCGTTCGTCTCTTCGGCTCGCTCCCCGACTCTCCGCTCCCGTCTCCAGGATGAGGGCTCCCCGCCGAGCGACCGCCGGGGCCGTCGCCCAGTAGCGCGAGCCCCCGCCGAGCGCGAGATGAAGCTGGCGCCGCTGATCCTGATCGCGATCCCCGGCCTCCTCGTCCCCGCGGGCGGCCTCGGGGACGCCGGGAGGGTCGACGAGGTCCGCCGGAGGATCTCCGCCGTCGACGGGAGCCCGGACAGCGCCCACGGGAGCTCCGAGCGCCCGCCGAGGCCTAGGCTCTCGAGGAGGAGGGCCGACGCCCCCGGGCGCGCCGTCCCGGAGCCGTTCGCGGACCCGCGGCGCAGCTCGGAGGAGGTGCTCCGCGACGCTGCCGACGCGCGCCCGCCGAGGAGGGCCCGCGGCCCCGTCCTCCCCCCGCCTCCGCCGAAGGAGCGCAAGCCGAACATCGTCCTCGTGCTCACGGACGACCAGGACGTCGAGCTCGGCAGCCTCAACTTCATGCCGAGGACGATGAGGCTCGTGAGGGACGCCGGCGCCGAGTTCAGGCACGCCTACACGACGACGCCGATGTGCTGCCCGTCCAGGTGAGCGCGCGCCCCGCCCCCGGCCCCGGGCCGCCTCCGCGCCCTCTGAGACGCCCCCTCTGCTTTCAGGAGCTCCCTGCTGACGGGCATGTACGTCCACAATCACAACGTCTTCACCAACAACGACAACTGCAGCGGGCCCGCCTGGCAGGCCGAGCACGAGCCGCGCTCCTTCGCCGCCTACCTCTCCAACGCGGGCTACCGGACCGGTGAGCCCGCGCCTTTCGCTCTCGAAAATTAGAAAATTCAGAAAAACGAATTTAAACTCTCGCCTCGGATCCGGAGCGGAAGGACGCCTCGTCGGGCAATTGACATTCCCGAGCGATCCGCAGGAAGCGTCCAATCAGCGGGAGCGTCTTGCTCGCCCACGCGCCGCCCGTCTCTCCGCTCTCGCCCGAGACGTCTTCTCCTTCGTCTTTCGCGCCTCTTCGTCCTCCGAATGTTTATCCGCGCGAATTCCTCCGAATCCGTTCGGTTTAGATTCAAGAATCGTCGCGGCTCGTCCGCCGAGGCTCCCTCGAACCGCGAGACGGAGCCTCCCCGCCTCGGCGCCCCCGAAGAGGGGAGGCCCGGGGTCGTCGTTCCATCGCGAAATTCTTCGCAGGTTACTTCGGAAAGTACCTGAACAAGTACAACGGATCCTACATCCCGCCCGGGTGGAGGGAGTGGGGCGGCCTCATCATGAACAGCAAGTACTACAACTACAGCGTCAACATGAACGGGAAGAAGATCAAGCACGGCTTCGACTACCGCAAGGTGAGTCCCGCCGGTCCGGCCGGGCCCCGAGCCGGGCCCGCGGCGCTGACCGCTCCGCCCTCCCCCGCAGGACTACTACCCGGACCTGATAGCGAACGACTCGCTGGCCTTCCTCCGCCACAGCAAGCAGAGGTCCTCCCGGAAGCCGGTCCTCCTCGTGATGTCCTTCCCGGCCCCCCACGGACCCGAGGACGCCGCGCCGCACTTCACGCACCTCTTCTTCAACGTGACCACCCACCAGTGCGTATCCTCCCGCCGGTCGCGCGCCCCGCCGCGCCCTCCGAGCCTCCCCTCCTCTCTTCTATTTTCAGCACCCCGACGTACGACCACGCGCCGAACCCGGACAAGCAGTGGATCCTCCGCGTCACGGACAGGATGCGCCCCGTCCACAGGAAGTTCACCGACCTCCTCATGACGAAGAGGCTGCAGACGCTGCAGAGCGTCGACCAGGTGAGCCCCCGCCGGGGCGTCGGGCCCTCCGGTCGCGTCCCGGACGCGCGGAGGTCTCACGCCCCGCCCGTCGCCCGCAGGCCGTCGAGAGGCTGCACCGGGAGCTGAGGCACCTCGGCGAGCTGGACAACACCTACGTCGTCTACACGTCCGACCACGGCTACCACCTCGGGCAGTTCGGCCTCGTCAAGGGGAAGAGCTTCCCGTTCGAGTTCGACGTGAGGGTGCCGTTCCTCGTGAGGGGCCCCGGAGTCGAGCCGGGCACCGTGTGAGTCTCCCGTCGGGCCGGCGGCCGCCGCCGGAGCCGCCCGTCCCCGATAACCCCCGTTCGCTTTGCAGCGTCGACGACGTCGTCCTCAACATCGACATGGCGCCGACGTTCCTCGAGATGGCCGGAGTGACGCCCCCGCCGCACATGGACGGGCGCTCCTTCCTCTCGTCGCTGACGTCGCACCGCTCCCGCCGTTCGAGGACGCCCAGATCGGACACCTTCCTCATCGAGAGGTAGCCTCCCCTCCTCGCCCCCTCCCGCCTCCGACTCGCCTCGCTCACGCTCCGACTCTCCGACAGCTCCGGCCGGCGCGAGACTCCCGAGCGGGCCGCCGAGGCCGAGGCGAGGAACCCGCGCGCCCGGCGGCCGGACCCCGCGCCGGGCCGGGCCCCCGACCGCGACGGCGCGGAGGCGGCGCTCGACGCCGAGGAGGACGACTCGGCCGAGGACGACGACGACCCGCTCTTCGAGGACGAGGACGGCGAGATCGAGGTGGGGGCGCGTCCGACTCCGCCGCGGGGCCCCGCGCCGGACGCGCTCTCACTCCTCCGTCTCGAATTGCAGGTCGACGAGGAGCCGGCGGACGCGGACGACGACGACGACGAGCCGGAGGGCGACCTCCTCCGTCCAGGTAAGGGTCCGGGCGCCCCCCGCTCGACTCTCCCTCCTCCCGCTTTCCGCCCCTCCCTGACGTGCGAATCGTGTTGAAGGCTCCGAGGACTCTCCGTCGCGCGGCGGACGGGCGGCCAGGCTGGCCAGGATCTGCTCCTCCCCGAGCCAGCGGAGGCCCTGCGTCCGCGGCCAGCGCTGGCGGTGCGCGCTCGTGGACGGTCGCTGGCGAAGGCACAAGTGCAAATACGAGGTATCTTCCTTTCCCATTCGACTCGTCGTCTCGGACAAAATTACGGACGCCGCCGACGAACGGATCTCTAAATTGTTGCGAACGTGTCTAATCCGTTCAAGAAACTGAACATTGAACGTCCGCTCGGCACATACTTCATTTTTTGTCATAATCATGCGGAAACTTGTACATATTTTACATATTAAAAACGAGAAGCGTTTCGTACCCAGACTTGGACTGCGCATGTCTTTCGGGAAGAAACGCTTAAACATTTTCATAAAACTGAGCGCGGTTCCTTTCGTAACAACGGGAAGTCGCAAAAACCGCGACCTGGTCGCGTTTCGCTCGGTCGCATCGCCCTTCTTCGAATCCGCAGCGATTCGGTGTTTTTTTCGCTTCGCCGCAGCCGCAGAATTGACGATGACTTCTCCGGAAACACTTCGGAAGGCCGGAACGAAGAACGGGGCGCTCTCGCCGACTTGCGTATTGAGAAAACTATCGAAACGGCGAGTGAACGAGGACTCCCTCGGGTCGCGTTGTAACGGGGCGTCTGGTGTTCTCGCGCTATATTTTTACCGCGTAGTTTATTGTTTGTTTATATTTTAAGAATTTTGATTTTAAAAAAGTCTTCGTCAAACGTCGAGAAGCGAAAGGGTCGAAAGCCGGGCGAAAATAACGGGTCCCGAGTCGCCTTTTCTCGATCGTACGGTAACCCAAGACGACAAAGGCTGAAGACCGAGGACTGCAAAAAAATGTAATTTTGACGGTCGAGTGAGATCGCTCGCAGACTTCTCTCGTCGTTTCACAAAAAAGTGTGCATTGTAGAAGGATACATTCGCGATGCGGTAATGCGCGCCTCTGCATCACGAAATTCAATCAATAACATTAAGAAACTGGGCCAGAAGCTTCCGTGCGCTTTCGTCGACTGGGGCTATTTTTAATCGAAGCCTTTTGAAGAAACGAAATTTAAAAAATAATCTAATGGGAATCGTATTTTGTGACGCTTAATAATCAATTTTCGCGTATCTATAATTGAAAAACTTCATTCCGATGCATTTTTTATTTTTCATTTTCAGACTGAAATAAAAGCGAGCAGTAAAAAGTGCGCTTGTTTCACTCCCGGAGGAGTCGTCTACACCAGGCTGGAAGCGGGCGGAGATCCGACGGACGAAGACGACTCCCCGAAGTTGTCCAATTTTAAAACTCCTTCTTTCATCAGAAACAAGCGCGACGCCGAGATCGACGACGACTACGTGTCCGTGGAGGAGTTTCTGAAGGAACACCCCGGGATCGCCCATCTGAGCGATCCCCGCGACGATCCGGAGGAAGACGGCGTCGATGCGATGTTGGAAAACGTGAGAAAGCGCATGTCCGAAACGCAAACGTCGCTCCTGTCCTGCGAGCGGACGCTTCACGCTTACGACGCTAGCAAAAGATTCAAAAGAAACAGCAAAAGAGTGCAATTGCAGCCCGTAGAAAAACATAACGCGCTAAGAAAGCCAGTCTTCAACAACAAAACGGGAAATCTGGAATGCAAAGTCGACAGGAACGGGCACGTGAATTGTTCCACTGCAGTCTATCACGACATAAAAGCGTGGCACGCGAACAGGCTGTCTCTGGAGGAACAGATCCATCACTTGAAGACGAAGCTCGAAGACTTGAAAGAGATCAGGAGACACCTGAAGGAGTCTCGCCCGGATTCCGTCGACGACCTTCGCTCTTACGACTCGCTCTCGGGCGAGAGCGATTCGGAAACGACCGCCAGGCTGGACCGACTCGGTAAAAACAAAAGTAACGAAGTCCTGCTGACCAACGAGCTGGACAGAGAGCGCCCTTCCCTCGAGGACGAGAGCGCCTCCTCCCTGCGGGCGGACAACGCCAGCCGACCCGACTTCAATTCGTCTCTCTTTCTGTCTGCGGATTCCTTCGCGCGGACGACGTCCTCCTTCGACGGCGAACAGGCGACCGACAAGACTTTCCATGCGAGCGCCTCCACTGCCGATTCGATCAGATCGGAATTCGAAAACAATCAAACCGACTATACGGACTACGACTACAGAAAGGTACTGAACGGCGAGGCGCTCAACGCATCGATAAAGGATGACACTTTCGATATTGCCAATTTTACTGAGGAGAATTTTGCGACATTTTTACTCACAGATAAATTCAACACTAAAAACATCATCACGAACCCTCCTCGCGAACTCGCCTCCGTCGATCCGACCGACGACGCCTCCAACTCTACGGCCGGCGAAGCTCAACCGAGAAGATCTTTCGAAAACGCAAACGCCCAAGTCCGAGGCCCTGCGCGTTTTCACATCTCCACTTATAAGGAATCTGAAGACGGGATGCATAAAACTAAAATTATTCATTTAAAGAACGACAGGATACACGAAAGGCTTTCGCCTTATTATATCGACAACGAGGACCAACATCTGTGTTATTGCGAACAAGACAGGTACTTATTTTTTGTTTTTTGTCTCGAGTCTCAGTTGGAAAACTTCTTTTCTCTGTGAATATTAAAATCTATTTCATTATTTCCAAACGCACAAGAGAGTTTCTAAATGTAACCCTAGATCGGCGCTTCTTAAACTTGTGTAGTCCGCGGACCCCCTTTTGAGCAAAATTTCTTTCGCGGGCCCCCTCGTTAATATATTTTTTTTTTGTCGAGCCACCCAACCCTTGTGACCTAATTTTTCCAACAAACAAACACTTCTTGGTCAAAATAGATCTTTTTGCAATATTTTCTGTAAATAATTCGGAGAAAATATCTTTTTCGAGTATAGATAAATTTGTATAAATTCTGTTTATATTCTCGCGGACCCCAGTTTCAGAACCGCTGCCCTAGATCACTAATCATATTTTCGAGCTACACTGTCACTACACACGCAGACGCATATTATACGAAAGAATATTTAAGAATAACTCAACAAACCTCAGTCCACTTTTCACACGTAGTAACTAAACATTAGTCTGAGAAACTAATATTTAGCACACACAGTGAGTACGCATGGATCACCAGTTTGCTTATTTGGAAAGGTCCAGAAACATACAGTGTCGCTCAAAACTGCTCAAATGCGAAAAGAAATGATTTCTAAACATTTTTCGTTTTTTTGCTTTGGATTCGGTTCCAAAAGGAACAGGACAACATCACCGCGGAACAATTCCAGAAGCTCATTTCATCGATATGCAAGCCGAATTGACGCAAAAGGTGGCCCGACAAAGTTTGGAACAAAACTGTTCAAATCCTTTTTTTATATTTTTTGTCTTACTGTTTCTTTCAATAAAATTCATTGTCAAATATAATAGAAATATTATATTTAAAAGTCTAAATGGGTGTGATGCGACAAAAAACGAACTGAAAAGAAATTTTTTATTTTGAACAGTTTTGAGCAGCACTGTACATACGTGTCGAATGCATTCCGAGTTCGTAGTCTGCGAGACTGATATTAGTAATCTAGAGTTTAAGGCGGTTTCAATCTCATTTCTGAACAATTCCATAGCTGTGAACTTTTTTTCAAGAATGAAGATTAACTGTACTCGATTGAACGTTTGCTCGTTGTCAAAAGTATTTCATTACTGTCATACCTGTGCGATTAGAAGCATGATTTATTTTTTATTGGTAGGAGTCGAACTAAGACTAACACTGTCGCTATGAATAGAGCAGAAGAAATCGCCAGAGAGGAGAGACGTCGTCTCAAAGAGGCCAGAATTAAAAAACGTCAGCGAAAAGCTCGCAGAAAGGTACATTATTTTGCAGATATCGTTCATTGTGCGGTTCTTTTATGCATATAAAAAAATATAATCAACAGGCCAAGCTCGTGAAGGAGTGCCTTTCGGAAAAAATGAACTGCTTCAGTCACGACAACGATCATTGGAGAACGGAGCCTCGGTGGACTCTGGGACCGTTCTGCTTTTGTATGAACGCCAACAACAACACCTATTCGTGTATACGCACGATTAACTCGACTCACAATTTTCTCTATTGTGAATTCGTAACGGGCTTGATAACATATTACAACTTGAGAATAGGTACGTTCGTTCGCCTCTATTTCAAAATTTAAAACTCAACATTTGCTCCATAAACTTGCATTTTTAACGTGTCACGTTGCAGATCCATTCGAAACTCAGAACAGGGAAAAGTCTCTGACGCCGGAAGAAAAGGCGTTCCTTCACAATCAGTTGGAGGAGTTGAAACGATGTAAAGGTCGCTCTTGCACGGTTAATAATAATCAAAATCATTTATCTGATACGGTCAACGGTCAAAGTAAAGGTACCTCACACAATTGGAAAATAAACGGAAGAAATAATCCCACGAAAGACATTTCTACTATTGGCCAAGTTACTGCAATTGGTGCATCATCAATAGGTATATACTAGTTCGGCTTATCCTTCATAATAAGAGCCCCCCTATGAGGTCACACTGTGTTATGCGTTTTGTATTGCTTACTTGAAATCGAGTGTGTTTCATTTGATTAAACATTGCAATCTTTTTTAACTGTAGAACTTCATATGGCATATTATTTTTAAATATTTGTTGCTGAGACATTGTTCATTTTTGTTTTATGTTGCTAAATATTAGCCGTACCGTCTGCCCTGAGACTAGTATCCTCAGATAACAAACCTCCCAATGCACGAGGTAAATTTGAAAAGTAAGTATGAATTCAATTCAAAAGAATATTCTTATTAAAATGACAGCTTTCGATGACAACTCGTGAAAGATAATCAGATGTATGTATCTACTGACAGAGCAACGTTTTAATTATGATAAATAAACTCAAAATGTCACTGCAAAAGAATGTTGTCTTGGGTTGATTTATTATAAAAATTGATATAGTTAGTAGACCGGACTGATGATTCTTTACAGGGTTTCACACATTCGATAATACTCTGTGCACGGTGACTGGTTTATCTGTTCGTTTGTCTAGCGCCTATAGAAGAATTAGATTTTAAATATTTGCTTATTTTAGACAATGGCGAAATCGGAAACCTTTAACTACAAACAGGAAAAAAAAGGAAAAAATGAGGCATCATCATGATAACTTTACAAGAAATGTCTAACAAATACATGTGATATAATATATACATACAATAAATTTTAATTGAGACATGTCTTATTTAAAAAAAAGTACAGTATTACATGATGTGTCTTGTCAATTTATGTGATATTAAGTGTATGAATAAGGAACTTATTTAACATATTTAAAGTATAAATTAGTTTAAACGCTTTTTTGTGTATAAAATTATATGTATAATGCACAATATAATGTGTTCATGCAAATGTTGACTATGTCATAGACAATGGCAATCTTGTAGCGGTGATGTGTGTAGAAAAATTACTTACAAGAACAGAAATAGTGTTTATATTATAAAAATGTAAGATTTTAAATTTCAAACCTATATATATATATATATATGTATATTAAAAAATAGACGAATATTAAAATAAAATGGAAAGGGCTGTTATGAAATAGGGCCTTTTTAGAATTGAATTTTCAGAATTTAAGAAAAATATTGTTTTGATTATTTATTTACATAAATAAATATTTATGAATATAAATTTTGAATTGTTATTTTTATGTTAAGTTTCTTTTTCTCTCGATATTTTTTTAGCTCACATTTTAATCACAAATGCATAAAGTTATCACCATCAGAATTTTAACTGGAATGTCATTAGCTCACTACGAGTTTCTGTCTTAACACATTCCTGTTGGATTGCGCATATGAGCATCTTTAGTCATGTGATTCATTGGTTTAAAAAAATTATGTTATGAGCAACTTGACAGGAATTTGTTGAAATAACTGTATACTTTTTTCTTTTCTTATGATGTTGTTTTTTCCCTATATTTCAACAAATCTAGCGTCGTACAAAATTCGGGTTGAAAAATTATACATCATTTTTAATATTATTATATATGTTACAGTCAAAATCCATATTTAGTTAAAACCCGTTTTTCGGATGGATACCATCCGTACAAATCTATTTATCTGCCAGGACCACCGCAGTATTTTTTAAATAAATAAACACTGTCGATAGCATACAATATTCGGTCATTTCTTCAAGTAATCATAAACAATAGACATGAAATACACTTAAAATCGATTAATTATATCATTCACATATTATTAGTCAATAAATTTGGGTTAACAATCATACGATATACGCAAGAAATTCTCTCCGTCTCTGTTT
Organism: Stenopsyche tienmushanensis; assembly: GCA_008973525.1. Lineage (NCBI taxonomy): Eukaryota > Metazoa > Arthropoda > Insecta > Trichoptera > Stenopsychidae > Stenopsyche > Stenopsyche tienmushanensis. The sequence goes on along the minus strand of WACJ01000282.1, from coordinate 79,695 downwards.
CTCTAAAAACTTAACGTGCAAGACACTCTCCATCTCTGTCTGTCTCCGAGCTCAACGTGTAAGAGTGCTCTTTCTGAATCACTGGAATTCGGACACAACATTGTATCTTATCTCTTTAAGGGGTAAATCAGAGACTACATTTTAAAAGACAATTTCAACACAGAAAGATCACAAATAAATGTATACTGACGATAATGATAATTTGTTCGATTATCGAGTAAAATAGACTAATAAAGCAATTCTAAGATTAATATGTAGTGTTTTTATTTATATGGTTTTTTATTAACTTTTTTATGCGATTTTTGATACATTCTATCACAATGATTTGAAGTTATGCAGTTTTTAAAAATAATGGAACCTATCCGTCAGTTTTCTATGTAGATCAACTCTTTTATATGCAACTCCCCAATGAACGTATCTATCGCATAAAAACAGACCCAAGTGTATATCTGAATCAAAATATATTAAACACAAGATTATGAAGTACATTAATATTAAGATCTTTCTAAATCGAAATCTTTATTGATTGCCAGATTTAATAGTGAATTTAATATTTTTATTCAAATAGTTATTAATAATTTAATTCAAAAAGTTCTATCCGCATAACAATTTCCATTCCACGTGATAATTTTTTTTATTGGGGAAATAAATGATTTTAGTTTTGTTCTGTTGAGTCGAGCTCAGCAATGATTGTCAAAGCTTAAGAACCAATCATTCGACAACAAAAGTTCTAGAACACGACTAAAAATTATATTTTTAGTAATTTACGAAAAAGAAACAAATATCTCTTTTTTTTTACTAATGTTTTATTTTATGTATATGAATAGTTTTACAGACATATATAATTTACTACATTGATTTGTTTCAAATGAAGTAAGTGGTAATGTTTTAATCTAACTGTCCAAATATATTTTAATTTACATCTTAAAAATTTCATCCAAATCGCAATGATCAGAATCATCGAAAAACATTTTTTTGATTTGTCCATCAAGTGTTTTGCTTGCATTAATTTCAGTACTATTTTTCAAAAAATCTATACTGTCCATATTTGTGTAAGCTGAATTATGAGACTTATTTTCTATACATGCAGTTTTATAATTATCATGACTTAAATCATGAAAATTAGTCTTTATACTATAGTTTTCATTTTCTCTTTTATTTTCCTGCTCGCATTGAAATATTCCAGAATTAGAAAATACAGCATTCAATTTCATTTTATTATCATCTATTCTACTTTTGGTATTTCTATCATAGTCATTTTCTTCACTTGTTCTGCTTGACTCTTCATTATTTTCATCCAGGTACTTCAACCATTTGTTGTTAGTCGTTAAATCAAAAGTATTGAAATCTTTACTGGGTGAATGATGAACATTAGATTCTTCAAACAAAGTATCTGTTTTATTAACAGTTTGTCCAGTGCTAGAAAAGTTGTTAAATCTTTTCGATCCAACATTTCTTTTATCAAATGCAACATCCTGATGAGTAAAAGATTTATCAGATTTAAATTTACACAGTGATTCATGTTGTTCATCGGGAGATAGTGATATAGATTGGTCTTCCGATTCAAAAGTCTGACAGTTTGAATCGTCTAAAAATTTAGACCACTTGTTAATAATAAGGCTACTATCATTTTCTGTTTTACTTGGACAATTTTCAGAATCTAAATTTGTTGAAATGTCACTGTGAACTGTATGTATTATATCACCATTCGCATTCATGTCAGTCAAACATTTTGAATCCTTTAAATCTTTGCGTTTATTAAGATTCATAACGTGAATTCTACAATCCTTACTAGTTCCGATACCAAACACTCGTTTGTTTGATTGTTTTTCACCACATAACTTGCATGTCCATTTTTTTGATTTTTTAATAATATCAACCTAAAAATAAAAATGTACATTATTAAATTGATCTTTGTGCTGTATTACAGTTAAATGATAATCACTTTTTTAAAGAAAATGTAGGAAAAGTAAAAAATATGGAAAAATGAAGAAATTTAAATTCATTGAAGAATGAGACAAATGATAACACTTTTTAATTTGAATTTTAAGTTGTCTTTCAGCAAAGCATAGAAAAAAACTAAATAATTTAATAAAATATGAATGCATTGGTTATTCATTCTCTATTCTATTTTCAAAAGTGCGAAATGTATATTTTAAAATAGAATTTATTATTAAAAATTACTTGAAATGTGTCGCATTTATAGCACAGCAAAACATGAAATTCCTGAGGCATTTTAATTATAATTGGTTGTCAAATTGTTGCAATTTTTAGCTAAATTATTGACAAAATACCATCGACTAACGATTCTAATCAAATGACAAAGACGTCAAAAAGTTGTACAACAAAAACAGTGTTGCCAGTTTGCTTCTACTACTTATTTTTTAGCTTAATTCTGAAGAGTGTTCCTTCTCCTGAAACTGTCTCAAAGGTGTAAACATGCACGTAATTTCAATTTTTGTTGCTATAATTATTTATCTTTATTTTGTGATTTTTCGCATATATTCCATACATAAAAAAATATATAGTTAGCTTAAAAATATTTTTGATGTTATTAAAATTAAATTACATTACAATGTAAGTTCGTTAAAGAACATGTACAAAAATTATATATTGAGTATATGGTCAGATGTCAATTACATTTTTTTTTACATTCAATCAATTACAGTCAATTATGATTCATGGTATTTTTTTAAATACAATTGATAAATATGCATTAAAAAAATACTTTGTTAAAATTGTTCGTCGTACTCTAGATCAGCACTTCTTAAACTCATGTAGTCCGCGGACCTCCTCTTGAGCAAAATTTCCTTCGCGGACCCCCTCTTGAGGATTTTTTTTTTCTCGCGGACCCTCTCTTGAACAATTTTTTTTGTGGACCTCAAGATTTTAACCTTTGTGACTTAATTTTTCATAATAAACAAAAATTTCTTGATCAAAATAGATCTTCTCATAATGTTTTCTCTAAATAATTTCAAGAAAATATCTTATTCAACTACAGATGCATGTTTTTTTAAACCTTTGCGGACCCCCAGGGATCCGCGGACCCTGTTTAAGAACCGCTGCTCTAGATCTTAAATTCAGGCATGGTCGGCATTTCAATGACTTAGATCACGGCTGTCAGATTTCATTGCATAAGGAGTACGGTTTCCAAAAAAAGTGTGTCTTTTATATTCTCAAATTTATTTGACTTATGTGTTTATATAATGATAAAGTTTTCTGCTCTTTCGCAAATTTTAGATTACATATTTGTATATAATATAATACATTTCTTTTTAAATTCCAACCTAAATATCCGTTTTCTTTTTTTAAATTAACAAAACGAGGCCCAAAGCTCAAATAATACTAATTAAATGTAAATTAACTAGTATTATTTCAATAACATTAAATTCGACCACTAGATTTTACACTTGGGTTGTCTAACAATTTGGCTATTGTATTTTACAGCATGGCAGGAGCTGTCCCGCGGACGACATTCATGTCTTTGTGGAAGCAAGGATGGACAACATATCCAGAAATCATGGGATCTGCATTAGTTTCGCTGATCGGTATCGGAATGGGAGTCACTGGAGTTGTGAGATACTTAAAAAATGATGGTGACAATCGCCGTTACAAGATGACGTATGTTGTAATGCGCTCCAACGATCCTAGAGCAAAATATGTACATAAAGATTGATTTCAATAATTAAAATCAGTTGTGTAAAAATTTAATCTGTGGAAAATATTTATCTAAACATTAGTATGTATAAAAACAAAATAAAGATTTTTTAATAATCGTTTATTTGAATATACTGTATTCCTTGATTTAACTTTTTTCAGACTCATTCATTTCTCCAGTGAGCTTATTTTTTTAAGCACTTCCTCGGCAAATTGTTTTTGAAAAAATTTTCCAAAAAAAATCTAATTTTTCTTCTTTTAATATGAAGCATATAATTATAAAAAATATATTTAGTGTTTTTTTAACGGTTTTATTAATCTTATTACTTTTTACTATCGCCATATATTTATCAAATAGTATCAAATTACATGCATTTACATGTTTTGTTAAATTTTGCTATGTCATAAAAATGTGTAAAACATGTATATGAATCAACAACGGAAAACGAACGGCAACTTTAAAATGTCCATATGTACGCGCTTTGGGCTGGACACATATTCACATCAGCGCCGAAATTGGCATGCTTTTGTTGGACGCGTATTCGTGTCGACACCGGGGAAGCGGTTAATCATGTAAATTTTATAAGAAATTATAGTATGCTTATAAAAATACACAATTTAATATTAATTCCTCTTTAATCTTTTAAATGCCAACGACTCACCGGCGAGTCGCATTTGTACGCGCTCATTACGCTCTGGCGGTTAAAAGGTTAATAAGAGTTACTGAACTTGTATACTAATTGTGGCAAATGGCATTTTTTTTCTACAAAAAAGCCTTGCAATTAAATTGCTTATAAATTAAATACTCATAAAAATATGAACCATTCTCTATTCTATTTTTTGATATTTTTATCTTAGTCATTTTCTTCACTTGTTCTGCTTGACTCTTTGTTATTTTCATCCTGGTACTTCAACCATTTGTTTTTAGTTGTTAAATCAAAAGTATTAAAGGTACTTTCCTGTTAACGCGGGGCAAGCATATTGGTGAATTAAAAACGCGTTCATTTCGACACAATTAAAATAAAAAACCTAACTTAACCTAACCTAACCAGATTAGAATTTAAATTTAATTAAAAAAAAAAACAAAAAACAAGTATTAGTAGTCATTTTCAATACACCAATATGCTTGCCCCGCGTTAACAGGAAAGTACCGTATTAAAATCTTTACTTGGTGAACAATGAACATTAGATTCTTCAAACAAAGTATTTGTTTTATTTATATTTTTTAATTTTTATTACAAAACGTTTTTGTGGAATCATATAACTGTGTTATATAAGGCTCGAGTGTTGTTAAAAATATACATATTTTTAACTATTTTTAATTCCGTCAACAAAGATGGAACTCAAGTCTTATTATGCATATTTTGTTATATTAAAATCAACTTTTATTAAGTTTCCCCAGTCTCTTTTACATTTAGTACATTAGAAAAAAACTAGAGCAAAAAAAAAACAATTTATAATTTTTTGAAAGTAATACTGTAATTTATAAAATAATACTAGTACACACAAACCCCGTTGATCACGAGAGTCGCATTTCAGACAAATAAGTAAACAAAGACAAATAAGTTTACAATAAATAGGGGAAATACAAAGTCAATTTAAGATGTGAACCAACACTTTATAAATGAACTAAAGTTATATTTGCAAAAAAGATCAAAATACTATTTCGTACATTGTTACAAAAATGAATAAGCATTAACATTACTTTTATAAATTTTACCATTAATAGTAAAAAAAATCTATCATAATCCCACTCTACAGCTTTAATCAATTAAAATGACAAAATATAATATAAAGATTGAAATAATTGAAGAAGAAAAATCATACTCGCTTGTAATTTAATTTAACAAAAACAAATCACTTAAGACGAATTACATTGATTATTCATGTCAACTTTGATGTAAGTTGCATTATTAATATATTTAATGGTGGGATTTTTGATGCTGACGACGATAATGATTGGCATTGTAATAAAGCTGTAAAAAGAAGTTTCTTAACAGGTCGAAGTCCGGAGGACTCGCGTGCACATTCTCGCGAAATAAACACAACAGTCCGAGTGCATGCGAGTTTGGCTGTGATTTGTGCCGCCCTGCTCCAGCATAAAGAACAGTGCGGAAACATTCGGACTGTAACCTGTTAATAAAACTTTCACTTCTTTCTTTTAGATTTTTGTTTTGGTTTTGCATCAGCTTTCGCATTTTTGGACGATTCATTTTGACTTTTAGTTGATTTTTTTGCTTTCTGAAAATCAAAAATAAATAAATACGATTTCAATATTTTGAAATATTTTACCATTTTATTTATTAGTAATTATGATAATAAAAACTTTCATACATTTCAATACTCTTTTGGGTGATTAACTTTGATCTTTTAGTGTAATTCTAACGTAAACTGTTCTAACGCATTTATTTAACTTAAATTACCCAATAAAGAGGCATAGATGCATATAAATACCTTTATCATGGCATCATTTTCTAAATCGCTATCATCTTCCATGATTTCATCCACTTGCGTATCAGCTGTGAGAAACTCTGAATCAGTTAATGTACTCGATTGACTTCTTTTTACACTGACTTGAGAATATGGCAGAGGAGCAGCATCTTTGTTATATTTTCTCGTTAAAGCAGCTTTGACTTTTGATTCCACTGCAGCACTTTTATCTTTAATACCAGCCCAAGTAGTCATTTCCGATAACGAATCTAAATCTTCTCTCAATAAATTGTAAGACTGTAGAGTATCTAATGCTTTTTGAACTCCTTCTATGCCATTTTCGATCAACGGATCCAACACAGCATCCCTTATGTGCATAGCATAATCTAAACGCATAGATTGTTTAGATCCAGATGTGCTATATTTTAATAAAAATTATAAATTTAAATATATGTTTCCATTAAATGAAAGGTCAATATATGAACAATATTATACCTTAATCTAGTATGTGAATGAAGTTCTTGCGCGAGACGATTCATTTTATTTGTACGAGAATTTTGCCCAAGCCACGCAGGAAAGTCTATCTTACTTGATACTTGACCCATAAGAAGGCTTCCTGGCATTACAGAACTGAACATTGCCTGTTTGTTTTTATTTAAATAATAAGAATATATTAATTCACCTTAACCGAATATGGATTTATAATATTGTAATTTAATAAAAATATACCAATCAATCAATTGTAAACAAAAAGCAATATATCATTTACTATTTAAATCGGTGTCTGATCGCATTCGTTGCTATTTTGTAGATAAATTAAAATTGTAAATTAAACTAATGCAATCTGTTACCTGATTGACTTTGAATTACAAATATAAATTTATTTACATTAAAAATGAGTATATATATAATGTATATTATTTTAAGCAGAGTAACAATTGTTTTTCTTGGTAAAATCAATCAAATCAAAACGTCAATTACTTGTACTGGAAGTAAGTTCCATGACATGTTTCTTCTTATTTTAGCATCAACTAAATCACTCATACTTAAACAGTCTGATGCTTTTGCAAAACGATCGAGTATTTCATTTCTAAAAAAAATATATAATACATGTTAATAATGAATGGATGATAATAAAGAATCAACAGAGTAAACAAATGGACTTCCACTACAGCAAGATATATATTTATTTACATTTCAGTAGAACTCATATATTACAGCATGAATATTTATAATAAGAAATCAAGCTCATCTTTTTAAAAATTAAATAATAAATTCTTCAATAGGCCTTTACGTTTACATCATGACGTGGACCGGAATGCATTGAAAAAAAACTACATTAATGAGGTCACATGCGTTATTCTGTTGACATTAACATGGATTTATAATATCCTATGCATTTATGAAATGGCCTGGATCTAACATTGCCACGAGTTAAAAGTAAAAATGAACGGCTCATAGAACTAAGAAACATTCTCGTTATAGGGGTTTCGAATATGAAGTGTGAATAAAAATGATAAATTTTATTTATGTGTATCAGTTTTTAAGAGAAATTTGTACAAGTTCCTTTATACTAGACGTATCAAAACTGATAAAACAGAACTTACTTTGGACACTTTGGTGTTACTTTTAGATAGTTATGCTGTATGAATAGAGGAATCAGACTGTAATCATGAAAAAATAGAGAGCTTTTTTCATGAATATTCATATGTTTCTGATCTTCTTCAGAAAATATCATTTTCAGAACTTGCCATGGTCCCTGAGAAAGTATTAATTATAACATATTAAATGTAGAGTATATGAAAACAATTTGTTTAATGAAATACATGAAACATGAAAATAATAGTATTAAAAGTATACTAAAAAATGATCCAATATTGTAAAAATAGATTCAAGACATCGTGTTTATAAAATATATCAAGGATGCCCAAACCGGTTGATCTTAAATCAAAATTTGGTCGATCCTGAAAACTTCCATGAATTTTGAAAAAATATATTATTTTATATAAACATGCGACAATGAAAAATAAAATCTCAGCGATGGAACTATTCGTCTCAACTTGATTCGTGCTAATTTAGGGTATTAAACATCTGACAGTTTAACTTGAAATGAAAAAGGTTCAATTCGAAATGAAAAAGTTTAACTTGAATTGAAAAAGGTTAAACGTGGTGAAAAATACTGTATAATGTGACATGCTAAATTAAAATTGATACAACATTATTTTGATAAGCTTGAAATATATTTTGTAAGTCTTATCTTTTCTTTTGATTTAATAGATGATATATCAAATAGAAAAACATAAAAAAAACATTTTAAATATGAGAATAAATGAGTTGTATTTACCATTTTGATATCTTTTTTAGTTGTTTTAGAGTCTTTAGTGACTGAATCTGAATCCATAATTTTATTGGCTGCTGACCAGACAGAAAGTAAATTTAAAATCTGCCTTATATCTTGTGATGCTCCCACTATCAATTCGTCGAGGGAATTTGGAGAAATTTTGATTCCTTCCTTAAAACATATAGTTCTCATAGCAGCCTAAAATTGGAAAATTCATTTAATTTTCAGTTGGTAATGATATATATTCATTATTTAAAAAAAATATGTTGGTCCAATAAACCATTATTTTTCAATTTGTACAATTTTATTAGGTACAACTAAAAACTTCAACATATTATCCCTAGATCACTAATCATCAGTCTCACAGACTACAGACTCGAAATCAATCAAAAATCAATTTCAAGTGCAAAGGTTTGAAATCCATAAAATAATTGAATATGACGTAAAAGATTTTTTTTTAAAATAATACCTTGATTTGCTCAATTTTAGGTCTATTGAATGTTAAATCAAAACAATGATTTACGAGAGATCTCATTTTAGGTGATGTTTTATCATTACATATGCAAATTATTGGCACTCCAGTACTTTTTATAAGTGTTATAAGTTCCTGAATACCACCTGTAAAAATATCATTAGCAATGTTTAATTAAATATAATACCTGGTGGACGAGTCTATAAGTGATGTAATTTTAAAAAGTTATCACCTCTGTCTTCATTGCCAGCCATACCGTCGACTTCGTCCATTATTATGACATGTTTTTTTGATAAAGCTCTTTTACCTTAAAAAAATGGCAGCACATAGCATTACAAATTAAGGTATTCAGTTTTATTGCGTAAGACAAGTAAATATATATTTATTACCTTGTACAAATCCGGCTAGTGAATTTGTACTAGTGAGTTCAGAAATCTGTTCTTTGATAAGTGTTTTACTTCTCGTATCTGATGCATTAAATTCAACCATATCAAAACCAAGTTCTTTACATACTAAGTGTGCCGTTGTTGTTTTTCCTAAAAAATATTTTTAAACACTCAATGTAAAGACAATCTCCGATCCTCAACATCAATAATCATGAGCGATAGTAATATTAGTTAAAAAGAAAATTCATACAAACGTGACAGACTAAATAATAATTGTTTCAAACACATATCACATTTTTAATTTTTAAGTGCTATGGAGCGCTATCCACAACATGTGTGGGCATACTCATCAAAGGATAAAGGCATATTATAATTTCTTTGAAGATTTCATTTTTAGCCTAGCCTATATAAAATAAATAAGTGAATGTATTCAATCTCTTTCTTGTTACACACATACCACAAAGGAGAAATAATATTGTTTTCTTTTTTTTTTCAATAAGATTGTTTGGGTATCTTCTGAATATATCTAAGATGATTGTTATCCATATGAAGTCAAGCAACTTTTCATTGTAGCTCTGATACATTACATACTAATTGTGTAAGTTGTAAGACGACGATTTCTTTTGGAAGATAATATAATGAAGTTATTTTCGATATCCATAGTAGATTTTAAGCCTGGTTTTTTCCTGCCCTTCTGAGTCCCAGTGCCTGTTACACCCTCTTGGTTGAAATATTAATTTTTTAGCAATAATCCTGATTGAAAAGCCTTTATTTCTTAATGTAATGGAAAGAAATTATTTGCAATGGTTAATCATTGTTTTTACATTAAACTCAATAATATGCATAGCATAAAATAAACTTGTCGGTAGTGTATATTCATTTATACTTATATAATAGATTGTCCAGTTAGGAATGTCATTTAAAAAATGTGGCACAAAATCCACCGTCTTGCAATGCAATTTGAAAAATATTTTTTTGTTTGTTTCTCCAGATTTTAGTCGGCTAACAAAATATACAATACGTGCTGTTAAAGGCATGGTTGAGACACAACTCATGATCAAAAAGTAAGTATGACAAAAACTTCATTTCTAACTGGACAATCTAATATATATTTTATTTCAAGTCAAGTGATTTTGTCATTTAAAAAATCCTATTCTTTATCCCCAAAGTGAATTAGTAATCTTGAAAATTCTTACCTACACCTGGTGGTCCACTCAGAAGAGCCGCTTTATAATATCCCTCATTACCTTTAGACCATGGATTGGGAGGTGAAATTTTGATGAGTCTACTTTCATACCATTTAGATAACCATTTTGATAATCTGAAATGTAATCCTTTGATTATTCAAATGATATTGATAATATTACAAGTTTTATTTTTGAAATTGCAGGATTCAAGAATTTTTGATCTAAACATTGAACTGTCAAATCATTCAGTAGTCAACAAACATGATTAAAATATGATATTTCATAAAGAATAGTAACAATTTGGTCAATTCACTATATTTAAATATTATATGGTCGAGAGCCACAAAATATTACTTACTTAAGAGCACAACTTGAGTCATTTTGCTGGCCTATTATATGTTTTAATGTTTTTGGGCGATATTTTTCAACCCAAGACAAGTCATTAGAAGATGATACGTTTATTGTATTATTTGTAGACGCATCTTCGGTATTTGTTAATATATCTGCAATAGAAAAAAATAAGCAAATTAAAGATCAATAGTGAAAATTATATTTATAAAATGGAGTGGGGATTTCTTTTATGCGCGTTGGAATTTGTCTAACGCTGGTTTTCATCTATGTAATTGAAAAAAGTTAGGTTCGGATAAGGTATTTGAAAATAAACTTTGGTTACAAGACTAATCTCAGTTCCTTGTGCCATATTAAATTTGGGACTGAATGGCAATAAACACTGCACGTCTGGGCTTGGACAATCGGAGAAAGGAGGATCAGGACAGACAAACATGGCGGTATGCGTTATCAGTGGCCGGGGCTCTCATATAGAGCTGAGCCAGCTATACAGGATAAATTGGAGGAATTTCCTTGAGACGGTATCATGAAATAACACCATTATAATATAAATAAGAAATTAACTGGTGTGAAATTCAATCTTATGAAATTAGTGTAAGTAAACAGTATATTTTAAGAATTTCTTAACTTTTAAAAAATACTAACTTTTAGGTTCACTGATATTTTTATCATTTGTATCATGATTTTCACGATTATTTTTAAGGTCTTTATTATTTGCTTCTTTCGGTAAATCAATATTTTGCACACTAACATCGGCAACACAAGTTTTTGGTTTGGTTTTTTTCGACTTTCGAGTAACAGGCGATACAATTTTATCACAATTTTTTTTCTCTGGAGTTGTCCTTTTAGATTCTTCTTCAATCATATTAATAAAATCATCTTCAGAAATTATTTTTATATTCAGAGCTTCAGCTTTAGCCAATTTTGCTGGACCAGCACCATCACCGCATATCATATGTGTTACCTATACAATTATGACATTAATACGTTTTACATCAATCAACCATTTGAATCTATAAAAGAACATTATTTTAAGACTTATCAATGGTAATATATTGTGAATAGTCAACTTTATCAATCTGGCCCATATACTTTTACAGAACAAATTGTTTTCAGAAATATTTTAATTAAAAACATGAATTATTTTGGTTTTGTGTCAGTGTTCTCAATCAAATTAAAAATGCTTTGCTATAATATTCCCACTTTTGATTGTCTCCTTAAGGGGTTTTTATTTTTATTGCAAAGTGTAAACTTTATATCTGCTTTTTCACTAGCTCGTTTAACGCGTTGCGTGCCAAGCATGAATCGGTGTTGTTTCTCACGGGGCCCAAATTCGATAGTCGGAGCGTAAACAGAAGGAACAACAATGCAATATTATCATGCACGGGATAAACATAGACATATGGCGCATCTTTTCTCAGGTGTTGTTTTATCTTAGATCGATAAGCTTGACTCTACCATTAGTCAAATTAACAAAAAAAAGGGAAGATAAACAAGTGCGAACAGACAAGGGTAGGAATGTAAGTTTCGAGGTCGATCTCAAAAGATATGTAGATAGTTGTCATCTGGAATACATTAGAGAAAGACATTCGTAAAGTTAACATTTATAAATCGAAAGAAATACGTAACAGTGAGACACTGGATTCTCTTTTCGGAGACTGTTTGACTGATTGACAAATTGTCGATCTCCAGGAAACGAAAAAAAATGTAAAAAGGGTCACAAGATATTGTTCTAATTGTCCAAAATCACCTCATATGTGTTTGAATTGTTTTAATTAATAGGTGGTAACATAATATAAAGTTATATTTTACTTCAAACATAATTTTATGTATAGTACACCCATCCCTCACTTAACACGATACTCGCTTAATACGGTTTCAGTTTCAGTGAAAAAAAAATGTGTTTCAACGTTTCAAATTACCGATTTTTTAAACGACGACGGAGTATAATAGAAAATTTAATTGAAAGTAGTAGTGATAATGATAAAAATCACTAAATAAATAAAAAGAAAATGTCAATATTAATATCCTCTAGTGATAGTGCCACTGAATAATATATTTTATCCGTATCATTATATATCAATAAATTTTCACAAGTTCCATCTACCTGTTTTTTCTTAATATCTTAAAAAAAAGCCTATCCCCTCTTTTTCATACATTTATTACTCTCACTTAGCACGATTTCGCTTAGTACGGCGATCTAGCAGAACTTATCTTCCGTGTTAAGCGAGAGATGGGCGTATATGTGTATATTTTAGTTATTTTAATTGTATGCCTTTATATGTTATATATAAACATATATTTATTATATTCTTTTTATTTAATATTTGCATGTGCTAATTCCATTAAATAGAAAATAAATAACTTGTTAAATCGTATTTAAATGGAGGAAGAAAACGTCCACTGCAAACATGCAACGGGACCAGTGTGGGGGAACGCCCGTCCACCATGTACACGCGACGCGGCACGTAACGCGTTAACTTAGAAGCTTAAGCAATAAGTTCAGTACAAAAATCTATCTTAAAATAACAAAATGATACATATTAACAGTTTACCTTTCCAGATGGTGATAATTTTACATTTCCTCCATATCGTGTTATTATAGAAATAGCGTCATCCCTAGTCAACGAGTCCAATTCACCAGTTATTACAAAAGAATAACTGGACAGACAGTTTGGCGAGCCCTGAAGATTAAAATGGAAAAATATTCATTAAATCGGTAAAAAGAACACTACTAATAGAATACATTTTGAATAGAAACCTCGGGTATTGTTTTTGATCCAGGATTTTTTGGTCCACTCCTATTGAGATAATCGCGATACAGTAAAGTTGAACACCGTTTACGTTCATTGCGTTCTTCATCAGTGAGTTCTTAAAGAAATAATATTTGATTTCTTACTAACAAACATATTTTTAGGGATTCATCAATTATATAGCGTTAAATTTAACATTAAAAAATGGTTACTGATCGTGTTTGGTGATTATTTGAGAGAGCATAATCTAAATCATGTTATAACACACAGAACCAATCAGGAGTCTATCAATTATAGTCTCTTGAAAATGGCAAAGTACAATTGTAAAACGAAGAAATGTATAAGAGAAATTACAAATATCTCTATAATTAATTCTATTCAAAAAAGTTCTATAGCAAAACAAATATTTTATTTGGATTTACAGAATTTTAAAATTAGTAAATAGTATACATTACCAAAAACAAAATGAATGTTGATGATCATTTTAAGCATTCAATTCTACAAAAAACAACACAAATGAAAAAAATCACCTTGAGTAAAACTCGAATTATTCTTCCGTTTCTTAGCAGATTTAGTGAGAATAGTTACATTTTCTTCCTGTTTAATAGTCTGGTTTAGTGAGTTTTTATCTAACATACTATCATTATTTTTTGAAAAATTTGATGAATTCAAATGAGTTGTCTTATTTTCGTCGATACTAGCATTTTCTATACTTTCTTTGCCTGTTTTTATTTTTTTACTTGATATTTTTTCTTCATTTTCATTTTTTATCTTCAGATTATGACTTTCTTTTTTAGAATTTTTCAAATTTAATGAATCAATGATACTTTTATTAGCATCGTTTTTTTCAATTTTTTTCAAGGGAGATTTAATTTTATCTGTTATACTTTCACCTATAGATGAATGTGATGATTTGTTATCGGTAAATAATTTAAGTTTATCTTTAGAGGTCTCATTTTTTGTTTTTATTTCAGTACCGTTAACTGTTTTTTTATTCTTGGGAGATTTTTTTCCATCCAACTGAATTAATGTTTCAGTAAAATTTTTATCTTCATGCACATCAGATTCAGTTTGTTTTTTAGTTTTTTCTTCATTTTTTTCCTTAACATCGTGTTGCTTTTGAATAGATGTTCTCTTTACGGGTTCTTTTCCAAAAAAATCAATAGCTTTAATCTCTTTATTTTGCGCAAATTTATTTTTCTTTTCAGTTTTGCTATTATTGCCTTTGTGACATTTCGAACTGAAGGCATCTTCAGAGTCATCTGAATCGGAATCGATTCGTCTCCTTTTTTTCTTTATAAGCTAAAAATAAAGTATTTATCACGATAATAAAATTACTTTTAAATTATCGTTTTTAATGTTTGTAACTTAATACGGTGCGCTTAGTTCTGTATGCAAAAATTAAACTTAAAAAATTCTTATACCTTTGGATTTTTTATAGGTGATGGTGTATTTGGAATGACATCTGTAGAGTAATCAGCATTTGTTTTACTATTTTTGGATGCATTCGATGAGCTGCTTTTATTTCCTGATGGAAAAAATGATCTTATATCCTAGGAAAAAAATCATATCAAAAATCTTTTATTTATAGACGAAATTGATAGAATAGAAATGATAAAAACAATTAAGTAGAATGCGATGAAAGTATAATATTATATTATTGTTGATATTGATACAATTTAAATACTCACTCTTGACATTTCAAATGTTGTCTGTGATTCTATGAATTAAAATATACACTCTAGCAATTATAATGTGTACATACATATATATACAGATATAAGTACTCGCGAACAATAACCGCAAGAAACGTCAAATATGGAAAATGCGCGCATGAAATTATTTTTAAGATATCGGCCTTAAAATCAACAATTCTAACCATTTAAAAAAATCTCTACGATCGCGTGATTTTGTGTAGATCAGTGAAAAAATAATGATCAGTCAAATTGTAAATAAAACTAACAAATATTCTGTTGCAAATTAATGTTATACCAATATTTTTTTAAATAATAATACAAAATATTAAATCGTAAAATGATTTTAATGTTTTAAATTAGTCCCTCCTTGTAGAGGAGATTAATTGTTAAATATGAGTATATTTTACTGAAATAATGAGAAACTAAAAATAAACTTTAATTTCCCCATTGTGTTTCGAAGAGAAATCGTTAGACAAGTATTGAAAATGTTTCGACCAAAATATATTAAAAAATAGTACAATGTCTGCTACTTTCGCACAGCATTTTAAAGACAATCCTTTGGGACGGTCAAAAGATGTATGTTGGTAATTATAAAACCATTTTGAAAGCTTGTTAATCTCAAGTCGAGTGACAGCTATCAATTTTGCCTTTCATTGTTACTTTAATAAATGATAATACTTGATCATAAATTGATAAAAACACGCAATTACTGCAAACGACGAAGAGTTGAATCTTTTTGTGAAAAAGTATATAGTTTTAATTAAAAGGCATATTATTCGATAGGGAGTAACTTCGTCGTGAACTTCTTATAAATTATTTTGATGTTAGATGAGCGTCTTGCAAGCACCTATAATTTAATGGTTTTAAAATTAAAATAAGCAGTTATCTAAAAGTACCTCATCAAGCGTGATTTATGAGAAAATTATTTAAAATGTCTTTAGATTACATCAAAATATTTATATTTACATGATACTCTGGCCCATATGATAATTGCTTATAATATTTCTTGCTGTGATACAAATATTTTCATTTCCTTCATATTACTAGACTGGATTTAACAAACAGCCATAATTGTAGTTGGTAGTGCTTTGATTTAAAAAAATTAAATTTAATGAAAATAACCATAAAACGTCATGTAATATAATGAAAAAAATGTACTTAAATAGGTCAATTCCTTCAGGTTCTTTTTCACTGGTGTGTTGATGGACTTTATTTCTATTAATGCTTTGGCGGACATGTTTGCAATATGCATCATTTTTGCCATGAAAAACAACTGCATAATGCAGACATATCCACCAACCAGTAGTATAGTGTTAAATAAAGAAGTCTGAGAGCGCTGATTAATTATCATATTTTAATACCTTCTCCCCTACCCGCAGTGATCCAATTTTCGCACAAAGTTTCCAATAAAACATTTTTTCAATACAGTTACAAAAATCATTTTATTATATTTATGTTAAAATAAAAAATTGTACAATTTATATTATGCAAAATTTCCCAATCGCCTAGAAAAATGTGGAAGCACCGACCCTACTATTACCACTAACGCTTTAAATGATAAAAGTTTTAGGCTTATGAATCTATTGTGAATAAATTTGTATAGTAACAGTATACAGTCATTGGGTGTTTTATATTATTTTATGTAGCTTAGACTTATTTTTGTTTGCATGATTATGATCTTTTGCCTGGTGCAGATTTTTCTTTTATCCCATCTCTTGATTTAAGAATTAATGAATGCTACCAATAGATAGTGTTCAAATAAAAAGTATTTTAGTAAATGTTAATTTAAGGTTCAATAAATTTGAAACGGGGAGCTGAGAATATAAGTCTGAAGTACAAAGTTCACGTATACTGTAAGGAAACATTTACAAGAAAAAAAATGAAACAAAAATATGTGTATGAAATCTCTATTTTTTTCCTTTTTTTTGTGATTTTATAGTAGATGTTTTTTTGATAGGCTTGTTTTTGGTATTACTAGTTTTATGTGGACTTTGCGTTTCACATTCACTAGCATCAGACATTGAAATGTTACGTTCACGGACATCCTTTTTTTTCATTTTACTCTTGCCCAATAACTTCTTTGAAGTTTGCCTTTTATTAGAATCGAAAACATCCATATCTTTACTCGGTGAATATCTGCTTACATCAGAATTTCGAGAGTTTGCAGGGTTAAAATGTTTTAAGTGTTGAATATTGTTATATTTAGAGTTTTTATCGGTTTGTTTTACTGTTTCGTTGTAGTTTCGTGTGTTATTTCTGTTATCGTTAAGTGCCATCGGAAGTCTCGTTTGAGTATTGAATTTGTGGTTGATTAAGTCTGATCCAGTATTTGAATTAAATCTTGTAAAATTATTGGCATTGGCATTAGCATTACAGTTTAACTCGTAATAATTATTTTTATTCATGCTTAATTGTTTTCTTTTCGACTTTTCATTTTGCATCTAAAAAAAAAGGGAAAAAAAAGAATTAAGTTTTAATTAAATAGAAAAGTAATGCTATTTAGTAAGCTCCTATTTGATATATTTTCTCTTCCTAAAATTGCAACATTGAACATTGAAATTCTAGATTTATTTCCTAGCCAGTTGAGTTATATATTTTTCGAAAAATGTATAAAAATAAAATATTTTAAAGCTAAATTTTGACATATTTGATTTAAATGAACAAAAAATAACCATGTTTCTTTCATGCTCAACCATATCCATGTCAGATAGACAATAATATTGATGTTGCTCATTCGTAAAAGCCATCAGAAATGCTTGCGATAAGGTAACAGAATAAAATGGTTCCAGTTGAGACTTTATTGTGTTTATATCATCAATGTCTGAAATTCCTGAAAAATAATATATAATTAAAACAATAGCCTAAATTCCTAAGTTTTCTTAGCATTTATATTTTATATGTTATAAAACATTTAAAACTTAAAAAAACGTATATATTTAAAGATTGGTGAATAAAACTAATATATATGTCAATAGACTTACCAAATTGAGTAATCTCAAAATTGTTTGGTCTCGATTCAAATGAATCATACTGCAAAACAACAGAAAATTTAGATATTTCAGACTCTTCGTTAGCCCGATTTTTAACATGTAGGAGAAGCTCAATTAGCGTTCCATTTTGACAATATGATAGATCTGTATAGTTTGGCAATATTTTCTAAAATATTGAAAAGTAGAAATAGGTAAAAAAAAAAAACAAAAATCAAAACACTTTTAGCGAGTCTTAATTTGGTTGTTTTTAATGGTTTAAAATTAAAATCAAATGACATAATATATAATGAAGTATAAACCTTGAGCTCCTCAATTTGCCATAAACGATCATGATGCTTTGTAAGAGCTTTGTGTATCATGAGAAAATAGTTTTTAGTCATTACTACACATTTATTGTTTACAGCATCTAAACTAAAACCTATAGGTAGATGAAATTTTTTCAATATCCATTGATCGGGTTCTGGAAAAAATATTTACCTTATATGTTCATTCTATTCTCTTCATTTAAAAATCAAATTTCATTTAAAATCAGTTAAGAAGCTCAAAAGGGTTATCCTTTATAGAATTTAGTAGATTCATTTCTTTAATATATTTAATGCATGCAAGAATGACATACATAAAGATAAAATTAAGATACAACAAAAATGTGAGAGTGAAATAAACATATAAAATTACACTAGTGGTTAATTGAAAAAGCGTAAAATATATTATATCTAGCATAATTTAAATATACAAAAAATTCATATGCTTCAATTTGTAATAGAATCGAGTTTAGTTTGATATACTACTTTTAGAGTTTAAATCAAATGATTACCTGCAACTTTGGACATCTTTATAGCGTACTGCGCAACAGATTTTCCAGATAAACTGATATCGAAAAAAACTGTACATGAATTCGAAACGTATTCTTTCACCATAATTCCACCATACCTCAAATAATGAGAAAGAATCTTCTCAAGTTTTAAACGTCTAGTTTGATGGTTTACCTAAAACATAACGTAAATATTCAAAATGATTTGATTAATATTTTTTCCGACTTGAGAAAAATTAATAGAGAACTGTCAAAAAAAATTCAAAGAAACACTTTGATAAACATTTTATATTTATTTTGAAGTAATGCAACTGAAAAAATAGAATAGGCGATGGAATAGTTTTTATTTGCGATTTCTTAAATACAAACATCATTCATCGAAGCAGCCTGTTTATGTAGTAGCTCAAATTTCTTCGGTTTAAATAGCATCGGTTGCTTCAAGGCAGTCTTTTTTAATTGAAAGATCTGCAACTCCAATTTTTCCACTTCTATTTTAAGTTTCTCATTGTCATCTAACAGCTCGACCATTTCTGCATCGAATACATTTCCTAAAAAAGATAATTGAGTTAATTCCATTAAAAAAATAAAGTGATTTATAGCCATTTGCTTTCTATAGTCATACAAAATATAAAAATGGAGTCATTTTAGTATTTTAGCACCGAAGTAGTGAGTCATCGAATCTTAAACATTCACATTCTATTAAATTTTGTTTAAATGTTATCTGTTTACGCAAAGAAATTACCAAATATTTTGTGCTATAGACAGTGTTTATTTATTTAACTGCTTCCTGTTCGTCACTGTTGAATGAGTCTTTGTCGAATTACCATTTCCCTCTAAAGCAAGAGCAAATGAATCGTTTTTTTTTGTTGTTATGTAAAGAAATGACATGGTCTTGTATGCTATCAACAGTATTTATTTACAATTGGCTGTGCCTCAAATTGAAGATTGTCTTACGCTGATAGGAGGTGACAGAAAGTAATCGGTGTAAAGCGATTGTGGCATCAACGAACATCGATTTTAAATTTGCTCACTCCTCAAAAGGTTAAATACACTTTTTTTGCATAGTTTTGAAATATCAGTTTAGGAAATGTACATATTTTTTCGCTTTAATACTGGTAATGAACTAAAATTAATATAATGTAATCACACTTTAAAAAAGGTTTAGATTGAATGTAATTTAAAAACTACGCGTTCTACAACCATTTGATTAGCTATATTGAAGATGGTATGCATGAAAAGTAAAGTAGTTATAAAGATATAAAAATATCTCAAATACTTTAAAAGTTTTAATGATATATATATATATATATATAACTGCCTGGGTTTTATGTGAAATCTGCCTTTTTAGTAGTAGTCATTGAAATCGTATAAATTGATTTTTTAAATCTATTATGACTTTATGAAATTAATAACTTTTTAAAATTACTATCAAAGAACGTTTTCACTTCACACTTTTTACTTTGCCGAGAACAAAACATAAATGTGATGGTAAAAGCTAAATTTGAATACCGACACAGAGATCGACATCAAATATTGTTCGATCGAAACATTTTCTAAACCAAAACAAACTTATTTTTTCTTTGATTTACGCAATGAGCGTGTCAAGGTGTTTTCGGTACGTATGGCACCATAATAAACGGAACTACCTACGGATATAACTTTTTTTATAGGTTTATTTAATTTTATTAACCTAGAAATATTTTTGAGGCGAATTATATCAATTGTGGTTCAAAAACAATTTTTCAGTGCTGCAACTGTCACATAGAAAAGAAGTTCTGTCAATGATACAATTGACGAGTTCAAATTTTAAACGATTTGGATGCATTTATTAAGATTTTTCAAGAAATCTTTGATAGTTTGAACGATAGTTTCAAAATGAACGCTAATTAATAAAATACAGACTGTTAGTCGCCATAGCCGTCACTCGCCGCCGCCTCACTTTTCAAATAAAACGGCTTCGGCTATCGACGCGCACTTCTCGGCCAGATGTCAGTGTTGCTAGCGTTAAAATCAACGTGTAAATATTCGTCCGTAAATATAAAGTCTGACAGCTTCTTGACATGCTTATTTTTATAAATAAATAAAAAATATATTTTTTTTAAAGAAATATCGTTACTCATGCATTATATGAATATAATTTATATATGGTAAATTTTTGAATGAAACCCTTTTATTTGAAGGTGCAGAAATCTTTCAAAAAAACTCCTTTGTTAATGAGAAATAGGAATACATAATTTTTAAGCAGAAATTTTAATAAAAACAAAAAATATTTCCAAATAAAAAAAAGTAAACTGAACCGGGCCGTAATTTTGTCTCTTTCGTTCAATCGACGAGAAGAGACGGTATAGAAATGTCATTCAATAACCGCCGGTCGCTTTCGAACGTTGCGACGTGGCATGCGGAGGTAATCTCTTTCGATTTTGCGATCGATGAGCAGAATACAGATTTTGAAGTTTTAAAAGTGCATCTTTTATTTTCAAGCGTAAAAACGAGGAGCGAAGACATCGAGGGATATTCCCTTTCAGTAGTAGCGCAATTCCAACAGCGTGAACTTTTTTCCGTCCCGTACTGTTGTCGATTCGAGTAATCGTAATGCAGATTCCTAGTCGAATTCTCGGGGTCCAGTCAGACCGAAAGTGATTCGACTCTAGCCAAGACTGCCTCGCTGTGGACATTCGCACCTTCTATATCTACTCTCGATCGTTCTCAAAGCGTCCGTTCGTTTCGACATCGCTCCCGTCGCCTTCTCGAACGTTTGCCAACTTCGACTCGGCACGGTGATGCACGTTTTTGAAAGTCTTCGAGGAATTTTGTTCGCATTCTCGACTGACAGTTGCGTGACACCTCGTATACTGTTCCGGAGCGGAGTTCCGAGTTTTACCGCTCCCGAGCAAAATCTACTCCTCGAGATGCTCAGAAAATTGACAAGATTTCTCGTCCAGACAGTGTATAAGAGGATATTAAATTAGTAATCGTTGCATATTAGTTATGATTTTCCCTCGAAAGCTCAGATTGTGATTTATCATTTTAGAAAAATATTTTAAATTAAGTTTTTAAATATCATCTAACGATTCAAGTCTATTATTTTATATTGAGATTTTACTCTTCAAACGTTCACATCGACAAAAATAATCTCTCATCGTCGAGAGAGACCTGCACCCGTCAAAGGTGAGCGCGTGCATCGTCGAGCGCGATAAGATTTATCAGAGTCGCTGAACTGCCGCGGTGAACTTTGATCGCGGAGGCATATTTTTTCCTATGCACGGATGATGATTAAAAATGCCCTTTTTAATATATAACTCTTTTACCACAAATGTATTTGAAAAATCCTTAACCTACCTATTACATTTATTTATAAAAACATTAATCACCGTTCATTTGCTTTTAACTTTGTTCGATTTGTCACTACTTCCTCCTAAAATTTTCTTTCTCTGCGAGAACATGTGGCCGTAGAGCATCGGAAACAGCGGAACGTACAGTAACATGTAACCGATGATGAAATATTGGAAATTGAATATAAAGTTGTACGCGTTGGGCATGGAAACGGACCATTTTTTAACAGATCCGATCTCTCTCTGGGCATGGTACATGCAGAGAAGTTCACCGGTGATCCCCAACGGGTACAGTCCTATGAACAGCGTATATCTGGAAAATAAATTTAAAAAATTAAACGGGCACAACTCGGAGAATCGTCTCAAAATTAGTATATTACAATATAAAAGAGAGCTATGTGTTTTCTTGAAGATGCCTATATTTTTGTTTGATTTTTTTATTGCATATTTATAACGACCTACGCATAAAATTGTTCAGAAATGAGTTCAATCGATGAACGCTTGTGGAGTGTCGTCCGTCGGAGACAGTTTAAAAATCAAAATGACCGTTTGCACGGTAGAATTGCATACCTTAAAAATACGAGGAATTTGGGCACTCCTCCCAACAAATTCAAAAAATAATATCCGTAGCGTATGATTTCGGTGACGCTCCAAGCGAGCAGGGACAGGGGGAGGCCGAACCCGGCCGGGGCGGCTTCGGTCGTCTCCAGAATTCCGCAGACGACGAAGACTCTCGAATACACTTGCATCAGGGTTATCATCGTGTTGGAGGGTACTATGCCGGTCGCCGCATGAATTACCTACAAATAAAAGCACACATGAAACTGGTCGATCGTATTTGCGCTCCTACTTTTTTCTGGTCTTTTGTTCGGAACGTATTTCAAAATGCGAACAGAAACGAGAGCGACCCGGTGAACGGAAAGGTCGACAGAATATATTTCCCTAAATTACGATCGTGTCGCTTTTCCGTTCGACGAGTATTACCTCGAGCACGGCGGCGTTTTGAAATATCATCACCGGCAATCGGACGCTGTTCCACAGGTCTCCCTTTTCGTCGGCGAGGTAATGCGAAGTCAACTGGTACAGCATGTAAGACCATCTGAAACGACAACCGTTTAGGAAGACGTCGGATCGCAGTGACTTTTGAACCGTCGCTTGCGGATCCGAAACCGGTATTCGAAGGTGCGCGCGTGGAACTTCCCACAGCATCGTATTAGTATCCGTTGAAAGACGAAGAGTTACCCCGCAGTCTGCGCCGCATTGTATGCCAAGAGATAAGCTCGCGTAAAAAAGCGACTGCCGCTATTCCCGCCCATCTCGCGCCGGACGTCACCTCGCTCGCGCTCTCCGCTCACAACTGACTTACGATCCTTCTACTTCTTCTTCTTCTTGGGCGACTGCGACGCCATCTGACTGCTACCTCCGAAATCGACTCCGCCGCAATAGGTGTCGCTCAGCTCATATTTTATTTTGTTCGTCCTAAATGTTAAAAATGCAAGCTTCAAATTTTAACCAGAGCAGATACATTACGTCCACGCGGTTCACTCTACTCGTCGTTTGTCAATTTTAACACATGCTTTGCGGGAAATTTAGCGCATCACTAGTCGCATAATCTCGCTTTACGATAAAGCAATCGCGATCGGTAACTATCGACACGATCGTCTCTATTTCGATAGGCGAAGATGCCCGCTACGAGCGTGAGCTTCATTCGAGAATATTATTCGATCATCGCTTTCCAAGAGCGTCGCGTCCAGCCGAGACTCGACCTTATCTTCTCCTCGGATCTCTCTTATCGCTCGAGCGACACGCCGCTGACGATCGCGATCGCTAATTTCATTCGATCCGAGACGCACATCTTATGTCATCTTCTTAGCTTTGATTTAATTATTTATGAAAAATTCTATCGTCGTATTTCCTCGCGTTTCGAGGAAAACTCTCCAATCTTATGTTGCCGTACGTCTATTTGCGACGCGTCGAATCAAAATACACACTTCAGCAGAATCAGCTTCGGTTTCACGAGGCGAGATGTCTGATTTTTTGAAATATAACTCACATAAACTAAATTTTACACGAACGGTTTGTGTACTTGACAAAAATTCTGCAATTTATGTGACAACAAAATCCATACGTATGCAAATTTAAAACTGAACGTCGAGCGTCAGAGAACGATTCGCGAACGACCTTCGAAAACAAAAACGAAATTATTCAATAATCAAAAACAAAACTGAAAAGAAACGAATGATATTTTCTCTCTTCCGGGACGCGGCGAGCCGAATCCGCGGTCCCTCTGCGAACTTCCTCCTCTCCGGGGACCGCTGCGATAAAAGTCCGTTTGTTTTTATTTTCGAAAATAATGTTTCTATGCGCTAAAATAATATCCAAAAGTGGGCATTCGAAACGGGAGAAGAGTCGACTGCGCGAATTCCCAGAGTCGTCGATCGCCCTTCGCGAAATTCGAATCGCGAAAGGAACGAGATAATCTCGCGGAAAAGCGATAAACTCTGTATATATATCGACGCGAGACGCGAGACTCGTCAAAGTGCCGACCGAAAGCGCGACCATGAAGACTCTCCTCCTGAGCCTCCTCCTCCTGGGAGGCGCCATCGCCGCCGAAGAGTACGAGAGCGCTCCGTCCCCGTCCCCGCCCCGCCCTCGCCTCGCTGACGACGCTCTCCTTTCTGTTCGCAGGAAGAACCTCGTCACCGCCGACCTCAACGACTACATCGACACCATCACTCCGGCCCTCCGCGAATGGATAGACGAGCACATGAACCCGATGTCGATCCCGGACCTGTGCGACGACTTCAGCGTGGTGAGCGCCGTCTCCCCGCGCCCCCGCCCCGCGCCGCGAACCGACCCCCTCTGACCTCTCGCCCCTCTTCTTCGACAGAGACCCCTGCTCATCGAGTACCACGGACAGCTCTACCTCACCGACGGCTGGCTCACCGGCCTGACCAGCCTCTCGAGGACCGGGGACTTCATCGTCACCTACATCAACAGGCTGCTCAGGGTCAGGGGAGACTTCGGCTTCACCGACATGAGGTTCACCTACGACTACCTCGCAAAGGTGATGAACATCGGGCCCACCGGGGGAGTCATCGGGACCGTCTCGAGGGTCAGCGGAGTCATGGACATGCTCATCGACTTCAACAACTACGAGCTCCACCTCCAGGACTTCTACCTGCACGACGTCGGGTAACCGTCCGCGATTCCGCTCTCCGCGCCCGCTCCCGGCGCCGACTCTGATTTCCCTCTCTCTCCGCAGGCGCATCACCATCAGGTTCACCGGTAACATCCTCGTCGACTGGCTCGCCAACGCCATGACCGGCGTCATCACGACCCTCTTCAAGAACGTCATCGTCAGGGTGATCGAGAACAACCTCAGGGACGCCATCCAGGAGAAGCTGGACGAGATCAACAGCAACATCTCCGGCAGCGCCGCTTTCGTGGCCGAGTATCCGCACCTGCACGGGGAGGTCCTCCGCGGCCTGAGGGCGCTCGAGGCGGAGGCCCCCGTCCGAGTCCTCGCCGAGCTCGACTCGCCCGTCCCCGTCCCCGCCGAATCGCAGCCGCCGACGGTCGTCGGCGCGGACCTCCGCCGCTGAGGACTCTCCGCCGTGGCGTTTTTTGATTTGAATATACGCATTTTTACATATGTGAGCTCTTTTCTTTCGCCTTTCCCGTCGACCGGACGACTTTTCGTCGAAGAAATGTCGTCTTTCTCGCACCGAAACCGGAGCAAAGTCGAACAGATCGGGAGACAGACTTCCAGAACGTATAATAATAACAAACGAGGAATTTGATCAGATTTTCCGATAATATCTTTCATTAAATTGATCGATTTCTATACAAAACGGCGATCCAAATCGCACAACAATGGACCGGGTGATATCGAAACCTAATCGACAATTTGATTTTATTTATATCTGTAAGGCATGTATTTTTACAAAAATATGGCATCAAATTTTCGATCGGCTTCGACGATAAGATGTCGAAGATATAAACGTTGCTCGTTGTGCGAGGCGATTCGGCGTCTATCTCCTTTCGCAGTCGTCGAACGAGATACTGACGCAACAGACTGAGAACTTTTGTCGCAACCGCGAGATCGCCCGAGGCGCGCGCATCCGGACTCTTCTCTTCTCGGCAGTTCGTCCGTCTCTGCGGTTGCGATTTCAAAGTTTATCTAACACTGATGAAACTGAAGATCCGTGTCCGAAAGCGTCGACTGGTTCCGACTGGTTAAAAATCAACGTTTTGCTACATTCGTGATTCATATCATCCGACAATATAGAAGCGTAGCTTTATTAAACACGTTTTCAGAACAGAGAGCGAAAGAAAGAATAGATTCCCGTTCGTTTGTCTGTTATCCTCGGAAGCGTGGAGATTTTCAATAGAGAAAGGAGATTTCTATTCGAAAGATGGTCTCCGACGACCGCTCGTCCGGCCGACGCGAGTCGCTCTCTCCCGGGGGCGCCCGCCTCGCGGACAAAACGCGCACCGCACGAGGGCGACCGATTATGGGGGGCGTAGTTTCATCAATTTCTTACGAAAATGCCCGGTCTTTGGACGAAGTCTAGCGTGTAATGTCCGAACTTCGAGTCAAGCTTGACCCGGAACACCCGGACTCTAGAGTGTTAAAGTTTTATAGATTTTAATTTTCCTTTTTGCCAATAGTCATTTCTTCCCTAAAATATTTTTCAGATCATATCACCGATTACTATGTCGAATCCTGAAGTTTATTTTGTCATTCGTCAATTTCTTCTCCGCGAGGACAGCTCCGAGGCGGCGGTCCCCGACCGGGGGTGCGGTCGCTCCCGGGGGATCGGGAACGCACTCGGGGGTGCGAGAGACGCATCCGATACAATATATTTCGCAAAAAATATATTTTTCTAAATTAAAAAATCGAAACACATATTTCGAAGCGATGTGGAGACCTATTTTCCGATTCGAAGAGGTGCGGTTCACTCAAAAGGTCCGTTTCGAGATATCGGAACTATCAGACTCGTAATATTGGGCAGCATGCCGGACACTCGCTTTTAAAAAATAAAAATAAAACTATAATTATTTTTTTTAATCGTAAACACACTATTATAAACGATGTAATGAAGGCCAAACATGATTTAAAAGTGGCTCGAATGCGTTTTCGACAAGTTGCCGTTGTTGTCAAACGAATTGATCCAGATATGAATTGAAATGATGAGGTCTGTGTCTCGTCGCCGCCCGACACAGCCCACTGAAGACCGAACGCTCGGCAAGCGTATAAGAAATCGACGGTTGCTATGCTCCGTTTACCTTAGCGACGACCGCCAGATCGACGTGCGCCAAATTTAACATAGTTTACATATTATATAATCCGAATGAAAATGTCGTTTTTTAATTAAAATGTTGCATTTAAATAAAAAATACTTATTAAGTTCATAAATACAATCTATTTTCCTTGAGTAGCTACGACCCTTACTTATCTATGCGATGATTAAATTTTTAATTGCAACGAAAAAAAATTGAATTTGAAGAGAAAAATATCGAATTTGATTTGTAAAATATTTGATTTTGATTTTTAAAAAAGTAGGGAGCAGCCAATCGACATTCGCAGGCGACAGCCGAACCTTTCGGCGCGCCTCCGCCGAGGAAAGTCTCATCGTTCGCGACGAACGAGCGAATCGTCGCTGCAAATAACGAATTGCGCGCTCTCCGGGCGAAGGGCGCGGATCGATACCTCTGCGATAACAGACCACCTTTCGATGTTGACAATCGGCGAACTTCGCCTCGCATTTTGAGATTTGGCTGCTTACGATCTACGCACAAGATTATCATTTTATTCGACTAATAGATGCCTTTCAATCGACAATTATTGATGATATCTCTCTTAAAGAATTGGATAATCGGCATTTAACACAACAAAGAGTAGATACGAGGCGAGGTTCGCCGATACGAATCGCGATTCAAAATGGTCAATAACAAACCGTCACGTGGCCCGTCGCCCCTATTATTTGTTTATTGAATATAGTGAAGGCTCAACCGAGAGAGTGGGGAGGGTCGGTCGCTAGGCCGAGCCGCGTCGCCATGGCGATCTAACGACTCGCGCGTCCTCCTTCCCGTCGCTCCGGATGCTTCGTCCCGACGAAGGAGAGTCGACCGACGGGGACGAGGTAAAGGCGCGTCTCGAGAGTCGAGCGGTCGACGAATTCGCATCGGAACCGTCGAGGACGAACGCGACGGCTGAAACGTTCTCCGCTTTCCAGGAAGGCGGCGTCCCCGGCTCGGCGCTCTCGAGCTGCGCGGACCTCGACGTCGACCGAAAGGAGCTGTTCGAAAAGGCCGAGAATATCGAGTGAGATTTTTAGCACGCGTTCGGAATCGATTCGGAATCCGTTTCAATCGAGCTTCGATTTCAGGTTGACCGAAAGAGAGAGCGCCTCTCTGGGAGCGGCTCTGGAAGACGGCATCGAGCAGATGTCGATTTTGCGTAGGCGATTTTATCCATTCGTGCGACGATTCTCGCTTTTCGAAAACGACAAACGGGAAAGGCTTTCGTTCCAGGAATCTCGAAAGATCGACTCGACGGCGGCCGAGAGCGACGGCGGTCCGGAGGGATCTCTCGCCGGTCCCGGAGGTCGGCCGGAGGCGGTCGGCGACGTCTGCGGAGCGGCCAAGATGAAGCGCGACAGGTGAGAGGGAGGAAGGGAGGGAAGGAAGCCGAGATCCGTCGTGACGCAGAACGTTCGTTTCCAGAGAATACGCGAGCGAGACTCTCGCGGAGGCGCGCCTGGACCTGGAGAGGAACCGCTCCTGCGCCGCGCTGGCGGTGCGCCTCGCGGACGTCGCGGCCGAAGCCTATCAGTCCGTCGCGCGCGAACTCGAGTACCGACAGAATCGAAGGTGACGTCTCGCACTCTCTCCTCTCTCCTATCTCCTCTCTCCTATCTCCTCTCTCCTATCTCCTCTCTCCTATCTCCTCTCTCCTATCTCCTCTCTCCTCTCGTTCGCGCGCCGAGGGCGCTTCGTCGCGCGAACGTCCAACTCTGCACGCGCTCCTTGCAGGAAACTCGAACAGCTCAAAAGGCACCGTCGAAAGGAAGCCGGACTGAACGAGGCCGCGCTGCGCGACTGCGACCTGCAGATCTACGGCCTGCGCGACGAGATCGACGTAATCGAATCGCAACTAGACGCCCTTCCTTTCGCATCCTTTCGTGCTAAAATTTCATCTTCCAGGACGACTCGCGGAACTGCGACATCAAAAAAAATCATCTGGAGGCCTCGCAGAGCGCCAGGAGGGAGGACGGCGCCGCGAAGATCGAACGGGCCGAGAGGGACCTCCTCGAGAGCTCGGCCGCGACGAAGGCGAGCGTCGAGCGGGAGATCGAGATCGACGCGCACGTCGAGAGGTTCATGCGGGAGAAGACGCGGGACCTCCGCGGCGAGATCGAAGCTTGGACCGAGAGGCGCGAGAAAGAATCCGAACGGATCGACAGGGACACGGCGATAACGGAGGAGAGGCGCGAGATCCAGACGCAGAAGACGATCGCCCTGGAAAAGTCGGTGAGTGTTCGGTCGTCGATCGAAAAAAATACAACACGTCGCATTTGCGAACTCGCAATCGAGCGCACTTTGATCGCAATTTTAATAGATTCAGATCGATTTCGATCGATCATCTCGCGGTTATGTCACCGCGCCGATAAAAATGTGAATTTATTTGAGCGACGACCCGAGATGTCATTCGCTGCCGGAGGATTTCATAAATCGTCGAACGAACGATCGACGAGGTCGATATCGATCGATAAATAGCATAATCACGTTCAGTCGAAAAACAAACGAATCGACGAACGATAACATAATAAAAAATATACGTATTTTACTTTTATTTGAATTTCAAAAGTGGAATCTCGATTCGATCTCGCGACGTACGAGTTCGAATGCGGAAGCCCGCTCATATTTCACTCGTGGAACCGTTCATTTTAAACGCTGACATTTGCAAATTCGACTAGCTGACGATGGCGAGGTCCTCTCCGTCGATAGCGTTATTGAAGTTTTAATAATTCCGTCGAATTTTAGATTTCCGACTCGGCTCTCATCTTCGGTGACGCTCTTCGAATGCATTCTCTCGTTTGTTTGTCGGACCGATGGACGATTACACATTTGTTTCT
This sequence comes from Stenopsyche tienmushanensis, assembly GCA_008973525.1. Classification (NCBI taxonomy): domain Eukaryota; kingdom Metazoa; phylum Arthropoda; class Insecta; order Trichoptera; family Stenopsychidae; genus Stenopsyche; species Stenopsyche tienmushanensis. The sequence continues at coordinate 49,147 of WACJ01000282.1, read as the reverse complement.
GATGCGGTATCAAAACGTTCGCGTTCAAAATTCATATTTCGATAAAAAGTGTTAAGATTTAGAATTTGGGAACATCGACCGGTGAATAAAATCCGATTCGCCGTTCGGATGTGAAAGATGACAGCGCGCGAACTTTACTTTTGCACAGCTGCGAGAGCGCGGGGCGGAGATCGAAAGCTGGAAGTCGTCGGTGGCGGAGCGCGAGGAGAGGGCGGAGCGCGAGCTGCTGCTGCGGAGGAGCGCCGTCACCGTCCAGGCCTGGTGGCGCGGCGTCTCCCTGCGGAGGCGCCTGGCCGCCAAGAAGACCAAGGACGCCAAGAGAAAGAGCGCCAAGAGGAAGAAATGAGTGAATGAGGATGGACGGTGTTTCGATTTAAAATTCTGACCAATAAAACTAGCTGGGTGAAATTGTAATTTTATTTATTTTCAAACGCAACGTTAGACCCGTTAGAACGGGTTAAATTTGAGATTGAAAAAGTTTCCCCCCGTGATGAGGTCGATGAGGTCCAGGAGGGTGAGGTCTTTCAGAAACTCGTCGGCGCGCTCGACGACGACGGCCCCCAGGAAGTCCGATATCTGCCTCCTCTGAGTGACGAGGGCGCCGGGCACCAGCTGCTGCAGGATCTGATTGAGGAAGACGGTCTGGTCCTCGCCGTCCAGCAGGCCCTCTATCTCGGACTGAAACGTCGAAAGGGAGAGACGCTCGAGAAGGGCGCGCGAGAGGGAGGGGAGGCGACCTCGCCCTCGCCCTCGCCCCGCCTTCGCCCTCCGCGTCGATAATTTTTCCATAAAAAGTTCCCGACTCGCTGCGAACCGAGCCTCTTCGAAATGAAAATATTTACTTTTATTCTCGAGCGTCGTCGGCGCCGACGACCAGCGTCGCTTCTACGCAAAGTCGACGAATAAATTGAAATATTGCGACGGGAGCAATTTTAAAGATCGCGCTGCCGGCGACTGCAGTCCGCAATGCGACTGTGCCGGATTTGCGTCGATTCATTTTGTGACATCGAACGGAGAAAACGCTGCATTATCGCGGAAGTCCGAATAAAAATTCCAATTCGCAGTACGCACTATGAACTGTTCCATCTCGATGGCGATTTCGAACTCGCTCATGTGCAGGAAGTTGCCCCTCAGGCCCAGCTTCGCGTGTCCGACGAGGGAGGTGTCGACGGCCGTCAACCTGAAACGCGACGCGTCGTCAGCGAGCCTCCGGATCCGGACTGGGACCGAGGTCGGACTCCCGATACTCACTTGGCGCGCCCGGCTCCGGTCAGGTTCATCTGGTCCATGACGAAACCGGAGAGCTCGTAGTTTTCTGCAAACGGTACGGTTTTGAGATCGCCTTCGATTCAAAATATAGAAGCGACGACGCGAAAGAGACCTGCTTCGATCACCATCTCGGGCAGGGTGAAGGCGTAGTCCAGGCGGAGGCCGAGAACGGCAAAGTTCGCGACGTCGACGACGAAGTCTCCGAGTCCGGTCACGACGACGTCGTCCAGGTCGATCCTCACCCTGAAAGAGAAGACGGCGGCGCTCAGAACCGGCGGATCGTCTCGGAGCCGAGAGGCGGGACGACCGACCTGACGGTGCCCGGGGGCAGCGTGACGTCGACGACGTAGTTCTCCGACTCGAACGGGTCCAGGACGGGGATCCCCCTGTCGGGGTCGCCGGCGAAGACGAGCTCCCTGAACTTCTCGAGGAGCTCCCGGAGCTCCTCCTCGAAGGCCCTCGATCGCAGGCCGTCTCTGATCTGCTTCCTCAGAACGTCGACGTTGATCTTCTCCCTCAGCTTCCTGACGAGCGTCGCGCGCAGCTCGGAGATCTCCTCCTCGCTCAGCTTGGCGTCGAAGGCGCCTGGAAGCGTTCGAACGGAAATAGAGAGGGGAACGGAGAGAAGGCGGGGTCGATCCGATAGATTCTCTCACGGGGCAGGTCGGCCGCCGCGAGAGCCGAAGCCAACAGGAGCAGATAGACGATCTTCATGACGGAGCGCTTCGATCCGGCGGCGTTCCGAAACTGACGACTCCCATATCTCTCCGAGAGATAGTCGCTCCCCCCCACTAGTTCGTCGCATGCGATTTAAAATATTTCACATATAGCAAAAATGTCATTCTACCGTCTTTGAACATTTTTTTTTTAGATATATTGAAATATTACGCTATATTCAGGGATGCAGTATCAAAGAACCGGGGAAGCGATGCACCCCAAAATTTACTGAGCGGCATCTATCGAAATATGTATCTGATAACTTATCGACTCGGTCGGTCATTTCGACGATATTCTACTCGTAAAAATTAAAACCTACCGATTAGAAATGTGCCAAATCAAAGCGGTTTGAAAATAAATTTCTCAGATATTTCGAGCCACAGTAATGTCATTACTTATAAATGTATAAGGTGGATCGGAAAGAAATCCAAAAAAAATATTCCTTAAAAAAAACATTTATTTAAAAAAAAAAAGCAAATCTAACCAAAAATATAGTTTCCATCGTTTTCTATAACCTTTCGTCACCTATTGGGTAGTTTTTCGATGCCATTTTTGCGGAAAAAAAATGGTTTTTCATCGAAAAACTTTTTAATATGGATTTTCACATCGTTGAAAGTGATGAAACTTTTATTTCGAAGGAAGTGCTCCAATGATTTAAAAATGTGATAATCAGAGAGAGCTATATTAGGAGAATAGTCTAGTGAGGTAAAAGTTCAAGTCCAAGTTGCATTCTTATTAGAATACCTTCTTGAGTAGAGCCATAACAAACCTATATGATGTGCTAAGGGATCTTGAGTTGGATATTTTCGATTGTAATCTAATAAATGTCAAACGTCAGTTAATCAATCTTTTAATTGACAAATAAAGAAATCAGCAAAAATAAATAAAAAACAATAATAATAACAAAAATAAAAGAAATAACTGCAATGGTTACGAATTTCTAAACTTGAATTAAAAGCTAAATTTTGCTAAAGCTCTAAATTATTTCTAAATGTGAAATCCTATAATTGGCTTTGATATATTTCTAATCCATGGTTAATTATATATGTAAAGCTGTTGGGTTTCCATAAATAATTTCTTGGGTGACTTTTGCGGAATGCGGTCGGGCATTATCCTATTGCAGTATTCCCAGTTTGTTATTAACTAAAGTGAACGTTTTTTTCGCAGTTCATAATTCATTTTCTCCAATTGTTGACAATACGTTACAGGTTTTAATAGTTCAAAGTAGAATATACCGTCGATATCCCATCACACGCACGGAAAAACTTTTTTTTAAGGTCAAAGATGGTTTTGCTATTGGAACAGCTGACTGACCTGGGGAGAGCCATTGTTTTTTCGGGTAGAATTATTGTATAGAACCCACTTCTTGTCGCAAGTTATTTTTTTTCGCAAAAAGGGGTACGTTTCATACCTGGATAAAAGAGATGCACAGATCGTCCTTCGTTGTTATGACGCAGTTGGAGTCAATGTGTGCGGAATCCAAATTCCTTGTTTTTGAATTTTACCAATGCGATGAAGATGCTCCTGTACTATTGACCATGGACAGCCAGGTTTAATCGATGATGTCAATACGTCATCATCCAATTTTAAAGACCTTTCTATTTTAGGGGCAACCCTGAAATCTCTATCGTTATTTTAAATTTTTTTCTCCATCTATGGCATTTATTAATTTTTAACACTTCTCTATATGTATCTGTAATTGTTTTTGTTACTTCTTTCGCCTTCATTTCCCGGTTAAACGAGAACAACATACAATGCCGTAACTGTTCTTCGTCGATTGTTGGCCCTGACATTCTTAACAAACAACGATAACAAAACAATATAAATAAAAATAACAAATTCACGACCCCCACGATCTACTAGTAACAAAAAATATGCGTTTACTCTACGGTGCTTTGACACAAACTATAAATTTGGATATTCCTAATACTTTGCCATATAACAAAACAAAAAAATGTCGCACGAGTCTTCTCGCACGGTACATCATCATCATCATTATTGGGGGAGGGGGGTGAGATCCACCACGTACCACCGTGCGCGCACCGTTGATTGGTTACACCAATTAACGCGGACGCACACTTGCAAACAAAAGAACGCGCATAGCGTTGTAGTCTCTTAATCGGGAGGGGGGGGGGGGGTGATGAAAGGGAAATATTCTCCTACTCTACCGTGGCTGCTGCGGGAAAAAGGATTGAATGATTCGCTGCCAACACTGGTTGGGTCAACAATGTAATTATCGGTCTAGATGAGCTATTGTTCCAGGTGCTGACGAACTTTCCAATAGATTCTACATTTAATAAAGTGGAATCCTCCTTCCGCACATTTGGTGCCGAAACTACTGCAAAACTGAGAGAACCTAGGGACCAACCACTAGGTCTACGTGTCCAACGGGCCCCGAGGCAGAACCTCTGACACGGCGTAGGAGAACTTCCCGATCGGCGTCCATGCCCGGACACGACCATAGAACATGATCTGCAGTCATGTCCGGGCGCTTGCATGAACATTCCGAAAGACTACTCAGCTCTAGGCGAAGGAGATGCGACTCAAACCGTCCGTGTCCTGCGAGGAACTGGGATGTCCAGTACCCTGGAACAACCCAGCGACACGACAAACGGTATTTAATGTTACTGAAAAATTTGTACTGTTGCCTTCCATCTTCGCTTGACATCCATCTGTTCATGTGAAACTTCTTAATCCCTAGGAAAAGTGATTTTATGCTTTTCATTTTCCCATTTGTTTTATTTATATTTTTTTGCCTTTTGCCCGACTCCCTACTTCTTTTAGAGGCGCTTGTTGGCATTTTTCTCGGCGGTTTATTAGCTCTCTTCCGATCTCTAAAATTTTTTATACCTGTGGACCGGTAAAAGAAAGGAAATTTTTTTGCAGATCACTAATACTAAAATAAAAATGTTTATTTGTATAATATTTTTTAATCTTAAATTGTGACAGATGGATACAAATATACATATAACAGTGTGTTGCATTAAAATTTAACAAAACCCATGGTTTTTTTTCCAACAAATTAATGCAAAGCCTGCTATTGCATCTTTGCTAATATTATATATTGGATATTCTTGGCTGCAGTGCGATCGTTTCAATTCGCGTGAACAGGTTGTTAAAAATGACAATTTATAGCTTTACAGCTTAACCTATCACTTGCCGTGCTAAGAAACACCCGCGCGCTACTATGATATGTATTTAGTACGCAATATGAAATTCTGAAAAAATTGAGCTGTAATAAATACATTACGGTCGAGGAAGTGTTAAAGATGAATATCCATCTTTCACTGCTATTCAAGACTGAGTTAACGTTAATGTTTCGTATCCGGATATCGTAGTGGCAACTCTATTAATTGTCGCGTTTCTCTACCCGTATGAGTACATTAAATCCTCCTCTTATACGCGACAATCCCATATCATCGGCTTTTTTAAATTTCATCGACCTTATTTCTTAGTTTAAAAATATTTGTACAAAACCCCCGGAGAGGAAGGTCAAGTAAAGCAAAGCCGAGTGGGGCCGTTTTAGTGCAAGTCATTTAGCCGAGAATCATCACTCCTTTGCAAAATCTTTCCTTTAAAAAGAAAGCTAACTGAATTGGTTGATCATACAGACCGACGACAGGAACTAGAACTGTCTATATGTGGACATCATTTTTATTACATATTTTCTTTTTAAGTTAAATTATGTAATTAAGTCATACTATAGCATATCGATCATTATTCTGAAGACGTTTTACAAAATCATCCATACCTTCGTTTCGAAAAAAGATTAACCATTCATTCTTAAGTTTTATGAATCGACATAGAACTCTATTCCTAGATAACAAACATACAAATGCTTCCATAGAAATGCAAAGATTTTTTAATGCGTGCTTTTAAAGGTCTCGATTTCATGAAATTTACCATATTTACAACTCGATCTAGTACAAGTTTTAGTGCTGCTGGTAACGTTTTCGAAACTAAAGATTCAGTATGCAAAAAACAGTACGTGGTTATAATATTAGCGTTTCTTGTCTTTGCAAGAGTAACAAATCCTTCGATCGAGTCTACCGTTGAAGGAGCACCGTCTACAAATTCCTACACATAGCTCCCATGATATTTTAAATTGTTCTAAATATGGAGAAATAGAATCGAAAACATTTTGTCCTGTCTTATGCTCGATAAGGTCTTTGAAACATAGATATTGATCAACTCTTTCGTTGACTCTCATAATTTCGTGACGACTTTTTCGGTTTTCACTATTTTGCAGTTTTTTTTTGTTCTTACCAATTTTTTCGCGGTACACTTGCGATAAGCTCGCGGTGCGGTCGAGAACCGACGCCTCTCGAGCTCACTGTGAATGTCTAATGAAAAAATTAGGAATTTAACTTTTTGTCCTATATGGTAAAATGGCGACTTGAAAATGAAACATTTTGATATTTAAAGTAAAATGAATTGATATTATAAATACAAGGCGTAAGTTCATCGTTTTCAATATCTCCATTTGAGTTCAGTAGGTGTTCGGACGCGGCGGAGGGAACGTCTCTGTAATATTTTTTCTCGTTGTACGGTCTGCCGACTTTATTTCTTGTGTCATAAGTCTCATTTTATCATCAGTAAATACCGCGCGCGAAGATCTCTACGATTTATCATATCAATTTTATACATATATAAAAACACGTTCAACTTTATTTTTATTGAAACGTATTTGTTTAATATGGCAAATTTATCTTATATATTGTTAAAAAAAATGTCTACTAGCTCCGAAGAATCAAAACTTGCACAAAAAATACAAATTCTTCATAAGTTCTTACTAAACTTCAGTTTATTCGAAATAGAGTTTTTTAAGGGAGTCCATTTTTTTATTACTTATTCTTATTTATTGCCATCAATCGGCTTTCGCATACGCATTTCCTTCCTAAAGTTTTGTCGCAGAAGAAGAAATTTAGAATTTGCTCGAAATAAACGAGCAAAATAATGTACAACTTGTCTCGAATCACATAATAGGAAAGATTTATCGTTCGTTATTGAAAATGAATGTTCATTGCCGTTAAAGCATTTTTATTTTAAGGAACTTTACTCTCAATCACAGCAATATTTTAACGATCGTTTGTATTTTTTATGTGAAAATAAAAAAAAACAATGCTCAAACTGCGATCGACACTTGGAGAGTGCGCTCGGTGGAATACGACCGGAGTTAGTAAATTGTGAGCATCTCAAATCGGGCGAAACGATAATTGCGGACGTTCATTGTCGACAATTAGACACACTCGAGAAAAAACCGTCGGGATTTTTCAATCGAAGGGGAGTAAATCTTGCAGCATGATAACGCACGTTCCCACTCGTCAGTTCCTCCGCTTTCGCCACATTCAGCGCTTTCTGACTACTGCCCCATTTTCATCTTTAGAGCGATGTTCCCCGACCTTTTTGCAAACGCGGACTGGTAAAAAAATATTTTTTTCGCGGACCACTTATAAAAATAGTTATTTATGTACTTTTTTTTAATCTCATATAGTAACAGACGGACATAACCGTAACTAAAAAAATATACATATAATAGTCTGATACATTAAATTTTATAAAAACATTTTTTCAACAAATTAATGCAAAATTTGTTGTTGCGTCATATATTTTGAACATCTCGGCAGCAGTGCTGTTTCTGACAGTCGAAGTGCTGCATTCGCGTCCAATCTGTTCCTTTGTTTCGATTTCATTAAGAATATGAACGAAAATGTTTTCCACACGAATGGGTTGTCGAAAATGACATTAATAAATCTAATAATGTTTTTTTTTTTAGATGTTTTGAAGACTCAATATTTTCGTTCTAAATATTTACGAATGAAATCCTAATACTGGAATTACAAAAAAATATCCCGAAACGGGGCTGGCAACTCTGCATTTTCTGACGGCTCGATTGTGGGAAAAATATCATTCGAACGAGCATACGAAAGAGAGGCCAGCGCAGAGACGAGACGACGGAGAGATCGTCTCTTTTCACGTCGGGTGACTTTGCAGTGGGATTTCAAGGACGAATTTAAAAAAAATCTTAATAACGCAGCGGTCCGATTTTGCTTCGAGTTTAAATAGGTCACGACGAAATGATGTTCGTTCGTAGCAGCGCCGACCGACTTCCTTATCGTCGCGTAGGAAGTATTCAACGGAGGGATGGAAGCCGATCGGTGAAACGTTGAAGAGGTATCCGAAAGGTAGCCGAGGTCGATGCGGGGCTGCGGCGGGGCGGCGGTGCAGAGGTATTGCAGGGGTGTCGTACGTCGGAAAATTGAGAAAAGCGACCAACGTCAAACGTTCCGAGCGCATGCGCCGCATTACGCGTATAAATAAATTCCACTCGCTTACGGCCCGACTTACGACGGCTCCTCGCATGCCGGCTGCGTCTATTCAATATGCTTTTCATTATGTATACGATTCATTTGAAATACGAAACGGCGCACGTCTCGTCTGACCTTTTGAATGCCGGCGACTTTGGAGATATTAGAAATTGCGTAAAAAGTTGTACGTTCGACTGTCCGAACGCGAGTCGCGCGTCCGCGCGCCGTCCCGTCGCCCGATGAATATATATTTTTTTTCTTCTGACGAACCGGTCGAAAGCGAACGAGACGGTTTTTCTCCGCCGACGGTCCGACGCGGCGGAGACCCGCCCGGGTCGCGATCCGTCCCCTCTCGACTTCCGTCCGACGCGTCTTTCCTTCGAACGACGGGGAAGCGTCGCTCGGTCCCGTCCGAATTGAAATATCGCGGCGTTCGATCGGGCCGACTCTGTGCAGATAGTCGAAAAAGATATGCATTTTTTGCAGATTTTTGCGCATCGGAAATAATGCGACATCGCATTTCGGCGCACGCGCGTCCGTCCCGTCGACTCGGTCGGAACGAAAGCGAAGCCGACCGACGGCCCGCGTCGGACCCTCGTCCCCCGGAGGGCGGAAGGCGACTCTCGACGGCGGCGCGCGCTCCGAGCGAGCCGGGGGACCGCGGGCTCGGGGCGGACGCTCGGACCGGACGGAGCGTCCGGGAAGGTCCGGAGAGGCGGAGGGAGTCGCGATCTCCCGCCCGGAGTTCGAAAGTCGTCCCGGGGCCGCATTTCGGACGGAGACGGAAAAACGAAAAGAGAGGGTCGGAAGCGAAGTGTCAAACTCGATTCGAGGTCGGAGCGGGCGGGTGGGGGTGCGCTTTTCCGCAGCGGCGTCAGTGCGCGGCCAGCGGCGCCCGCAGCAGGCCCGCTCCTCCGCGCGACTCGAGCGCCCGGAGCCCCGCCGACCCGACCCGCCGCCCCGCCGCCCCGAGCCCCAAGCAGCCCCGTCGACCCGCGGTGCGTCCGCCCCCCGCGACTCCTCTCCGGACGCGGGGCCCGTCCGGCGCCCCGGCCCCCCGGGCGGAGCCCCCCCGTCGGCGCCCCCCCCCGGAACGCGACCGTCCCCGGCCGTCCCGCCGCGGTGGCCGCCGGGAGCGCCGCCCGCGACGGGGCCCCTTCGCCCCCCTCCCCGTCCCGGAGTCCCGTCGGAGGGCGGGAAACGCGCCCGAGCTCGGGAACGCCGGCGGGGAGCGCCCGCCTCGAACCCCGCGAGCGGCCCCCCCCCCCGGGCGCCCGCCGTCGGCCTCCGGGAGCCGGATCCCGCGTCGCGAGAGATCTCCGGAGCGAAAACGCGCATTTTCGGCTCGAGAGGGAGGGGGAAATGCCTGCATGCGCACGCTGCACCCTCCGTACTGCGGTTCCGAGGGGCGAGGGCGAGCCTCTCCCCGCGCGTCGGTCGCGCGCGTCGGAGGCGCGGGGGCGCCGACGGAGGGGCCCGCGGCCCGGAGCCCCGCCGGGGTCGGGGGCGGACGCGGATCGGCTCGGGACCGATCGATGACCGCGCCTCCCTTCCCGCCGGAGACTCCGCCGCTCGCGGGCCTCTCTCCTCCGCGCCCGCGCCGCCCCGGGAGGCTCCGGCCGGACGTTGCCCGAGCGTCGTCCGCGCTCCGGCCCCTCTCCCCTCCGCCCCTCGACCGCCGCGGACGGAGACGACGTCGAGGGACGTTCGATCCGATCGATCGTCGTGCAGCCGAAAGATGGAATCTCCCGAGCGCCGGACCGCGACCGGGATCGGCGTCTCGGACGACTCGCGCTCGAAAGCGGGAAGAGCGCATCGATCGCCTCCTCCCGGAGGGCCCGTCGTTTCTGTTGTTCCGTAAAATGCGACGAAGCCCCCGTCTCTCTCTGCGAAGACAGTGATCGGTTTGTCTGCATTGTATTTCATTTTTTAGAGAAGAAAGCGCGCCGCGATCTTTGAGCGTTTTGTTACATTTGACCTACATCTAAAATAATCGCTTTTCGAAATCGATAATGATCTGTTTTTTATTTTCTTCTGTTAAAATCTATCCTGAATCGAACGAGCGTTCGGCGTCCGCAGTTTTGTCTCTTCGGTGCGGACTGATTTTTTTCACGGCTCGAAATGGAAAACTGCTCCGTGCGAACTGACTTTTCACGAACCGAAAGTTAAATATCAAAACAACATCGGGCGCTCTGCTTCTTTTAACTTTACGTATGTTCAATTTTACGCAATGGAATGTAATTTTACACCCCTTCTGTCGCCGCTGTGTTTTATGAGGACGAGTCTTTTTTTTAAGTCATTTATCATTCAACAGGTAAGCAAAAATGATGTAAACTTTGGACGAGTCCGTTGTGAAGGTCGACGAAACTCGAGCTTCGGGCGGAGCGTAGTGTTCATTTAAAACGTTCCGATGAGAATCGCGCCGGAGTAAAAAAAATTGACGAAAACAAAACATCGTCCGAACGTACACGCGCACGCTTTGTTTCAATTCATGCGTTCCTCGCGACGATGCGTTGCGATCTGTCGATCGAGCGTTCGAAATCGCGACGCGCCGCCTCGGTCTCGCCCCCCGTCCGGAGTCCCCCCGGGCTCCGGACGGGGGGCCCCCGACGGGACGCCCCGCTGAGCGTCCGCCCGCTTCGCAGATGCCGCCCGGAGGGAAGCTCGGGGGAGCGCTGCTGCTGGCGCTGATCGCGGCAGCGGGAGCGTCCCCGCGGGAGCGGCGCCCCCGGCACCGCCCCGACCTCGCCGACTTCGGCGGCGGCCCGCAGGACCGCACCGAGCCGCCGGCCGACCGCCTCCGCGAGAAGGTGTACCTCGGGCACGGCGACACGGTCAGGTACAACCCGGAGCTGGACGTGATCAACAAGGTGGCCGACAGGGACAGGGACAGGTACGCGCTCGACGCGGACGCCGACGCGGACGCCGACGTCGACGTCGACGCCGACCCGGAGGCGGACGGCGGAGCCGAGCCCGCCCGGAAGGGGCGGCAGTTCGCCCGGAGGGAGTCGCCGTCGAAGGCGGACGAGCGGCGGCAGCGCGCGCGCCCCGGCGAGGACGCGACCGCGGGCCCCGCGGCCGACGGCGCGGCCGACGGCCCGGCCCCCGGCGCGGGCGGCCGGCCCGACGGCGAGGGCGACCCGCTCGTCGTTCGCACCAAGAGGGGCAAGGTGAGGGGCGCGACCCTGACCGCGGCCACGGGCAAGAGGGTCGACGCCTGGCTGGGCATCCCCTACGCGCAGAAGCCGATCGGGCCGCTGCGCTTCCGCCACCCGCGCCCCGCCGAGGAGTGGAGCGGCACGATCAACGCGACCGTCCAGCCCAACTCGTGCACGCAGATCGTCGACACGGTGTTCGGGGACTTCCCCGGCGCGACCATGTGGAACCCGAACACGCCCGTCTCGGAGGACTGCCTCTACGTGAGCGTCTACTCGCCGCGCCCGCGCCCCGTCGACGCGGCCGTCATGCTCTGGATCTACGGCGGCGGCTTCTACTCGGGCACGAACACGCTCGACGTCTACGACCCGAAGGTCCTCGTCTCCGAGGAGAACGTGGTCGTCGCGTCGATGCAGTACAGGGTCGCGTCGCTCGGCTTCCTCTTCTTCGACACGGCGGACGTGCCCGGGAACGCGGGCCTCTTCGACCAGCTGATGGGGCTGCAGTGGGTGCGCGACAACATCCGCGCCTTCGGCGGCAACCCGAACAACGTGACGCTCTTCGGCGAGTCCGCCGGCGCCGTGTCCGTGTCGCTGCACCTGCTCTCGCCGCTGTCGAGGAACCTCTTCGCGCAGGCGATCATGCAGTCCGGCTCGCCGACGGCGCCGTGGGCGATCATCTCGCGCGAGGAGAGCCTGCTGCGCGGCCTGCGCCTCGCGGAGGCGGTCGGCTGCCCGTCGGACCGCTCGGACCCGGCCGCCGTCGTCGAGTGCCTGCGCTCCAAGGACGCGCTCGAGCTCGTCAACAACGAGTGGGGCACGCTCGGCATCTGCGAGTTCCCCTTCGTGCCGACGATCGACGGCGCCTTCCTCGACGAGACGCCGCAGCGCTCCGTCGCCGCGAAGAACTTCAAGAAGACCAACATCCTCATGGGCTCCAACTCGGAGGAGGGCCACTACTTCATCATCTACTACCTGACGGAGCTCTTCCGCAAGGAGGAGAACGTGTACGTGAACCGCGACGAGTTCCTGCAGGCGGTCAAGGAGCTCAACCCGTACGCGAACGGCGTCGCGCGCCAGGCGATCGTCTTCGAGTACACGGACTGGCTGAGCCCCGACGACCCGGTGCGGAACCGCGACGCGCTCGACAAGATGGTCGGCGACTACCAGTTCACGTGCAACGTGAACGAGTTCGCGCACCGCTACGCGGAGACGGGCAACAACGTCTACATGTACTACTACCGCCACCGCAGCGGCGTCAGCCCGTGGCCCTCGTGGGCGGGCGTCATCCACGGCGACGAGATCGCCTTCGTCTTCGGCGAGCCGCTCGACCCGAGCAAGGGCTACGCGCCGCAGGAGGCCGAGCTGAGCCGCCGCATCATGCGCTACTGGGCCAACTTCGCCAAGACGGGGTGAGTCCCCGGCGGGGCCCCGCGGCGAGTCCGCGGCGCGGGCCCCGCCCTGACCGCGCGTCTCCTTTCAGGAACCCGAGCCTCTCCGCGGACGGCGGCTGGACGAGCCCCTACTGGCCCGTGCACACGGCCTACGGGCGCGAGTACCTCGCGCTCGACGCCAACTCGAGCTCGACGGGCCGCGGGCCCCGCCTCAAGCAGTGCGCCTTCTGGAAGAAGTACCTGCCGCAGCTGATCCAGGCGACCGGTGAGCGCCCCCGCCGGGCCGCGGCCCCGCCCGCCCGCCCCCCGCCTCCGACTCACCGTCGCCCTCTCGTTTCAGGCAACCTCGAGAGCGCCGGGGCGGCCAAGCAGTCGCAGACGTGCTCGGCGTCGTCGGCGGCGGCGCCGCCCGCGCTGCCGGCGCTGCTGTCGGCGCTGCTCGCGCTGTCGGCGCTGCTCTCGCCGCCGCGCTCCTAGGCCCGGGGAGCGGTCCGCCCCCGCCCCCGCGACACATATCAAGGACGGCGCGGAAGTCGCGCGCCGCCGCCTATTCTAATCATATCAACACGTTTCGAATGTAAAGAGTAACCTATGTTTAAAGTAACTCACCCAAAAAAGCGCGCAGACGACGCACCGTAGAGAAACAGACGCCGCTTCGAGCACCGCGGGGCCGGTCGCCCCCCGAGTCCGCTTCTCTCTCTCTCGGATCCGACGACGCTCTTAGACTCTAAGATTTATACTTTTATAAGCGGCCGTCTCCCCTCGGAGACCGTCGGGCTCGAGCCCCGCGCGGCGCGCCCCCGGCCGCCGGGCTCGACGGCCGCCCGCGGCCCCGGCGACTCGTCTGCGACGGCCCGAAACGACAGTTTCTCGCGAACGTTCCGATCGCCGCGCAGAAGTATCTGTCGAAACCTACACAGTGCCTCTCGGTCGCTCTTCCGTCTCTCCATCCGATCGAAGAGGTCGACGCGTCCCCTTCCGCTTCCGGTCTCTCCTCTGAAGTGCTCTTAATCTCCGACGGCGATCGACGTCCGCCGCTCGTCGGCGACCCCGACTCGGCCTCCGCCCCCCGCGGGGACCCGCTCCCCGCGGCGCGTCCGTCGATAGAATTATATTTTTTATATTCGAGAGCGTCCGCCCGTCGCGGGCTGCCGTTTCGACTGTCGGCGATTCGCAGTTTTTCCAAAAGTTTCCATGTTATTTTGCAGAACTGCGTCCCTCGGCGCGCGGCGAGAGACGTCTCCTCCCTCTCGAAGAAGCGAGTATTGCGCGAGCCCCGAGCGGCGTCCGCGTCGTTCGAGGCCTCGCTCAATATAGTGCCTTAACACTGGCTTTCGCGACTTTCGCTTCTCTCCGATACTCTCTTAGTGCGCTCATATGTGAATAGGTGTTCCTTTGTGCTCTCAGTATTAACTAATTATCTAAGAATTTATATCTAGAAGGCCTAAACATGATGTCTAACGATATTTTTCATTTATAGGTAGTATAATTTTTATTTTTCAATCGTACCATGATAAAACCCGTCTCGTTTGCGATCGACGCCTCGTTCGATGCGTACCGTCGAGCGTCATCGATCGCGGAGAGTCGTCGTAAGGCGATTGCTGACATGTTGCATTATGATGAGAAACTAAATAAAACGCTTGTAAATAAAAAAATGACTTTTTCTAAATAAAATATTGACGAAAACGACCGAGCCTTCTTTCTTTACCCTCCCTCCGTCCTCGATAAAGAACGCTTCCGTTTTACTACGTCTTCGAAAGCGACAGAGCGGAGCCGCCGTCAGTCGAACTCCGAGCTCGGCAGCAGCAGCCTGCAGCGGTCGCTCCCGCACAGGCAGGCGGTCCCCCCGGGAGCGCCGCTCCGACTCGAAGGTCCGTAGTCGAAGGTCAGCTCGGTGTTCTCTTTTATGTCCCTCGATGCGAAAATACACAACTTCGGAATGGTCGTGTTCACTCTGACGGGTACGACGACGCAGTTCGGGTCGCAGCTGTGATTTATGTATCTGCCGATGTTTCCGAACTTGCTGGGGTCTATGAATGTTTGAGTTTTTCGTTCGAAGCCTGCAAATTCGTTGACGCACATGATGTAGTTCATCGAGCCGTCGGACGCGTCGAGCGCGCTGCGTCTGATCGCTTCAGATTTGGATATGATTTCGCCGGCATATTCGCAAACGAATCCGCCCTTCGGTACGGCGCCCGCGCTCAGCAGGCCCGTTCCTTTCGTCGACCCGTCGGCCGTTCGGCACGCGAACGTCTTCAGTCCTCTCCTCGGACCGAACTGCACCAGTCTGTTCTCGCACCGGCCGGAGCACTCGCACGCGGAGTTGCATTCGAAGATCGGTCCGTCCGCTTCGAGCGCGCGGTCCGCTAGAAGCAGTTCAGAATTCGACTTAACATAGTGATGTAAACTTCGATGTGAGTTCGATCCGACGAGACAGGGGCACTCGGCGCCGTCGACGCACGGCCCTTCGCAGGCGCAACTGTCCACTTGCGAGTTGAACTCCGAATGGATCTTCAAGCTTTCCGAGTCATCTTCGCGAAGGTCGCCCGGAATGCTCTCTTCGATGTAATAAATGCCGACATCGTCGTGATGATAATCGTCGCTGCATGCCATTTCGTCGGGGCAATGTTGTATTGTTATTATCTGAAACGTGATCGAACGTGAACGTCAGTCGACTGTATACAAACAAATACGCATGAATTACCACAAACGATTCAAAGACAGAGGGTATTATGTTGATTTTGATATCACAGTAGTAATTGTTCATTACGGGGAGAATATTTCCTGCACTCGAAGCTTCGATCCGTAGAATGCGGCAGAGAGCGCTTTTCTCGCGATGACACACGCAGCTGTCAGAGCGCGCAGTGTTGCCATGCTACCGAAATCTCGAGGCGAATTACTTTTCGGCCAGCTTGCAAATGAACGGCGGCGACGTCGCGCGAGGGATTAAAACGCGGAACATATTTGCAGCAAATTAACGCATTTAACCTAAACGCATTTATAAATTATTTTAATTATTCAGTCTAACATTTCAGCCTTTCGGTGGCTCTACAGATGATGATAATAATATACGCATATAAAATATATTGTTTTATGATTTTTAATAAGGTTTATTTTGTTATACAAAAATAAATACACATTGTATTTAAAATAGTAAAAAAATCAATATTAATTTTGAAATTATTTCACAAGTTTTAACAATAACCAAATATATTCTCTGACATTAGTGGTTATTTTAATGAAATATTTCTGCGTTATTTAATAGAAATTATTTTAAGACAGACCATTGAATCAGAAAACACATTTGTTATATTCACATGGCTAAAAAAATCACTGTTCACTTTTTATCTATGGAATAAACACATTTTTATGCTAATCGAGTATAAAATCATCAAAAGGAAAGTTTTTGAAAGAATCACTCCATATCTTAGTAAATGCAGTGCTGACTAAATCGTTGATCAACGGACGGATGACAACAAATCCAGGTCTCCATGAGGCATTTATGATAGAATCCAGAATACTCTCTATAAAACAAAGCATTATAAATTTTAAATTATAATCATCGTTTCGATAATTCAAAGCCGAGCTATGCGCAAACGGTCGCCGCGTCGAGTGTTATCGGGCATCGCCGCATTGTGAGGACGAAAGCGGCCACGTTGAACGACTGCTGTTTAAATTGGTAACAATCGATTTAACTAAACTCATATAGATAAACGACGACGGCGAGTGCCCGTTAAAAACTCGATGATATAATTTATCGACATCGTCGGCAATCGAAGATGAAATAGTTACCGAGCACGCTGGCGCCGTTGAGGATGTTCGAAACGTGAATGTCCATATTTCCGATTCTATCGATTTCCACCTTGACGTCCAGGGGCTGTCCGTCGTAAACCTTCCGTCCGTCGACCAGCAGAGGATTCCGCGTGACGGTGGTGGTCTGAGAGTAGTCGAAGAGCGTGAGGTTCCATTCGCCCTCCCTCTTCAGAGAGCTTCCCAGAGCGTTCGCCTCGATGGCGTAGTTGCCGCTCAAAGATTTTTCGGGAAAATATTGGGAGTACACGATTCGATTTCCTCTCCAGTCGGTCCTGCAAGAGACATCACTGATGACCGAGGCCTCGCGTTGCGCGAAGGCGCGTCTGTCGCGAGTCGGTCTGCGTACTTAAATTTGGTGACTTTGGAGACGGACCAGCCGCGTTCGTAGACGTCCTCGAGTCTCAGACGATAGTCGGCACCGGGAAGTCCGCGGCGCTGCTCCACCGAGACGGCGCGGTGCGGGTCGAAGGGCGCCACTCCGAACTCTCGGACGCCTGTAATTTGCGAGAGCGTTTCAAAGATGCGACATTCGCCGGAGAGACGACCGCTTCGCGAACGGACGCATTGCGCAGCGTCGTCGCAATACGGCGGAAAACTAGTTTCGCGCAGACACTTGAAAAAGAAGTAGGTCATCTTTCACTCGACGATCTGCAGCGTTGGAAAGACTAGTTGCGTATCTATGATGCAATTTAGTTTCAACTTACCGAATTTGAAAAACGGTCGTATGTCATTCGCAGCCTTTTTGATACACGAATCGAAGTTCTTTTGACTCTTTCGGCATTTCGAAAAGATCTTCTCTGAAAATGAAATCGAACGCTACACATTCGGGAGGCGCGGACGTCGGAGAACTTCCCGGACCGACTTACTGATTTCCTCGTATTGAGCTCCGACAGATGCCGCGAGAAACACGAACGACGCGAACGTCAACTTCAGTCCCGATCCTCTGTTTATGCGCATGCTGATCGTTTTCGTTCACTTCATGGCTTCGAACGAAACGCCGAGCTCGTTCGAGGAAGGAGTCTTTTCGATTTCCCGACTGGAAGACTTTGAAAAAAAAAAAATACTACATAAATGTCGAACAAAAACCCTCCATTTGAGGCGATATATTGCATATTTCGGCACGCTCGTTTTTCCTCGCTTCGACTTGAAAATTTCGGGCCGTTCGAAGCACTCAAAATTATAAAGCCGACGAAATTTCACACGATTGCCCGATCGTTTGACGCATTAAATTAAAACGGAAGAAGACCATCATAATATGGATGCGATCCATTTTCGACTTCCCGAAAGCGCGGGAGACGACCAAAAAAGTGCAATGCTAACATTTTTTTGAAAATATTTTAAGAAAGGTAGAAAAGTCTCGTCTCAACGCCTCGGATGTCGGGAGACGACGAGCGCAGACGAGGGCGCCGAGAACACTGAACGAAGACTAAATTTGCGGTGGAACGCGGCTCCGTCGGACCGCGAAGCGTGCCGAAAGATGGATCGCTGCGATTCCTCGAGACTTCCATCACTATTCGTGCATCTCAAGGCTGAGAGCTTACGTCGAATCGACGATCATTTATGCCTGATAGCTCAAAAAATGAATAAAACATCTTCAATCAAATCCATCGAGCGTTTGCAAGTCACGCCCACATCGAAATTGGCAAAAATATCATTCGGAAAGTGCAAGCGTTCAGATGCAAACTGCATTTCACTTTTGTACGTTCGCATGCACGAGACGGCCGCGTCTCGACTTCGAGAAATGCAGACGACTGCGACTGAACGACTGTGAGATTTCAACCGACTGCGTATAAAATAAATGGGCACTGAAAATTATCTTTCGTATTAGTATATCTTCAACGCACAACACCCCGAGACCGTATCCGTATATTGATCATTCCCCTGGTAAACGAACGCAAGCGGTGGATCATCTTCGACTATTATGGTAGTTTCGATCGTGACCTGAACGGGTCTCGGTTATTTCATAGCCGCTCGCAGTTTTAAATTACTAGTGGTTTAATTTCAACATTACGTACTGTTTTTTCGATTCTGCCCAATTCGGGTCTCCGTCTGTCGAGATGTTATCGCGACGACTGCTGTAAAGTCCGTCGGGTAATCGATTAAAAGTCAATACGTAGAATCCATATTTTTCTAGCGGGAAATATAAATCGGACAAAATATGCCAAGGGACAAAGCTGCCCCTGATATCATACGATAATAAATGACAAAAAGGGAAAGGACCATAAAATTTAGTCACTCGAATAAGAAACAAACGAAAATAAAGCCGATAATAACTGTGTTATGTACTCGCCATTCTGGATTGCTAACTTAGTCGCTTTCCGGTGCACAGTTTTCCTAATAATATATTGCGAGGAAGTCCCCGGTTATTTTGTTCGTTTGTTGTCAAACTAAATGTCAACAACGACGTAAACTACGCGAGGCTCCCCTTCGCGACGATCGTTCGCCTTGCGAATGTAATATGATTATATTCATACCGTTCATCGATAATATAAACGGAAGTTTGGGAGCGCTTTGATTATGAGAAAAATGTGTAGATTACAGATAGTATGAATTTTTAAGATAAAATAGGAACGAAACCGACAACTGGTAAAACCGTTATTTTTCTCAGAAAGGAAACCGCAATCGAACCAAATATAAACGTTAATTCGATATAAAACCGAAATAAGAAAATGATGATTCGAAGCGCTGGTTTTTAATTCTAAAAAAATGAACAATTCATTTACGCCTATTTCTTGCAACGAACATTGATCGATCAGAATAATGTTTTTAAATGAGAATTAAAAAAAAAGAGATGAAATAATAGAACAATTGATAAGTGAATAGTTCGGTTTCATTGTATTACGATTAATAATATACAATTAACATTTTTTAATGTCCTCTTTGACCTCCAAAACACTAACATAGTATATTAGTGTGTCGATGCTAAATTGTAATGTATTTTTTCACCCGAAAAGATTGAATTCTGCGTCTGCCTTTTTTCGCATCATCTCGCAATCATTCAATTTTATAGATTTTTGAGTGCAAATTATTTTTTGATGATGGTTGATTAAAATCGATGGGAATTTTCAGAAAATCAGTAAATACATAATTTGGCTCCATTCACAAGAACGCGCCGCTGTCGCGGGTGACGTTCGATCGCATTTTAATTCTTTTTTTCGTTAATTAGTAACTTTTCTGGATGCGTCTGGAAAAATATGGCACCCCAATTTTGGTATATACGTATTCAGGTTAGTATGAAAAAAAAAAATTGAATGCGCGTTTTTGAAGAGCGCCTAATGCGATACATGTTTGGATTTTCCGATATATTTTTACTATCTCTCCGAACGACCCGGATACCGATCGCTCAGTCCAGGCGACGGTCTGCTCCTTCGATCTTAGTCCCTCTCGAACTCAAATTCCACACTCTTTCCCTCGAGAGTCACGAAGACTCGTCACAAAATTGAAAAATAACAAAGCTTCCGGATCGGATCGTAAGTAACTCCTGTCCATTGATTTGTCTGCTTTCCTTCGAATCGAACACTTTGCCTCTCAATGAAAGATCGTCCACTCCATGTTCATTCGCAAACCACACTCTGATGGCTCCGATTCCACATCCTATCGTCTCGTTAGTCTTATTCCCATTCTAGGCAAACTTCTCGAGGCCATAGTTCTTCTTCGACTAGAGGTCGAGAACAAATCTCTCGACGTCCTTCCTCCTGAGCGATTCGGCTTCCGCAGAACTCGCCCTTCGGTCCGCCGACTCCTTCGTGTCGCTCCGCGAGGACGTCGGCACGAGGGTTTAGTATTCGAACTCATTTCCTTCGACTTCGAGGACTCTCCCGTGCGCACGATCCACGCCTATATCTCCAGTCCTTCCTTCCGAGACAAAGTTTCCAATACCGTCTCCGATACTCGTCCAATTTCCGCTGGTGTCCCCCGAGGGTCCGCGGAGATTTATTATATATATTTACCTATACTTGAACAAGATATTTTGTGGAATCATTCACAGAAAACATTATAAAAATATCTATTTTGATCAATATTTGACTAAATTTTTTTTGTTTGTTTAAAAAATGAAGTCACAAGGGTTGAAATGTGGTCCATCCAAAAAAGTTTGTTCAAGGGGCCCGCTAAGAAAAATTGCTCAAGAAGGGGTCGCGGACTACATAAGTTTAAGAAGCGCTGAATTATATAATGAACATAGTGTGATCGGTATCCAATTTTTACGTTTCATGTTTTAAGTTTACAGCAATGAGACGCTGTTGCAATTCTTCGACTAGTATATGACAAAAAATAATGACACCTTGACCATTCTCGAATGTTGTCTTATTTGCGATTATATTTTGCGATTCATTTTTTTGCACGGTTCGTTTATTGTTGATCTATTGAGTTTTTTACTGAAATTATTGCAGAGTATTTGACGCATTTCGATGAATATCCGCTCGTAGTTCAGATCTAAATGTAAATCGAACATTTGACGTGAAAACGAATGATATTGCAAGGAGTGTAGATTCAAAAAAATCGGTGGGCCATGGCAAAATTGAACGACTCACTTGCATAACTCGGACCGATTCAACTTTCTCATACGCGTGCTATTAAAAATTGGGCTTCGAATTTGCGTTCTTCGGTAATCGAACGATTTTACCGGAGGCCGATGTTTCTTACGCGTTTTTTTTAAAGTTGCAGAAACGCAACGAGTATTCCGTAAGCGATCATAACTTGAGTTTCTATTATAAAATGTATACAATTTATTCGACACGAGTCCATATAATATATTATATATGTGAAGAAATTCTATCATGCAAGCGAGATAGTATTGCAGAAAATAGCAAGCAAACAGCGAAATGAGTCTTCCTTTCACTTGTTGGAATAATATGACTCCTGCTTATCGATTTTCCGAGTCTTCGTGACCGACATCCGTACGCTTATCAAAGATGCGTCGAATTTCATTCGCTATTTTTCGCATCACGCTGCGATGTGTAAAAACTTACATTATATTGTAAAGGCGTATCTTGCTATTCAACATCATACATTGCAAATTTTCTAATCCGAGGTATGGCACAGTAAGCATCTGAGGCTGTAGACTGGGGGTGGCCAAACTTCCGTTCGCCACTCATAGGCGGCGGTCTACCAATATCCTGAGTGATTATAAGAAAAATAGTAATTAAAAGCCCAAAATAAATTTAAATTTAAAACAAACATAGATAATACTAATACATATTCCATATCGAGTTTTTTTAATACGAGAAAATAATGATTTCTTCTCACAAATTAAGCAGGACGGGCATCAGCGATGCGTAAATATCAGACGTAAGCTCCCTGAATTTCGTTTTTCACTTTGTTCTTTTTGTTGGACAGAAGACTTCCTATATTTTCTCCCGTCCCAAAGATTCAGAGAAATCCAGATAGAAAGCCTCAGTTACGCTCGGCGATCTCCGTCGTCGCATCAAAGAAGCGGCTTTATTTAGATGGCAGGAGAGGTTGGTCTGTTCTGTGGACGTTTTCGGGCACGGAGTCCGATCGCGAGACGTTTTTTCATTGCGTCAGTGGTCCGAAGTTCAGTCCGGTCGGACACGGAAACCTTGTGGCCACTCCCTTATTCCATTATTTTCATCTATTTAATTTTTAAGCGGCTTTCATCTATATATTTATCTTAGTCTAAGAATCTCAAAGTAAAACTAGAATATTTAGCTAGCTTCCCCCCGCGCTCAGAGCGCAAGTGACCGCAAGAAGTGGAGAAGGAACGTGTCCTTGCAGACATGGAATTTTAATTTCATGGTTTTGCACCACGCTGTGCACTTTGCGAGCGGACCGACATATGCTCCCGAATGCTGAGCGGCTTTTCTTGGAAAGTAATTAAATAACTACTCCTGAAAACTATGATATTCGACGAAAAGGCCTTCTCGGGATATAGAATCTTCCCTATTTTAGCAAGCAATTTGTATTTTCAATTGAAATAAATTCCTATTTCACATTTATTTAATATCAACTCGCTGTACACACAACATTTCTCAAAACCAAATACTCGTGCCATAAGAAGGACGGTTGCGTCGTCTGCGTTTCCACAGACGAGGCGGAGACTTGAATCGGGAGCGGCTCTCGCGCAACTCGAATGCTTACAAAACAGAGGCCTAGAGCTTTTTTTCAATAATGAATGTGACGTTCACTAAATATTTAACAGACAACTGAGACAGCAATTGCACATTGAGATAATATTTTCTAAAAGTAATGTGAATTTATGCTCGGGCGGTATCTCGAATACTTCACTGAGTGCGTAGTTAAATATTTGCGTTTCATCAAAGAGAATTTTAAAAGAGTGTTTGCTGACATTTTATACTCATACTGGAGTGCAATTCGGCGCTAATTAGTCACGACTTCGTTTAGCATAAAATGTTCGTTGGATGGAAATGTTTGAAATTTTACACGTTCTCAAAGCCATCTATTGGTAATCATGTTCTCAATTTGGTTCACATATTAGGTTGATAATTGCAATTTAATTTAAAAAGGTTCTGAAACTAGCTACATCTTTTAAATATATATTTAATTGCGTATGGCATATTTCTTCGTCAGATGCCAGGCTCCTTCTATTCGATATTAATTCATGACGCTTTTAACAACTGCTTAAAAAAATAGTCCTCGAGATCAGTATTTTACACATTTTCTAAAAATTAGTGATTTCAAATCTTCACAATTGACTCACTTTCCCCTTATAAAAAGGTAGCAATTATCGAAGGCTACAGATTGAAAAGTCAATCATATTTACTGTCGAGAATGCGTTAAAAAAATATGAATTTATACAAAGTAAAATAGCTCTAAAGCAGTGGATTTCAACCGGGTGTGCGCGCACCCCCAGGGGTGCGGGATATTTGAAAACTAATGGATTTTCTCAATGGCATTGGCCAATTGCTTCTGTTTTGTTAGGTAGGAGTGAAGTTATTCGACTAAATGACTCACTCCGAAACGGTCCCACGGTCAAGATTGCAAACAAAAATGGATTCATCCCATATTTTAATGACAACTGTTTAAATAATCAATCTTTGGGAAAACGTCGGGAGACAATTACAATCGTTCAGTGGCGATAGGGACGATGCATAATCCTAATAACTGCTGCTTTTCAAAACAAAGCAAATATTCGCCAGAGCATTCATATATATAAGCCATGTCCAAATCTTAATGACTTTAATTCAATAATAGCTGAACAAAGGAAAATCAAAAAGATTCGCGGAAGAGGAGCATTTAGGCGAATATAAAAAAGGTGCAGGTCACCGAAGAGACGAGTTTGCTTCGGAGCCAGTCTACGACGCCGTCTCTTTTTCAACTGGGGCTCGGATTCACTTCTGAGCTCGAGTTTGGGTCTTAACATGTTGCTGCACTCTGAGCATTAGTCATTAATAAAAGTTTTGTATATGATATATAAAATTTACATACTTTTTAAATGCACTAAATTTCGGAAAAATGTATTTTTGTAAATTAAAAAATCGAAACATATTTTTCAATAGGGTGCGGAGACTTATTTTCAGATTAGAAGGAGTGCGGCTCACGCAAAAGGTTAAGAATCACCGCACTAAAGTGTATGTGAGTATATGCTCAAGCTATGCATTAGTATTAAGTAATAAAAAACAATTCTTACGTTCATAACATGGAGTAAATTTCTTTTCACTTTCCTTCTGTTGACTAGCATCGCTATTTAAAAATTGAACTACCTTCGTCGAGTCTACTTTCACAGATTCTTTTTTACTTTTATTAATGATACTGTTTCAAACGCGCTTCGCCATTCGTATTTTCTTCAGTCTCACTTTCAATTTCTTCCTTAAAATAATATTTTAAACATCGAATTCATGTTTATAAAATCAGTATCACAGCCCGCTACAGTTTTGGAGACTTTTTATTATTAATTTGGCAAAAGGGATTGCGTCCATTTTATATACAGTCAACCCTTTTGATGAACGCATTTCTATAGGATTTTTTTCCTTATCATTTGTGGCGATCTTTTCGTATAGAGCTTTATTATGTTTTGTCTCTTGACTAGGGAATCCAATCCCGAACCAAAATTTCAATCCCGGGATTTCGGGATTGCATTAGACCACCCCGGGATCAGTCCCGGGATCCCTAACGGGGTAGCTTGTATATTTAATAAATTTTCAAAGTAGGGTTCTCGCTTTCCGGTGCACAGTTTTCCTAATACTATCTTGCGAGGAAGTCCCCGGTTATTTTGTTTGTTTGTTGTCAAATTAAATCTCAACAACGACGTAAACTACACAAGGTTCCCCTTCGCGACAAAAATATGTAGATTACAGATAGTATGAATTTTTAAGATAAAATAGGAACGAAACCGACAACTGGTAAAAACGTTATTTTTCTCGGAACGGAAACTGCAATCGAAGCGATATAAATGTTATTTCGATATAAAACCGAAATAAAACCGGTTTTTAATTCTAAAAAAATGAACAATTAATTTACGCCTATTTCTTGCAACGAACTTTGATCGATCAGAATAATGTTTTTAAATGAGAATTAAAAAAAAGAGATGAAATAATAGAACAATTGATAAGTGAATAGTTCGGTTTCATTGTATTACGATTAATAATATACAATTAACATTTTTTAATGTCCTCTTTGACCTCCAAAACACTAACATAGTATATTAGTGTGTCGATGCTAAATTGTAATGTATTTTTTCACCCGAAAAGATTGAATTCTGCGTCTGCCTTTTTTCGCATCATCTCGCAATCGTTCAATTTTATAGATTTTTGAGTGCAAATTATTTTTTGATGATGGTTGATTAAAATCGATGGGAATTTTCAGAAAAACAGTATATACATAATTTAGCTCCATTCCTGAAGAACGCGCCGCTGTCGACGCTACGGCGGAGCGACGCCGGGGACGTTCGATCGCATTTTCATTTTTTTTCCGTCAATTAGTAACTTTTCTGGATGCGTCTGGAAAAATGTGGTAGTTCAATTTTGGTATATACGTATTCAGGTTAGTGTGCAAACAAAATTGAATGCGTGTTTTTGAAAAGCGCCTAATGCGATACATGTTTGGATTTTCCGATATATTTTTCTATATGTGCTTTTGAAATATGTATTTACAAAATTTGGTTCGCTAAATATAAAAGTGACAACCGCGACTAGCTTGAAATCGATCCTTCTGAAAAAATAATATTCAAGAATCCCTCTATTTTGAGTAATATACATATATATATTGTACTATTCACTTTAATTTTTTTAAATTCATTTTGAAAATTACATGGTCTGCGGGGACAGATTCCATTTCTCATACGTGACATCTAAAGGTTTAAATACGCCGAATAAAAATATTAACAGTGTTGCTTTTCGCCCCCTCGCCATCTCCGGGGGTCCGCAATCTTCGCCGCGTCCTTACTTTAATAATGAACTTTATTTACCGTTTTTGCGATGCGCGGACGATCACGGCGCAGATGATGAAAACGTAGCGCGAAATGAACGCATGGCGGCAAATGAGGTTTGCCGCCGACAATCGACGCGACCGGTCCCGGAAAAGAACGGGCAGTCCGTTCGCCCCGCGACCCTTGGGATCGGTCGCAAAGTCCGAACGGGATGAAATAACGGCCCGCTTAGATGACAAAATGATCGATATTAATGACGAAACTATAATTTTAATTTATTCATTTATTATAATTATTCAAAAATATTCGCGAACTGTTCCCACGCTACTAGAGTTTCGAGCGTCTAGTGTGCATGCGACGTAAATAAATTAGAATGTCATTTAATTGTCTATTTATTTAAAATGACAATGGTTTTTATCGATGATCGAAATTTAAATTGTCGAATTCGACTCGACTATATTTGTGTCCGAAAACAATAATGATATTTTTTAAAGGTCCCGTCCGGTCGAAAGTGAGAAATGACGACAGAAATAATTGTGATAAGTTAATTAGTAATAAATGAGAAAGGTGCGAGGGGGCGGAGGAGGAGAAGACGGGCTGCCGAGGGGGGCGCCGTCGCTCAGTCGTCGTCGGTCGCTCGCCGTCAGCAGTCATGGCGTTTCCGCGCCTCTCCATCCTAGTGGCGGTCGCTCTGCTTTCGGATATTTTCGCACAGCAGAAGATTCGTAAGTAAAACGTTTCTCGGAGCTCGAGCTCCGTCGGTCCGAGTCTCTTCGTCGATGTTTCGCATTTTTGAAAGTTTGCAATTTCGAAAAGAGGGCCTTCGCAATGTAAACAAGCACTGTTTCAATTTCTGAGTCACTCTCGTCCGTCGACGCGCGACGATCGACCGACGACGGAGAGGGGAAACCCCGACGACCGCTCGAGACGAACGGCGCGTCTTCCGAACGGTCGCGAGATCGGGAAGAACCTTCGCTTTTAGCAAATTTTCGACGGATCCCTCGAAGCGGGCGACCTCCGACGTCGGCCGATTTCAAACCAGTTTGCTCGTTTTGACATTTACTATTTTCCGATGACAATTTCGTCGGTGCTTCGACGCGCTCGCCGGGATTCCCCCGAGCCGACTCGAAATCGCTCCCGAAGAACGCACGCCGAACGATGTCTCTTTTATTTTCTCCATATTGTTGAATTTTTATCACAATTCCTATGACGATAAAATCGAACGACAATCTGGTATTTTGCTTTTTATTCGTAAATAGGTCAATTTAAGTCCCAGTCCTTTCGCGGAGGTCGCAGAGGCGGATATATTTTTAAAAAATGGGATGGAATTCATCGCAAAATATCAAACGACGCAGAATTGTTTTGCGATGATGATGATTTATTTCCTCTTTCTGAAAAAAAAAAAACAACTCTAAAGAACGGCAAGCGACCGATATGCTATTTCAAATTACGACGGTTCGTTCGAAAATATCGCAAGACAAGGAGAGGCCGAAAAAGCCTACGTTGTGGGATCGATCTCTCCGATCGGTCTCCCGGTGAATTTTACACGGACGGCTCGAAGTCGAAAGAGGGCAGTCGCTCAAATTTGACAAATTTGTACAGTTGAAAAATTTTCAAGGGTCTAATGGTATTGTTTTTATTTATTTTTATGGAAGATTTGAAACAACAACGCAACAAAATTTGAAACGACAACAAATCGCGACTCGCAATATTCTAACGTCGAAAAGTTAATCTGTATCGTGCGGAGACAAAAGTCCCATATGGAGTTTTATCTGCTTTTTGGAAATATAATTTGTCGTCGAGGGAAAATAATTTCAAACAATTTAAAAAAATCACTTTAACTCGTTCTGCATAAAAAGGGAGACTCGAAATGTATTCGTTTAAAAATGTCTCCGAAACCGTCCGAGCGAGTCGAAGGTTTCTTCGCCGAACGGAAGGGGTCGAGACCCCTCCAAATTAGTTGCGCATGAATAATGCTTTCATTTGAATATTCCGATTGCAGGTGATTTTCGACTTACGACAGCTCACACGCGTAACCTTGCGTTTGTCTCTTTTATGCATGTTTTTTTATAACACATTCATTCAATTGCGAACACTCATTCAACTTTGAATTTTGTATTTACTATTTTTTTTGTTATTCTTTGCGAGTGTGGTTTTTTCTACGAACGTCGAGAGCCACCCGCTCTTCTAAATATAGTATCACCTGACTCGAAATTTATTGTCAGAACCTTGACAAGGATCGCTTTATGAAATCTTCTGCAGTTTCGATATTTTGTGCACTCGTAAGCTTACGATTTCGCATCGACCAGTTTTGTTTGTAATCTGTCGAATGTGCATACATTTTGAGAACGATGTCTCGCTTTGTATTTTTTGCACTCTGTTTACTGAGAATTTTACCACGAATCGAGACAACGTCATGCGTCCGCCCGCTGCCGTTCGATAGGTTTATTTTTCTCGTCGATTGTGGACTCGACGCGTTCGTATTTAAAAAGAGTCGGAAACTGCAAATGCGGTTTTAAATAGTCGCGCTCGTTTTGACGGACATACTGAGAGACAATCTGTCATAGATCACTCGCGTAAGATACGTCCGTCTGAGAGCTGATAATGATAAAACTGTTCTCGTCGAAACTATTCGAAAGTAAAACTGTGTAAATTGAAGAATGATTGTACAATTTTTCCGGATTTGGAAATCCAACTTCGCAAGATGAATTTCTTTCGACTTGTGCGTTTCCTCGTGTGTCAACATTTCGGGCGCATCTTTTTGCGAGGCGCCGCTTGCAAATCGAGAGACTCGAACAGATTCCGCGCAACGAGGCAATCGTCGACTTACTGTCGATTATCAAGTTTGACGCAATTTTTTTAGCATTTCAAATGTGTCGATTTTATAAGACCGGAAAAATACACTGCAATTGTCGTTCGGAGTGTATTTATTATGTAAAATTATCATCGATCACGCTGAGAAGCGTCGAAAGCGAAACGACTCTAACGAGTATTATGATCGTACGCGGTGCGTCGTTGCACTGTCGTGCAGAAATATTGGCACACTCGTATTCGTCGGATGCAATTTCTCATGCATTGTTTCAAGTCCTCCGACCGGGCTGCGAGAATAAATAAGCCGAGATGCCATCGCGCATGCCAGATTTCACACGGTCACAATTGCGGTTTTTTTCGCGATTCGCTCATTGTAGTGTACGACTGCAATTATCGGGAAAACAACAAGTGTCCCAATAGACATGTCTGTTCACCATATTTTATCCAGCGACGAAAGGAGCGACTGGCCAGGCTCACCGGCGTGCCGATCGCCGCAGCTCGCGATGTCACTTTTGCCAGCTACTCCGTCGTCGGTTGCACTTTCGAAGCTTTCCTATGAAATGTTATTACTAAAAAATACATTATTCGGCGTCGGCCTAAAAGCGCGGCCGCTAGTTGCGAACGTCCAGCGTTAATGTTTACTTTGTTTTTATAAGCGTCGCCGCTACGCGTGATTTTATTTTTAATCGAAAGAAGCCAATACTTGTACGACACTTCTCGAAAACATCTTTTCGTATTATATTTGCAATCAAGTTTGACCGCGAGCGAACGGGTTTTTTCGCAATTATTTATAATTGACCGAAAATCGAAGAGGCAATATGAAAAGAGTGCGGACGCGGCCGGCGGCTGCCCTTCGGGTCAAGATCGCGCACCTACCGCTCGTCCTCCCTTCCTCTGCGCGATTACAATTCTTCCTTTAATCGACTCACCCTTTTTTGTCTGCTCTATTCTATTCGTTCGAAAGATTCGAGACTTCTGCGATCGATTCGCCTCCGCCCGACCGATGTCACGAGACGAGTTCTTTTTTTTATTCTGTCGTTTGGGTGATTTTAGAAACTCTCGGTCGATGTTTTCTTCGAAGGTTCCAGTTTTGAAGCGACACTGTGCAATGTCGGAAAAAATGCGAAGAACGACGATAGAGCAATATCTGGCTGCTTAAAAATCCTTCTATTTTTTAAAACTGTCATTGCAACGAGATTACCGCACCGATTGGTTCGGAACCCGTTAAAAACGAGAATTAAAAGATTCATTTATAAGGTTTTCTTCTATCATTCGCAGAACTCCGATCGTCAAAAACGAACCGAGGTCTCGATCGGTCTCGAGAAATATACGACAATAGCGTGCAACGTTCCGTTTGCCTAAT
The DNA here is from genome assembly GCA_008973525.1 of Stenopsyche tienmushanensis. NCBI lineage: Eukaryota > Metazoa > Arthropoda > Insecta > Trichoptera > Stenopsychidae > Stenopsyche > Stenopsyche tienmushanensis. The sequence goes on along the minus strand of WACJ01000282.1, from coordinate 18,971 downwards.
TTTGTAAACGCTCATTTCGTCTAGTACTTGAATTAAATTAGTTCAGTTTATGCGTCGGTCGATCGGCACTGCGGGATCTGCCAGACCCGACGTTGACCGTTTGAACCGCCGCAATGTCGTCAATTTCGAATATTTTAATTTCAAATTTTCAACCACTCGGAAAAACCGCTCTGAATTGATGGTATTTTTTTTTTACTTATTTACAAATTGTTAAATCGGAAATATCTATCTGACCGTACTATAATGACGGATCTGAACGTCGACAGTTTGGATCGTCGGCGAACCGTTTCAGTTCGGTCCGACCGCAAAGTGCCCGGAAAATATCCAGGGTTCGAGTTCTATCGTAGAAATAAAAGACATCGACAGTATGCCGTCTCAGACCGACCGCGGGCTCGCCGATTCGTTTGTTTGTACGTATGCGACTCCGCTCAGACGGCAGCGGTGTGTCGCCTTCGAAAATGAAATCAGTGTTCAGGAATCCATCTATCGACATATCGGACTGATTTTCGCGAGAAGCGACGCGCTTATAATCCTACGACTTCTGGAGATTAGATATTTTTCATTCGCCCGAGTCGCGAGCCGCGTTCACTGACGGACTGTATTTGTTTTCGAAATTATCATTATGAGTCTCTGCGTCGACGCTCGGCACGCGATCGAAGACGGTTCGCCCTCGCTGTCTAATTTGCGAACCGATTCGTCCATTTGCCTGTTGAGATTTTCAAAGAGACGAGGCGGAGTCGAAATATCGACCGACGGAATGTTCGTTTCGAAGGCGACAAGTGCGGAGAGGTGATGCAAGACGCGACAATGACCCAGTTGGGTTGCGTAATTCGTATCGAATTTCGATTTCGCAGGAGGTCAAGGCTGACTTGCGACACTCGCCTCTCATTCTTTACTAAACTCGAGGGTTGCTGCACCAGACCTCGTTTCTTCTCTGCGTTTTCTTTCTTTACTCGATTAACTATTTTGTTGATCACTAAAGATAAAGTCATATTTGATTATTAATTGAATAATTTTATGTATGGAATTTCAGATCTTAAATCTTAAAAAAATCAACCGGCGGTTGCGGTGGTACGCTGTGTCCGCGTCTATGATTATTTCTAAAAAAAAAACAGTTTGTATTTTCTAAACCTATTATGGTTTGTCATATTTTTGGTGAGAATTTGCGATGTTCGGTATAGCATTCAAAAGTTTAAACTCTATGCTAAAACAAATAAGTAATATAAACATCGATTCATACTCAACATAAAACCCATTAAAACAACGTCAAAAAAGACTCAACGAGGAAATTACATCTATACGCAGAGAACTCCGGGATACGGAAAGCAGCAGTGCCGGCGATAGTTACGGAGCGAGAGACTATCTTGACAAATAGAAAGCATTTATCGGGGGAATTAAAATTAAAACAGAGTTCAACAAGAGATCGTCAGTAGCGTATCGCAAAAGAAGCTTTAGCGCGGAAGGACGAGAGGGTCGTCACGTCACGCGCCCGACCGACTGTGACGATGCAGGAGTTACTCCCGTAAAACGAATTTTACGAAACGAAATTGAAGTTACCGTCGAAAAGCCTGACGCAGTGATAGATTATATAAAACGTGGACGGTGTCGGTCGTGCAGATCAGTGTGCCTCGACGTACTGTTTTTTCTAAGAAAATCGCTGAAACGGTGGCGTAATAGATTATTTTAATAGATCGATTATTTCGCATGTGCTATATAAAATGACTAAACAACAGAGAAGACGACAGCCGCGCGATCCGACTCCGATTCGGAAGTCGTCCGCTCGAACGGAAAGCTGCATAATACTCTAACGGGAAAGGGTGATGTTCTCTGCAATTTAGACATTTCAACAAAATCCTTATTGGGAATTACCCATATAGCAGATGGTAGAGTCGACGACTGCGACTTCCTGTCTGATCATAATAATACAATCTCACCTGGATTGGAAAAATATTTTAAGAAAAAAATCCTGTCCCGATAAATTATAGAAGAAAGATTTCTTTTTTACGCTGCAGACGGTGCTCTAAAGAAAATGAACAAACTGACACTTCGTGCAGATGCCAAGCTTGCCCAGATAATCCTCTCCTTTATATGTTTTCATGCTGCATCATTTTTTTTTTGTAATTTTGTAAACTTATAAAATTATCTTGTGATATTTTTGCATAGTTTTGTAAATGTGTACTTTTTCATAAATTGTGGCTAAATATTTGTGAAATTTTTGTAAATCTCGGAATCCTTTTACACATATCTACATACAGTAGACTCTCGATTATTCTCTCTTCTCTCGATTCTCGAAACGCGTTCATTTCGACACAATGAAAAAAACAAACCTAACCTGACCAGATTTGAATTTAAATTTAATTTTAAAAAAATGAACGCTTGTTCCGACATACTGCTTGTTGGAACAAGCATTCAATGTTGACTTTGTAATCTCCTTAATTGCTAGTCCTATATATTTCCACACAATTTAAGATCATTTAAGATCGTCAGCGTGTTGTGACGCGTGCCACAAAACATGTTTGATTTTAAAAAAAAAATGTATTTTTTTCTGACCGCGTAAAAGTGAAACCGCGCCAAATGGGTAGCGCGTAAATCGAGGGATGAGTGTAATCATTTAAATGGAAATTCTTTTATGTAGCCCGAAATGCGTACGCACTTTGAAGGATTATTTTGGTACGCATTCGGAATGCGAAAGATATTTTGTGTCAAGGCACGCCAATAGATGTAGTTTGCTCGTCAAATAATTCGAACGTGCAACTCCGGTTTGAATCGATGTCGGTCGTCAGAGCGGTTGAGCGGAGACGAAAGCGAACCTTCGCCGCTTCTGATGTTATTTCGGGTCCACAGTAGCGCCGTGTTCTTTTTCCATAATTATTCCTCCGCAATCAATTATCATATAAGATATTTAACAAAGCCGAAAATTGCATTCGCAACTATACGAAATTGTTACATGCAAGAATCTACGCAACGAGGTTTCGAGAGAGGATAGATTACATTATTTTTTCACTTGCAGACTGATCATTCGTTAAAATTACATTTCAGCACCTTACGTGAAGCAATGCCACTCTTCGAATCCCAAGTTGATAGAATGTTTCATCGACGGTCTTCACCATCTTCGCCCGTGGTTGTCTCGAGGAATCCCCGAAATAGAGATGCCCAGCATCGAACCGTTCACCATCGACGAGCTGAGCCTGTCTCTGAGCACCGGCCCGACTGGATACAAAATTTCTCTCAAAGACGTCGATATATACGGAGCGAGCAATTATACAGTGTCCAAATTAAAGTAAGCGATCCCGTGAATTTTAATCGAGGAAATATGTACATCGACGATATAAAATATTCTACATATGACGAGAAGAATCGGCAATACTTGCGCTGACGGATGACGCCGTCTATGATGAGACTCGATCTCTCGTTTGATTTATCTGTCTTGTGTTTTTGTTGTATCGCCATAAACAAATACAAAAGAGCAGTTAAAATTTTATCATATTTTTTAATTCAAATATATTACATTTTACTATATCAAAAATTAAATACTACAAAGTAGGGGTAGACAGAGCGACGACCGTATAGCCGTTCCCAGTCACCCGCCTGTCCGATATGTGCACATCTCTGATGCCCCTCCTGAATAGTTTGCGAGAAGGAATAATTGTTTTCTCATATTGAAATAACTCAATATTGAATATGTATTAGTATTATCTGTGCTAATTTTGAATTTAAACTTTTTTTCGGCTTTAAATGATTCTTTTCTAACGATCGCTCAATACATACGTCCGTTACCTATAATTTAAAAACATAGATCGTCCATAGCGATCAAAAGTTTGGCTTTCTCTGCTATAAAGTAATCTAAACGTCTGGAAAAATGGTTCTATTGCTTTTTGAAAAGTATTTGATTTATCGATAACATAAAATAATCTAAACGTTAGGATAGTGTTATTTTTAAATATCTCATATGATTAACATCTCAAATAATATTTTAGAATAAAGAATCTTAAAAATGTGAGGTGAGATGAACATTTTTTTTTTTTTCATCTAGGTTGAGTGAGAACGGTCAACCCTTCGAAGCTAGAATAAAAATGCCTCATCTCAAAATAATGGCCAAATATACCAGCAGTGGGGTGCTTTTTATAATACCGGCGAGTGGAAATGGTACTTTTCATGCAACTTTTGGTAAGATATTATTCAAGATTATTATTTTATGATATAATATAATACCATTACTTTCAAAACATTACATAGGGTTAAAAAATTTGAAAGTTAAAAGCAAACTTTTCTAATAATTTGATATTTTCACATCATTCTATAACATATGTCGCATTTAAAAGGATGCGATGTATGCGTTATGATATCTTCTTGCGGTGTCGTACGCATCATCATTGGGAGTATCTCCACAGGATACTTTTCTGGAAGATGTATTTTACGTAAGATGGTTTCTTATTGCCTTTAAATGTGAATTTTAGATAAGATATATGAGTAAGTAGTAAAATCATCTACATGTAGGTTTTTTACTTCATAATACTCGCAGGCGTGACTGTCGATCGCCTCAGTGTTTAATTTTTCAGATCCGGGCGATCGGGGTACGGCTGGATCAAAACGGTCCATCGGATATATTAATTAGTATTAATATTTCTCAAATTTATAGTTAGGTTATTTTTCCCCTCGCAGTTTGGATTTTGAATCTGAACCTTCATGACGAGCGTCCGAGATCTCGGTCGTCGAACGCCTCAGTCGCTTCGAACGATGTCCATGTATTATGCGAAAAGAAATCATTTTTAAATTCACCAACTGTAATGCAACACAATGCGTACTATTTAATATCATACTTTGAGATGTATTATAATTATACATGTAATAGATTCTAGATGTTTTTATAAAGCAAAAACGTAAATTTCCAGAGACACACTTTGACCCAATTTTAATTTGTATGTCAAATTAATTGTAAAAGTATAAATGTAATTTAAAAGCTTTTTACAATTTCAGATGGTGTCACAGCAGATATAAAGGGTAAAGTAGGCTCAACCCAAAAAACTGACGGGACATATCTTCATGTCGAATCGCTAGATGTGAACCTTCGTATTAAAACAGTTCAGATGGCAGTAAAGAAAATCTTCAACAATAACAGAATATTAAGTAAAACATTGAATTCTCTAAATTATTTTACTCATAGTTATTCAAATTTTTCCCCTTCATCGACATCATTCCTAGATGATTATGATACTGGTGCAACAATCATATCTTACAGATAACGAAGGCTGAGAATTGAATATATTCTCGAAAGGCATGTCGAAATGTTTGAACTACAAGTTCTTTGCGTATATTTTTGTTTCGCTGTCTCTACACTGAGTATGCTGTTATCTCTTCTAGAGGGGAACACTGCGACTGGCTTTTGTAAATTTTCATTAACTTTTTTCTTAAATACCATTTGTTTTCATATTGCCGAAGTATCCTGGCATAGTTGACAACTTATTTAGATAAAATGCAGATTATTTATTAGATTTGGAAAGACAGATGCCCCGTAAATTGAAAACTGGCTCGAGAAAAGTGTCCTTTTCTAAATTTTAATATAGAATAGAAACATGTATTATGAAAGCTCCCAAACTGAGGGAATTGAAATTGAAATTTGAAATTTCCGGAAACCTGTGGCAGATCTGTATATTTATAAAGAAGGACTGGCAACTTGATCGTTAAATTTTTGCAAATTATTGATACTCTTTCAAAACTATATCGGAGGCGCATTATTTATTTTTACGGCAATAGAAGTGTTCATATCGGATTGACCTTCGATAACCTAGAAAATAAAGCGAGAAGATGGAAAAACAGATCTCCAACATGACAACGTGAATTTTGTAATGGAGCATAATTTTAATTATTAATGATGCTTATCCACGCTCGATGACATATTATAACTTAACAAATTACCATTAAATAAATATTTTATGTCAAATTGTCTCTCTACGATGATACTGTTTTGAACTATGTAAGAAACATTGGAATTAAATAACCTAAATAGTTATAAATAATATTCAATCATTTCTAACGCACAGCTTATCATCTTTTAGTTCTGGAGAAAATCTAGGCAGTGTTTTTGAAACTTAATTATCGTTCACCGCATAGATAGAGATATGTGTTTACTATACAATTTATTTTCGAAATAAGTTAGAATAATATCACTCGTTGTTTCAGTCGAAGCTACAAATCCTATTTCTACGAGAAAACGGCCAGGAAGTACTCCGAGCGATGATGCCGCAGCTGCGAGCTCAACTAGCGGGGGTGTTCACGCGCATCGTCAATCAGCTCGCTCGCCATATACCTTTACACACTTTTTACATTGAGGACTAACATAAATCAAATTCTCTGTAGATATATGTATGCATACTTTTGAATAAATATATATTTTTTATTTTCTTACAACAGCTATTATCCCTTTTTGCCGTGTATACTCTACTAACTGCAATAATTATTCATAAATAAAGTCAACTTAAATATCATTGGGCTGATATGTCAGCGAGTTTCGTATATTTTTCAACAAATTTTGCCTCGTTTTGAAATAAGTTCGTGTTGATATTTTCACACAGCTGATGATCATCATTTTGGAGACTGGAAAATTATATAAATGAAAATTTTTATTTTTAAATGTACATCAGTCGATAGAATAAAATATAAGTAGTGTGTGATTTTTTGAAATACAATTGAAATTGCATTATTTTTTCAGTCAATCGAACAATTGTCATTTATCTCAATATGAATTCTTAAAGAAAAATAACACAAATATCTTTATTTTTAGGAGAAATGGAAAAAAATATCTTTAAAATGATGTATTTCCGAGGGTATTTATTTCCAGTCACAATCTATCGAACGTTACTGGGTATCGACATGGTTAATTTTGATGTTATCTAATAAATAGTACATAAAAAGTGATTCTTTTAAATTACTAACAATATTATTTTGACTAAATTTATGACAATACATATCTATTATTATGTTCTGCTATTGTTTCTTAATTTCTCGGGGTATTGTTCCCATCTTAAAATGATAAAATAATTGATAAAATCTCCCACCTCGAATGAGCTTTAATTTCATATAATAGTAGTGAATACCCAGGCAAATGTTGCTATGCCACACTTAAAGTCGATGTTTTAATTCTGTATATTGAAATACTTCTATATCAGATGTACCAAGACAAAAGGGCTTTTGTATACATGAAATTCATTTCTTTATGACAAATTTATTTACAAAGATTATTTCACAAGATAGTTAACAACGATATTTAAAACCTTCCTCTGTCTATTGAACAAAATGTTTATTCTTTTTCAAAAAAATGAGGTGATTTTGATTTAAAATAGTCCATGAGACCGTTTTAATATCATAGTTTATACCATCATTAAATGTACATTTTTTCCATCTAAAAAACTGTAAGGAACAATATAAGTGATAATCGGACGACGGCAAGTCCTGCGATTACGGGGGACGCTAAACCTTTCTCCGCCCGAGTGCGTCGATGAATAATTTTAGGGGTGCGAGGACGATTTTTTTGATTTTTAATATGTGCAGGAGAAGAGTATACCTATAAAAGTATAAAATTAAAGACTAAGCAGACTTTTTAGTTAAACTTTCATATATTCTTGACAATTTTCAGCCCAAAAAAGTAATTTATTGACGCGAAAACCTTAAAACTTTAGGTGTATCCAATCAACAATATTATAGTGAGAAACTTCCCAAAAATTCAGCCAGGTCGATCAAAAACTTTTTAAGCCTCAACTTAGGTCGTTTTTGAAAATGCAGTTTAGAGATAATGTCATTTAACCCATTGACGCACAGTTACCGTCAAATACCGTCAGCTAAGTCCATGCATACCGTCTTCGCCGACACTTCGGATCTTATCTCACATCGACGAAAGTCATCAAAATGAAAACAATCTTATGCGGCTCAAAGACTCAAACTTCTTTAAATAAGGTGAATTAATTAATATAAATTATATAATAACATACATATTATCAGTGGTGTAGTGGGGCGGGGGCGCGTGGGGTCGGCGCTCCCACACTTTTTTCTAAACGATTTGGAAATTTTGCATAATATGTATTGTAATTTTTAAAAACTTATTTTAACTTATATTGAAAAACGTTTGGTTGGAAACTTGGTGCGAAAATTGTATCACTGCTGGTAGGGGAGGGGGTACTGAAATATTATAATTAATTATCGCTCCCAGACTTTTTTTATTTAGCACTACATCACTGCATATTATAAACATCAACTACTAAAGTAGTAAAAGTTTTATGCACTTAAGTTAAAAAGTCGCATTTCACTTCCACTATATTATAATTATAATATAATGGAAGTGGTATCCACGATAAATAATTATCGAGAACCTTGTAGAATTGTCAAGAAATAATTGACTGTCGGCAGAAGTTAACAGTTAGATAGATCGGATGCACCATTGCATCCGTGACATGGGTGAATTATCATCCCCATGCAATAGCGCCGTTAATCTGGATAGATTTAATTCACCAGATTGACAGCGACATCTTCCGTGGCGATGCGAGCAAATTACATCTGTAAAAACGACAGGAACGCGTGGGAAGCGGGAGTCGGGAGAAGTCGACGGACAGCCTCGACTGCGGGAGGGCGTCTTTCCCGCAGCCAGATCGTTCTCTCGGGGCGGAGTCCCGGGCGGCGCCCGTCGATGCACCGTTGCTTTCCAGCACGATAACGCGCGACCTCATCTTACGAAATTGACGAATTACATTTACTTATTAGTGTTTCTCGTGTATTTTTCATACGTACGAAACTGAGGCGGGGACGCACCGGCCGAGGGGCACAGTCCCCGGCGGCGTCGATGTTGACGAAGCAACCCGTAAAATTGGATCAACGTAAAGGTGGAGTCAATTTTAAGTGACGAGAATAAGAAGCGTGACCTTGTTTTCAACCTTTTTATTGTGACAGAGGATCCTGTTCAATTTTTTTTTGTATCATATGTACAGACTTGTCTGGCGCAACGATTACATATTATCTGCAAACGAAGACGCAGAAGAACCCCATGCGAGATATCGAAAATGACTCCATAATACTGCTATGTCATGCATTTGGAGCAGAACGATCAAGTAAAATAAAAACTCTCTCAATCTGGTCGGTATCCCGCGTTTTGCGCCCCAAACCCGGTCGCGTCCGCGGCAGGCGCCTGCTTTGCCGCGCCCTAGTTGCGGCCCCGATCGTATCGTAAAGAATAACTGTAAAGTGGACGACTGAAGTGACTCAAAGTCGCTCCTAAAATCCGTGACCCCGATCTGACTGACGGGCTGAGTCGTCGAGAGCTTTTCCTCATCGCGTGCATCGTTCGGTCGAAACTGACGAGATTTTGAATTCAATAAAAAAAACTCGTTTATTTGAAATGAGAAACGTTCGCAAGAAAACTAATACAAGTGAAGAAAGGAATCTATCGCATCTCGAGGAATATCTGCGAATCGTTTATATTCCAAAGGCGGCCGCGTCGAAGCGAATTTCCTTCGGCGTCCCGTTAATTTGTCTCTTCGACTCGCAACTTATTTATTATACACAACAACGGTTGCCACCTCTCCTGCGCGTATGTCTACGTATTCATATTTTATTTGCTATATTCCATATTCTTATCTATTGCTCATTGCGCTGTCCCAGAATTTAGGTTACGCCATTTGTTTGATTTTTACTGTCGCATACTCTTATTCTGTCACAGTGTTATTTGATCTTTTGTAAAATCAATACGACCCGTAACATATCTCGACCGATACCTCTATTTCTATTCACGTTCATACTTTCATTTCTTGTCGTTTCCTTTCGTTCAAACGTGTTCCCCTTCGACTCGCACCCCGGAACTCGGACTCGGCATCGCATCGAATAAACTGAATCGCGAAGGAAGCGGATCGCACGAGAAGACGTCGCAGTCGAACCGTCGTCCGCTTTTAGCTTCGTCGATCGATCGCTACGTTCGCGAACGATATTGTCGTGTCCAGTTATACAGAAATTGCATCGATTCGAAAGAGGGCCGGGTGGGGAGCTCGGTCAGTGTCACGGCCGCCTCACTCTCGCCTCGGCTCCGGACCTCGGCGCAACATGTCTTCCGGACTCTTCTCGCTGCTGCTGCTCCTCGCCGGCTGCTGCTGCGGCCTCCTCCCGCCGGTCCGGGCCCGAGACCTGCAGCAGCGTGAGCTCCTCGTCCGTTCCGCCCTCCGCCCTCCGCCCTTCGCCCTCCGCCCTCCGCCCTCCGCGCCCCAACGGTACTCTCACCTCGGACGGAGGTCGTCGTCCCGATTGCGCACATCTGCGTCCGCACCGAGGAGAAAGTTATCATATTCGTCTTCGCCGAAGCTCGCCGTCGAACCGAACGCGTCGCAAACACCCGACGATCCCCTTCGTCCTCTTCGCGGAGAGCGACGACGGAGGGCGTCGCATCTTCGTTCTCCACTGCCGCCGCGCGAACGGACGCGTTCGCGGGTCGATCGAACGGCGCAGCGAAAAACCTCTGAATTCGTCTAATGACACGATTTTATTTTAATTTTCAGCATATTACATTGGAAAATGTTACAAAGACGATCCCGAAGTCAACGAATGCCTGACGAGGAGCATGAACAAGCTGGCGGAACACTTTCGCCGAGGAATACCCGAGCTGGGAATAGACGAGGTCGGTTCGGATCGAATTTAAAACGCATCCCGTCGCCGTCGGTCGCCTCTCGAAGCGTTTCGGTCTCTTCTCTTCTTCTTTCCGCTCTTCGATCGAGAGCGAAAAAAAACCGAGCGGTAGTCTAAAACGTTCGACGTGTGCAGGTGGAACCGATCATCATCGACGAGATCGGAATAGCTCTCGGAAGCGGCCCGGACGGATACCGAGCCTCCTTCGTGGACATTCACGCATACGGAGTCAGCAACTTGACCGTCACCAACGTCAGGTACTGTTCGACCTCGGCTCTCCTCCCCTCTCGTCCCTCTCCCCGCGCTTCCGAGGTCCGAGAGCGTCGAACGAAAGCTCGCAGGATTTCGACGAGCGCCGAGTCGAACCTCGCTCCGGTCGGTCGGAAATTCGAACGTCGTTCCGATCGTCGACGACGATTTCGCCTCGAGCCCTCCGAACCGATCCGGCCCGTCGCTCCGTCGGGAGGGACGACGGCGCGCGAGGAGAGATCGATTCTCGAAACGACCGAATGCCGATTCGAGTAGAGCTAGAATGTATTCGTTTTTCTTTTCGCCTCGATCGACATCGGAAGTAGAACCGTTTACATTTATTCGTTTGCGAGACTTAAATTCGTCTTGTGCATGATTAAGGTCGGATCTGGACACGCACCAGTTTCAAGTGACGATGACGATACCGAAGATCAAGGCGTCGGCCCGCTACAGATCGTCCGGAATCCTCATTTTGATCAAAGCGTCGGGAGCCGGAGACTACTGGGGAGAATACGGTAACGTCGGACGCGTGCCGAAGAAGACGCCTCGCAACGCGGAAATGCGATAAGTTAGCGCTCTAAAAATATACAAAATAATATTTCCGTACGTTTTTTTCACCGCAGAAGGGGTCAAGGCGAAGATGTACTTCAGAGCGAAACCCGTGGAAGTCCGAGGAGTCGCGCACTTGGCGCTCGAGCAGATGAAGATGGACTTCAGCGTCAGAGATATCAAAATGGGAGTTGAAAACGTTCACAACGGAAACTCAATTCTGCGTATGTATAGACATATTATATTATGATCGCCCGTCGCTCCCCCGATTCGACGTGAGATTTTTTCGAAATTGATATTTTTGGATATCTAGTTTTCATCGCCGGAAAGTTCGCGTCGTTTATTATTTCGATCGAATCCGAATAAAAATATCGATCGGAAAAATTTCAAAAGATCGAATTCGGAAAGAGGACGACCGGAGGCGCTCCGAATGATCCGTGTCCGTTCGCAGATGCCGCGATAAATCTCTTCATCAATACGAACGCTCAGGACCTGCTGAAGGAGATGAAGCCGGATCTGAAGAAGAAATTGGTTCAGATAATGTCGAGTTTTACGAATCGCCTCATGAGTCAAATTCCATATGAAAATTGGATAGAATGAATGTAAGAAACGAAGCGTCAATTGTTATGTAATTTATATTTTGTTAAAAAAATAAATAAACTGGCGGTCGACGACCACTTAATTTTTGATATTTGATTTCAGTGCAAAATCCCATAAAACACGAAGGGAATTAAAAACGAAATATAAACTCGATAGACTCGCGCGAGATGAATTTCGATCAGTGTGACTTTTTTCATTTCGGCTTTTGCCAAAGTACACGTTGAAAAGTAAGAGAGAATAAAAAATATAAAGATAGAAAATAAAAACGAAGAAGGAATATAATGCTAAAAGGGTTCGTTTCCTCAAAAACGGACGAGATTCTGTCCCCTAAAAATTACGAAAAACGGCCCGTTTAAAAAAATCCATGTTCATGATTGACAGTCGAAAACGCGCTTCTAAAAATTTTACATGTCCAAGATTTTAACACTCGAACACGCTGCATATGGCGCCTTTTAAAAAATTTACAAATCCAAGATTTTTGCTCATAAAAGGGCCGAAAATGTCGGTTTTACAATTCCAAGATTTTATCCACGCGCGCGCCTCAAAATGGCTTGCGAAAACCTCTCTGTGAGATGAGTTCCTTACGCTAGCTTATAAACTAAATACATAAATATAATAGTTAATACTACTCATTCGACCGTTCGTTCTTGCGTCACACATTCGTACCGCTTTGCACACGTGTCGCTTAATAATGAGGACTTACATTGCTCACTTTACGTTTTTAAATAATGTGGACATTTTATGCACATATCGAAAATGTATGCCGTCATTGCTGCGGTCGCTCAGGAACGATACGAGGGAGGGGGGTCTGGATGAAGAGAAATTTTAGCATAGAAGCATTTAGTGCAGTGGATCCCAACCTTTTCAGTCTTTTTACCCCTATGACCTATCAGGGAAAATGATTTTACCCCTTTTTAAAATTTGTGCCTAAGCTACATCGCGCTGATCTATCGTTCAATTATCTACATATAAAAAATTACCAGCACAATTATCCCCGCAGAAAAGCTGTTTTACCCCTGCAGGGTTAATTACCCCCAAGTTAGGAACCACTGATTTAGTGAATCTGTAAACAAATTCTTTGACAGAGCGATTTTATTGTTCTATGGAGCCTTTTCAAAATGAAGAACGGAGCGGTGTTGTGAGCGATTTTTAGCGCCTTATTTGGCACGACTTGCAGCTTTTAAAGGTCGTTTCGGGACGCATTCCTCCAGACGGGGCTCGCAGAAGAGAGCGCCCCCGGAGACGAGGGGACGAGGAGACGAGCCGTCCGCCTTCGCTCCCGGCCCGATATCGTGGCTTTCGATTTGTCACTGTTCAATTTTCATTTCCACGGAAACGCTCGGAAATATGGCACGAAATGGGGTAACGTGTTCATCAAATTATATTTCATTATCATTTGGCTTTTGACTGTTGTTGTTTCAAAAAATATTATCCAACGAAACCGTTTAAATAAAATAACGTCATTATTTTAAGTGTTCAAAGTACCGTTATTTTTTAATAAAATTTAAAAGTCTACCCTTACAATAGAGACGTAACCCTGCCCCCGTAAACATCTAACCGTTTGAAAGTGGATCGTCAAAAATGTTAAACTAGCATTGTAACAAAAACTTATTCACAAATAAAAACGCAGCCCCTTCGAACATACGAAACTGTCAGAAAGAGTGGCGTCAAAGACGCAACGCATTGTCGCATAGTTTTATCAATGAATAAAAACGCAATCCTGCCATTGAACATAGGAAACTGTCCGAAAACGTCGTCGAGAACGCAATACTGGCACTGCCGCATAGCCTCGTCCGCTCGGTCGGATTCTTTGAAACAGAACTAAAATAGTATTCGTGTCGGAAACATAGTGAGAATGGATTGAAAATTGCCCCATCGAAAACAACAAATACGGTGATTTAAGAAGTCACTACACAAAAAATATTGACAACGACAGCACCAAAATTCGATATATTCTCTGCCACTTTTGAAGCGAACGTCCTCAATAAACATTTGAATGAACGCTAGAAAAATCGAACGAAAAATTATTTCCGCGACAAACTTACAATAAAATTCTCTCAAAAAACTCTTCAGCGTCCACATAAAAAACGTATTTATTTAACTGATCAATAAACACGCAAAATCCACACGGACACTTCTCGACTGTCGAGTAGAGACCTGCTTTACCGAGGAGAGAGTTTAAATTGAAATAGCCTCCGAGGCGTCGCCTAGATGTCGCTGCCGAATTAAAAGAAATAAGAATACGCGGCACATAACAAAAGGGTCAAAATCGAGATGGCCGAGGTAATTAAATATATAAAAATACGCTTTCGTAGCTCATAAAAATATAGACTTAAAAAAAAAATTAAAAAATTGTTCATACTATCGAGTAAAGCCCCGAAAACACGGACGCCATAAACTAAAAAGTCGACGCGACGAACGAACGGCTAAAAATGAAGCAAAACTAGACACCCGCAGAAGCGAGAGCGAGCGCCCGACTAAAATTAAAAATTCCCAATTAAACTTAAATTAAATTGTCTATTTTCAAAATATAAAATTGCATAAGGCCCAATCCACACTATGGTGCCGGTGACGGTTCGATCTCGTTCTCGGTCTCGGTCCGGTCAAATATTCTCATACAAAAAACGTGATTAGAACGATCCGATAGTGTGAATACTCTGATTGTTTTCTGTGTAAGAATATTCGATCGGACCGGGATCGGAGCGAGATCAAATCCTCGACGGCACCGCCGTGTGGATCGAACCTAAATTTTCGAGCCCGTATGACGACGTAAAACTCGAATCGTTCTCCGAATAAAAATAGGAAAAAACCAAACATGGCCACTCGATCAACCGACACTCGAAAAAAATATTCATAAATCTAGCCGATGCTGTGAGAGACATAGAATAGCAGATATATTTAAAAATATCAGAATGCGCATTATTTCGCATTTCGTACGATCGGATACGAGTACGAGGGAGAATACACACGTAGCTGAGCAAAAACCCGATATTCGTCAATAAAAATTCTTTTGAAAACGTCCATACGAAGGAACGGAATCAAAAATATTTCCACATTGACTTCTTATACCCGATTCACACTACGGTTCGATCTCGCTCCGATCAAATCTCGCCGTGTCCACACTACCGGTCTCACGACGGCACGGTTCGATCTCGCTCCTATTAAATTTCCCTGTGTCAACACCGCTAGTCTCACGATCAGGCCCGATCCACACTATGGTGCCGGTAACGGTTCGATTTCGCTCTCGGTCTCGCTCCGGTCAAATTTTCTCATACAAAAAACGGGATTGAAACGATCCGATATTGTGAATACTCTGATTGTTTCTTGTGTGAGAATATTTTATCGGACCGGGATCGGAGCGAGATCGAACCGTCAACGGCACCATAGTGTGGATCGGGCCTCAATCCGTTTCGAACCGCGGTCGACGTAGGATGTTTTTTAAAATAACCAGATAAATTTGAATCGCCATAAACTGGCATTTAATTTTTCAGTTGAAGAATTAGCGACAATAGCTATTATTTTGGACTGTTATGATCCTATAAATCTTGCATTAATTTATTATTGAACCCTCCTTGTTATTGCAATACACCCTGTACTCTTTGTTTATTATTTAGGAATCTGACCTATGTGCAATGTTGCTGATACCAATATTTTTATATCGAAATAACAATTATTTGTTTCCTCCTCATGGACCGATGATGCTCAATATTTGTAATAGCAAACACAATTCATCATAGGACCAATGAACTTTATACTTTGCAGTCTCAACAATGAATTGTGTCTTTCCATCGAACCTATTTTCGTCACTCACGTTATTTTCCATTATAATATTTACCCATGCTAAATTTACATATAGATACTTTTCTGATATAAATATGGGTCGCTTAGACAATAAAAAAGACTTCATTCCTCATTCTTCTCTTGAACACACCTCTCGTCAATCTAGTTACATTCGCATCATGTAACTTCTGGAGGACAGTCCTGATGGACTCTCTTCCCGGCTAATATACTTTATTGTCACACTGTACTATTGTAATCTTCAAATAAAATGTATTCACGAAGAAACTTTTGAATAATTACAAGAAGACTTCTTGCAAACCATCTCCACGCTTACACATAACAAGGATCTTTCATGCCATCCAGAAACATACCATAACAGGACAAACAGGATACAAATTTAAAAAAATTACAACGTAAAATTAAAAGAAGAATTATATGGATGCATCCCAATTTATTAACGAGAAACAAACAAGAAGGCGAATATCACACTTTATAACGTCATTTTATATATGACGAAGACAGTTTTTTACAATATTGTCGAATGGACATCAGGAAATAAATAAAAAAATATATTCAATTTACTACATTTTACATTGTATTGTAACGTAGACCCCTCGCTGACACAAGGCGGTCCGTTATCTACGTCGCTGCGATTATGTTATCGCGTTCTTCAGACGCGAGATCCGCACCGGAGAGACGCTCAAAACCGCGAGGGATCGCTTCGAAAAGCGATCACAGTACGGAGATGTAATGGGTGGCTCCGAATGTCGTTCTGGCGCTGATCAACGACGGTCAGGATTCTGTAACTCGTTCGGTGACGGGATTCCAGGAACAGGAGCTCCGCAGGGATATATAATGGATACACAATATGTTGGCTCAACGCCTGTATTTATTCAAAATACGGAGCGCGACAGTCGTGGATGGTAATGGCGTATACTATGAACAATCCGGCGACGTGTACGTGGAGGCTTCTACAGACCAAGTCCCCGAAGAGATGTTGGTCGGGCAAGGACTAGGAATCAACTAAAAACTTCATGATTTGGCAGAAGAGTGTCTCATTTCTACCTGGCAATTGAAGCCAGCACCCTTCCTTATCTCTAAACCCGACGCCAGCGTTCTTATCTACACGGAGAGGCGTCGCTCCAGCCCTTATAGCGATACTTTTGACCATATGGACTGGCAACGGCGGAATCCCATGGATTTCGCCGCATGCACTCTATATTTAATAATTTACGTATGCCTCCACGCTACAGTATGTAAAATAATTTTTAAAGGTGCCAAACAGTCAACTATTATTTTAAAATTTTCGTCAATTTTACCACACACACCTTTTTCTCGAAATAAAACGCTTCTAGAAAAGTTGGCAAAAATAATTATAGTATAATTATTTATAATCAAATGTTATAAATTATACGCATAAATACATACCTTTTTCAGAATTCCACGATTTATTGCCTGTCATAATTTGAAGAATATGGGCCAGGCATAATTTTGTTATGATTAGCGAGCTGGACAGGGCAAATTCTACCGGTTGCGCCGAATTTTGTTATGGACCGTGAATGGAGTGGTGATGGTTCAGTTGAACTTCAATTTTAATAAACGTGTATTTATTAGTTATTAATTTAACAATATACAGTATGTAAGAATCGTAAGTCGTAATCGTAAATCAATAGCTCGAAGAGCTAAAATGAATTAATGTTAGCTTTACGAGTGAATAGAGAATAATACTCTATGTAGGAAAGATGGACGAAATGCTTTATGTGTGACTGATGGAAGAAGAGTGTTCGATGCATCGTCGAGTCTCCGCTTGTTTGTAGATATGGAGGATTCAAAGGTTTACATGAAGAAGTTCAAAGTTAATAGTACGATCGGTGACTTGACGATGCTTTCGAAGTTTGGTCGGCATAAAAAGCATAGGATAAAGTTTCACCGGTCGATAACAATTATAATCGTCATTGAACATTAGCCAGATACATTAAAGTAGATTAAATATCGTAAATAGAAACACACATATTAAATAGGATGTCGAGTACATAACAATTTGATCTCGCTGTGTTATGGACAGTGATGAAGTGGTGGTGCTTCAGTTAGGTCCGATCCAAACTATGGTGCCGTTGACGGTTCGATCTCGCTCCGATCCAGGTCCGGTCGAATATTCTATCACAAGAAACGACCAGAGTATTCACACTATCGGATCGTTCCAATTCTGTTTCTTGTATGAGAATATTTGAACGAACCGAGACCGAGAGCGAGATCGAACCGTCAACGGCACCATAGTGTGGATCGGGCCAGAGGCGTTCTGTTCCAGTTTTGCGCAAAATCCACCCGAGGTGAATACTACGAGGTGCATCAAACTGATGCGAAAATTTTCGTAGCTGACGCCATAATTTAATGCCTCCAACATTCACATTCATACTTTTGTGACCGCACGGCTGTTTTTTCCTTAATTATTATTATTTATTTACTCATATTATTTATTGGTAACGCGGTAAGAAATCCGGGGAAAAATTGCAAGCCTATCAGTTCGGATTTTCCATCTTCAGAAGAGATTTCTACAAAAGAGTAGTGATACGCGGACGATGACATCATAGATGTGTTATTATAACGGCGGCCGATTGTCGGGTGTGGAGTTCTCGGGAAGCCCCGACGGCGATAGGAGCGAACGGCGAGTCCGAGTTATCGGGGATTTTTGCCAAGATACCGGGGATTTTTGCAACGAAACACCAACTTGGCGACGGAAAGAAAAGGCTCCCGATGCGCAGTCGGCGACCAGACCTGCGCGGAGAAGGACCTTCGAGTTGCAGCGACGAAGGCGAAGAAGCCCACCTCTTGCGCCAAAAAAGGTTGAATGCTACAGTATGTTCGTTATTTAATTATTTGTATATTTATTTACACGGTTATTTGCGTATTGTCGGCGCGTACACGAAAAATTGGACGTTTCATGGACCACGGAGATAAAGGGCGGTCATCGCTCCGACTGTACGGCCGCTCTTTTGACTTTTATTCTTTCAAATTACTCACGGAAGCGATTTATTTCAGTCTCAAGTGAGATACATATTTCTCTATCAAAACGTATGTGTCTCGCGTGAACTCTTATTAAAATTTACACCATCGCACCCTTTTTCGTTTGAAAAAAT